>CM026403.1:32807701-32846215 GCA_014843695.1 Archivesica marissinica
GGATTGATGAATGAATGAAATAGTTTATTTACAGAGGGATACCCAATTAGCCATACGATTAATCTTCCGTGTAAGACAGGCATGTGTACTTGTCACCAAATGCATGTTGTTGCTTCATTGTTGCTTCCGTGTAAGACAGGCATGTGTACTGGTTACCAAATGCCTGTTGTTGCTTCATTGTTGCTTCCGTGTAAGACAGGCATGTGTACTGGTTACCAAATGCCTGTTGTTGTTTCATTGTTGCTTCCGTGTAAGACAGGCATGTGTACTGGTTACCAAATGCCTGTTGTTGTTTCATTGTTGCTTCCGTGTAAGACAGGCATGTGTACTGGTTACCAAATGCCTGTTGTTGTTTCATTGTTGCTTCCGTGTAAGACTAGCATGTGTACTGGTTACCAAATGCCTGTTGTTGCTTCATTGTTGCTTCCGTGTAAGACAGGCATGTGTACTGGTTACCAAATGCCTGTTGTTGCTTCATTGTTGCTTCCGTGTAAGACAGGCATGTGTACTGGTTACCAAATGCCTGTTGTTGTTTCATTGTTGCTTCCGTGTAAGACAGGCATGTGTACTGGTTACCAAATGCCTGTTGTTGTTTCATTGTTGCTTCCGTGTAAGACAGGCATGTGTACTGGTTACCAAATGCCTGTTGTTGTTTCATTGTTGCTTCCGTGTAAGACAGGCATGTGCACTGGTTACCAAATGCCTGTTGTTGCTTCATTGCTGCACATGTTATAACTATAATCGTCAGATCATGATTTCGCGTGTGTTTTACGTTTATTTAGCGTCGCTACCGGTTGCCCATATGAGCGACGCCTCCTGAAGAGATTAGTTATTTTAGATTTTGGAGGATAGTGCATGATACAGACAGAGACCAATTCCAGAATCTCCTCTGGTTCTTTTACGTGCATGGTGTAAAGCACCGACACGAGACCTCGGTTTAACGCCCCATCTGAAAGACTGTTAATTTTATTAGGGTCAGACGGGGGATCGAATGATTTCGCGTAACACGCATTCACCTGTATTCACATGCCTCTGTGGCCGACTGCGGTCGTTGACTTCAAATCACTTTCCCCTCACCGCCTGTAGGTTTGAATGACACTGGGGAGTCGAGTTATTTCAAATGAGGAAGCTATCTAGCCGGCTTACGAAATGTAGGTGGTTCTACCCGGGTGCCCGCCCATGTTTGAAATACTGTTTTGAGGGGCACATCCGTGATCTTCCTCCACCAATAATAGTTGAAGCGTCCCATATGGCCTGAGCTGTAAAGTGCGATATATATCGTGGAACCTTGATATATATCGTGGAACCTTGATATATATCGTGGAACCTTGATATATATCGTAGAACCTTGATATATATATCGTGGAACGTATAAGTTGAAATAACTTATTTCACAATCGAGCTCAAAATAAATTTGTATAAACTAAGATGTGATACATGCCACAGAACAGACGATATACAGTCAAACCTGTATTAGTAGTCACCTCTATTAAACAGCCGACCTGTACTAAACAGCCAGTTTCCAGATTCCCAATGTGTTATTTTTATACAAATATAGGTACACTATTTCCTGTCTGGGCTGTAACTTCGACTATTGAAGCATTTCGAAACTAATGTGCCACAATGTTCGCTATATATACAATCAAACCTGTGCTAGAGGTCACCTCTATTAAGCAGCCATCTGTGTTAAGCAGCTGCTTTCTGTGATTCCCTTGGATGGCTTCTTAAGACATGTTTGACTGTATGTAGTATTTATATGTAGTAGAAAATAATATCTATACATACCTATATATATATATACATACATATATATATATATATAATAATAATAATAAAGATTTTATTTTACGAGAGTACTCATTTAACAAAGGTCATTCTACCATGAGGCCCTCAACATATATACAAATCAAATGCAATCAAAACATAAAACTATAAGTGAAAATTGCACATTGGAATTATATAGTAATGTTAAAGCTGAAAAGTAGAGAAGCTATATATATATTATGTTATGAAATATGATGATATATGGAATTGTCTAGTAGAGTAGAAAATGGGAATAAAACAATTGATGACAACACTATACAGTAGCACATGCGGTATTTATTATATGTTATATTTCGGGTTTTACGCCTGCATCAGCACCATTTTGGGCTATATCGCCGGCGGGTAGTTTACTTAACAACACCTTTCCTGGGCAGGCTCCAGCGGTTAACCAGTACTTGGGTGCACCAACCTCCGTAAGAAACTTCCAACTTTTTCATATAAATGAGAGTACATGCGGTATATAACCATGGTTATGTGAAAGATCGTCTAAATCATGTTGTATGTAGACTGCTATACAGTCGCACACGCGGTATATAACCATGGTTATGTGAAAGATCGTCTAAAGCATGTTGTATGTAGACTGCTATACAGTCGCACACGCGGTATATAACCATGGTTATGTGAAAGATCGTCTAAAGCATGTTGTATGTAGACTGCTATACAGTCGCACACGCGGTATATAACCATGGTTATGTGAAAGATCGTCTAAAGCATGCTGTATGTAGACTGCAATAAAGTGGATTAAATGATAATTGCAGTGTGTTTCAGTTAGACAAACACTAATTATTGAGCAATAACGTTGCTTAAATAATAATATGAAAGAGTTTGATCAGACAGAAATGCATTTAATGTATAGCTGTAGCCAGACGCAATTCTTTTTTCCAGTTCCATCTATGTACAGTATTGTATCCGCGGTTTGTCTTATTCCTGTATCAACGACTTGTCCATTTATTACTCGCGGCTAAAGGCCATTGTTAACGACAAGTGTTTTGTGTGGAAATTAATCTCAACGAACGGAAAGTACGCCTTTTATTTACAAGAATCGCCACATGCCTATAATTGAGAATGTAATTGATATAATTCATCAAACATTTCCGCGAAGTAGCTGGTGTCACGTGTGAATGAGGTACACTATTGGACATGTTTTCCATATACAGTATATAGCATACCTGGAATTAATGAATCGTCTCGCTATTATGGGTAAAGTTATATGCATTTAAAATTTAATTTAAAAAAAAAAGAAATTACATAAATATAATTAATGGTATATGTGAACATATTGTCATTGTGGTTTTAATTGACAACGCATTAATTAACTCTTTCACCGCCAATGTCGCATAAAAGCGACTTTGTAAAAAAGTAGAGAACCCGATCGGACAGAACAGAACATGCCGTCTGATCAGGCTATATGCTGATTGCTCTTCAGACAGTGGAGCTGAAGCACCTGTCCGAATAGCAAACAACATAGATCCTGATCAGACGTGGCGTTACGCCGCGGCTGATCTGGATCTATGTTGTTTGCACATGCTCTGAATTTTATTCGGCGCTGAAATAGTTAAAGCAATTGTTAACAATAAAACTCAGAACTTGGCAAGAACACATTATGTCATATATGTTATAGTTCCATGTTGGAGTGGCATTGTACTTTTATGATGTAGCCTATGCTTGTAATGTTATTGTAAATAATGTAAGTAAGTAAGTAAGTAAATAGTTTATTATAGTGACATGTGCATTAACATATTTCAATACATACATAAATACATGAATATAGCACCCGACCCACTGGATCTATAAGTCACCAACATATTAACTTGTTATACATATAAACATCATATAGAAGTCACAATGATACATCAACAATATGATATTCAGTCATTTTAAGTATGGCATGGTATTTATGACTGTAATGTTAGCAATGGTAATGGTTGCAACAATGATTATTATAAATTCACACCTTTATAATAAAGTTCGACTACTCGAGAGTAACTGTAAATGGACAGGTAATCATTGTTAATATATAACTGTACACAATGAAAATAAAATCCATATACTGTGAGATCTGTAACAAATAATTAAATTCAAGTCATCATCATCATCATCATCATCATCATCATCATCATCATCATCATCATCATCATCATCATCATCATCATCATCATCATCATCATCATCATCATCATCATCATCATCATCATCATCTCATCATCATCATACATAATGTATGTACACTGGTGAGATGTAAATAATGTATGTACACTGGTGAGATGTAAATAATGTATGTACACTGGTGAGATGTAAATAATGTATGTACACTGGTGAGATGTAAATAATGTATGTACACTGGTGAGATGTAAATAATGTATGTACACTGGTGAGATGTAAATAATGTATGTACACTGGTGAGATGTAATATGTATGTACACTGGTGAGATGTAAATAATGTATGTACACTGGTGAGATGTAAATAATGTATGTACACTGGTGAGATGTAAATAATGTATGTACACTGGTGAGATGTAAATAATGTATGTACACTGGTGAGATGTAAATAATGTATGTACACTGGTGAGATGTAAATAATGTATGTACACTGGTGAGATGTAAATAATGTATGTACACTGGTGAGATGTAAATAATGTATGTACACTGGTGAGATGTAAATAATGTACGTACACTGGTGAGATGTAAATAATGTATGTACACTGGTGAGATGTAAATAATGTATGTACACTGGTGAGATGTAAATAATGTATGTACACTGGTGAGATGTAAATACTGTACGTACACTGGTGAGATGTAAATAATGTACGTACACTGGTGAGATGTAAATAATGTACGTACACTGGTGAGATGTAAATACTGTACGTACACTGGTGAGATGTAAATAATGTATGTACACTGGTGAGATGTAAATAAAGATTACTATATACACATATACACTTTTTTAATTATTCAATTCTATACATTTATTGCATTCAATATGACAACATAATTATAGCAAACATGACATAACAACGTACAATGGAAAGGCACGGATATCTAGTTAGAAGAACATAATGATGTTTGTAATTTCTTAAATGATGTTAATTTTATTCTAAATATATAAATGTGCATATGTTTTGAGGAACATTTTCCTAATAGTATCTGTAAGTAAGGTAATGCATCGTGTATTGTGTAGGCAAAGATTGATAGTAGCGTTTCGTATATCTTTAAATTTAGTGCAATTAAGTAGAAAATGATATTCACCTTCGATCATTCTATAATTACAACATATACAGATGCCGTGGTACGTTTGTGTAACGTTCATGTTCTATTGCTAAGTTACGGGATGAATTATTGTCCGTATATCATTTGAAGTTTTACAATATAAACTACATTCAATTTCCATGATGCATTAACATTCAACCTCTTAGATTTGATACATTGACGATTTTATTACTTATTGTAAAGTATATATATGTGGTCCTCTCTACATCCGAACCATACATATATATATATGTAAATGCTGCTTTGGTGTGTATATATTATTGTTAACGGTAAATTCTGCTTTGATGTACATGTATGTATATTTCTAACGGTAAATACTGCTTTGATGTACATGTATGTATATTTCAAACGGTAAATACTGCTTTGATGTACATGTATGTATATTTCAAACGGTAAATACTGCTTTGATGTACATGTATGTATATTTCAAACGGTAAATACTGCTTTGATGTACATGTATGTATATTTCAAGCGGTAAAATCTGCTTTGGTGTATATATATTTCTAACGGTAAATGCTCCTTTGGTGTATATATATTTATAACGGTAAATTCTGCTTTTATGTACATGTATGTATATTTCAAGCGGTCAAATCTGCTTTGGTGTATATATATTTCTAACGGTAAAATCTGCTTTGGTGTATATATATTTCTAACGGTAAAATCTCCTTTGGTGTATATATATATTTCTAACGGTAAAATCTCCTTTGGTGTATATATATTTGTAACGGTAAAATCTCCTTTGGTATATATATATTTCTAACGGTAAAATCTCCTTTGGTGTATATATATTTCTAACGGTAAATACTGCTTTGGTGTATATATATTTCTAACGGTAAAATCTGCTTTGGTGTATATATATTTCTAACTGTAAAATCTGCTTTGGTATATATATATTTCTAACGGTAAAATCTCCTTTGGTGTATATATATTTCTAACGGTAAAATCTGCTTTGGTGTATATATATTTCTAACGGTAAATACTGCTTTGGTGTATATATATTTCTAACGGTAAATACTGCTTTGATGTATATATATTTCTAACGGTAAATACTGCTTTGGTGTATATATATTTCTAACGGTAAAATCTGCTTTGGTGTATATATATTTCTAACTGTAAAATCTGCTTTGGTATATATATATTTCTAACGGTAAAATCTCCTTTGGTGTATATATATTTCTAACGGTAAAATCTGCTTTGGTGTATATATATTTCTAACGGTAAATACTGCTTTGGTGTATATATATTTCTAACGGTAAATACTGCTTTGATGTATATATATTTCTAACGGTAAATACTGCTTTGATGTATATATATATTGCTAACGGTAAATACTGCTTTGATGTATATATATTTCTAACGGTAAATACTGCTTTGATGTATTATATATTTCTAACGGTAAATACTGCTTTGATGTATATATATTTCTAACGGTAAATACTGCTTTGATGTATATATATATTTCTAACGGTAAATACTGCTTTGATGTATATATATATTTCTAACGGTAAATACTGCTTTGATGTATATATATTTCTAACGGTAAAATCTCCTTTGATGTATATATATTTCTAACGGTAAATACTGCTTTGATGTATATATATTTCTAACGGTAAATACTGCTTTGATGTATATATATTTCTAACGGTAAATACTGCTTTGATGTATATATATTTCTAACGGTAAATACTGCTTTGATGTATATATATTTATAACGGTAAATACTGCTTTGATGTATATATATTTCTAACGGTAAATACTGCTTTGATGTATATATATTTCTAACGGTCAAATCTGCTTTGGTGTATATATATTTCTAACGGTAAAATCTGCTTTGGTGTATATATATTTCTAACGGTAAAATCTCCTTTGGTGTATATATATATTTGTAACGGTAAAATCTCCTTTGGTATATATATATTTCTAACGGTAAAATCTCCTTTGGTGTATATATATTTCTAACGGTAAATACTGCTTTGGTGTATATATATTTCTAACGGTAAAATCTGCTTTGGTGTATATATATTTCTAACTGTAAAATCTGCTTTGGTATATATATATTTCTAACGGTAAAATCTCCTTTGGTGTATATATATTTCTAACGGTAAAATCTGCTTTGGTGTATATATATTTCTAACGGTAAATACTGCTTTGATGTATATATATTTCTAATGGTAAATACTGCTTTGGTGTATATATATTTCTAACGGTAAATACTGCTTTGATGTATATATATTTCTAACGGTAAATACTGCTTTGATGTATATATATATTGCTAACGGTAAATACTGCTTTGATGTATATATATTTCTAACGGTAAATACTGCTTTGATGTATATATATTTCTAACGGTAAATACTGCTTTGATGTATATATATTTCTAACGGTAAATACTGCTTTGATGTATATATATATTTCTAACGGTAAATACTGCTTTGATGTATATATATATTTCTAACGGTAAATACTGCTTTGATGTATATATATTTCTAACGGTAAAATCTCCTTTGATGTATATATATTTCTAACGGTAAATACTGCTTTGATGTATATATATTTATAACGGTAAATACTGCTTTGATGTATATATATTTCTAACGGTAAATACTGCTTTGATGTATATATATTTCTAACGGTAAATACTGCTTTGATGTATATATATTTCTAACGGTAAATACTGCTTTGATGTATATATATTTCTAACGGTAAATACTGCTTTGATGTATATATATTTCTAACGGTAAATACTGCTTTGATGTATATATATTTCTAACGGTAAATACTGCTTTGATGTATATATATTTCTAACGGTAAATACTGCTTTGATGTACATGTATTCGTTTATAACATTATATTGGGTCGTGTTAGAGTGAACATAATAAGCAATAGTTAACGGCTACACCTAGCAAATAAACGAAGTAATAAGCGCTCAATATTTGAGATATCCAAGAACTTTTAATGGAATTGAATTGAATTTGAGAATCCAACGTGTATAATGACGGCTGAGGCAATAGCCCTTGATCGGTGTATGGGATATGCTTGTCCAGAGTAACAGCGAGCTGTGCATGATCAGCTCGTGTTGGAATCACTGCCATTACCCAAGTTGCAATATTTGATACAGTAGATGTTAGGATGTGAAATTGCAAATGGCGTCACTTATCTTTGTGTCTATTTGATCGGCAGCTCAGTTACCTCCGATGCTGCGATTGAACACATGTATGTGAAGCCGCTCTATCAATACGCAGTTTCGCATTTATTGATATATATTTTATTTACCTCCATTAAGTGTATAACGGTAAAGCAAAGTGCACGTGGAAGTCGTGATAGCGCAGTGGATGCGCGTTCGCTTCAGGTGTGAAAGTTCCGGAGTTCGAGCCCCGCTGGAGCCATTACGATTGTGCCCTTAGGCAAGGCATTTAAATTACACATTTCCTCAGTCTTCTCTCTCCTTCATGGCGATGGATTCCATCAGGAATGAGGTCTCGAGAGTGATTAATATAAGTTGAAAGAACTTTTTTCGCAATCGAGCTAAAATAAATTTGTATAAACTAAGTAAAGTGCTTGTTTATTATAGTATCCGTACTATTTAAGCGTCAGCCATTTCTGACATACGAGACACCTTTAGAACATCAGTACTTCACGATTCCTATCCTTGCACGCTAGGCTAATAGGCAATCAGAAACAATTAATTAACAAGCTGGCGGCTCACACTCTTGCCATATGAGACTGATGCCTGATGTATGTGATATATATGTACACTGTTTCTGGCGTATATGATATATCCGTACAGTTTCTGGCGTATGTGATATATATGTACACTGTTTCTGGCGTATATGATATATCCGTACAGTTTCTGGCGTATGTGATATATATGTACAATGTTTCTGGCGTATATGATATATCCGTACAGTTTCTGGCGTATGTGATATATATGTACACTGTTTCTGGCGTATGTGATATATATGTACAATGTTTCTGACGTATATGATATATTTGTACAGTTTATGGCGTATGTGATATATATGTACACTGTTTATGGCGTATGTGATATATATGTACACTGTTTCTGGCGTATGTGATATATATGTACAATGTTTATGGCGTATATGATATATATGTACAATGTTTATGGCGTATGTGATATATATGTACAATGTTTATGGCGTATGTGATATATCTGTACAATGTTTATGGCGTATATGATATATATGTACAATGTTTATGGCGTATGTGATATATCTGTACACTGTTTATGGCGTATGTGATATATCTGTACACTGTTTATGGCGTATGTGATATATCTGTACAATGTTTCTGGCGTATGTGATATATATGTACAATGTTTATGGCGTATGTGATATATCTGTACAGTTTATGGCGTATGTGATATATATGTACAGTTTCTGGCGTATGTGATATATATGTACACTGTTTATGGCGTATGTGATATACCTCATAGTGTATACATGTATATACATACATATATCATAGTTTATACATGTATATATATACATCACAGTTTATACATGTATATATACTCAACAAAACTAGAAACGTCCCTGTTTTATAGCCGGTGTAGCTCTGTCTGTGTATGTGCTACATGTTCAATGTACATGCATTTTAAACCATGGCGATGTTCAGAATACGATCGTGTAGAGTTTACCCGATACACACGGTTTACATATCGGCCAGTGACCGGAACGTTGATTTGCACGTTTTGCACGTGCACGCTATACATGTCATCGATATATGTTGATTCAGTTCACGTCGTACCATTCATGCAATAGGGGCTATTCGGAAAATTAAAAAAACGTTTTTAATTTTTCACTGTTTTCGCTATGCCACGGCTTTCCGAACACGAGCGAAATCGGGCAATTGGGATAATTGAGGGTGGGATGTCCGCCAGGGTGGTCGCGCGTTGGTTCGGGTGATGTCGGAAGACGATTGATCGTCTTGCAGCCCGGTACCAGCAGACTGGGGCTGTTCACGATCGGCAGCGACCTGGTAGGTCTCGTGTAACGGCGGCTAGAGCCAATCGTTACATTACGTTGACGCACTTACGTCAACGTCGATTGGCAGCCACAGTCAGTGCTAGGCGATACGGTGTCTCAGGACAGACCATTCGCAACCGGTTGCTTCGTAACGCCCAATCAATCGGGACACGCCGCCCGTACACTGGTCAGATAATGACCCAACGTCACCGTGCTGCCATGCTGTTATGGGCGCGACGTCATCTGAACTGGAGAAGGGCTGACTGAAACCGAGTTTTGTTCACCGATGAATCTCGTTTCACAGTTAGTCATGCTGACGGAAGATTACGGGTATACAGGCGTAAAAATGAAAGGTTCGCCGATTGTTGCATGGTGAGAACAGGTTTGGGGGAAGGAGCGTAATGGTCTGGGGTGGGATCATGGGAAACCGGAAGACAGATTTGGTTGTTGTACAGGGAAACATCAAACGTTGTGTTGAAGAGGTGCTAAATGCACATGCCTTACCATTTATTCGTCAGCATGGTCCTGGTGTGACATTGATGCAGCCAGGGTCACCACTCAAAACTTGCATCAAAACGTCAACGTCATGGCCCGGTTTCCCCGGATCTCAACCCCATTGAGCACATATGGAATGAGCTGGGCCGCAAAGCAGGAGCTAACCATCAGATTGACAACTCGAGGGAATGGAGGAATGTGCCCAACGCACTGGTATTGCGTTACGTTACGTCGATGCGGCGTAGGATCATTGCATGCATTCATGCAAATGGTGGCCACACTCGGTACTAACGAGATTTACGGGGTGTGCCACATTTCTTATTGAAATTCCATCTCTAAACATTAAGTAACACCTTTCTGTGTTTTTTATTTAGACCCCTACCGCCCTTGGCCGGTTATCTCTCGAAAAGTTAACAAGATAGCCAGATGCAATGAATTGGCTTTGATACAGAAATGAATGAACTTGTTTTTCCATTTTGATTCATAAAAGTAAACCTTTTGGTTTTCGATAAATCTTTCCTTAAATATGGAGGGACGTTTCTAGTTTTGCTCAGTATATATACAGCATACCTAAATGTATATAGACAGACAGACAATTTATTCGAAACAATTAGACTAAAACGCTCATGATGTATCTAGTCTCGAGAAATAGTTACGTAATATTTGTAGTTACAATGTTTGTCATTAGTAGGTAAAAAGAAGAAACCATGTTTAGCTTACTGACTTACAACAACTTTATATGTGGACCATTAGCCAAAATGCCTTGAAACAACTCCAGTCCTGCAAACATATCATATATCTGTTTAAACTCAAAACACAAAGCAAACTACTACGTGGTGACAGTAATAATAATAATAATAATAAAGACTTTATTTTACGAGAGAACTCATTTACAAAGTTAATCTACCATGAGCCCCCCCCCCCCTCCTCCAAACATATATAAAAATCAAATGATAGGACTATAAGTGAAAACTGCATATTGGAATTATGTGCTGTACACGCTATAGAATAAGGTTTTATAACCATTATATTGCTCCTCAGTTGTTCGAAATACCATTCAGAACAATCTATTCATGTTTAAACAAATTTAATTTAGCTCGATTGCGAAACAAGTTCTTTCAACTTATATTAATCACTCTCGAGACGTCATTCCTGATGGAATCCATCGCCATGAAGGAGAGAGAAGAGGTGATGTGGAATTTAAATGCCTTGCCTAATCTTTTGATTGCATTTGATTGTATATATGTTGAGGGCCTCATGGCAGATTAACTTTTGTTAAATGAGTACTCTCGTTAAATAAAGTCTTTATTATTATTATTATTATTAAGGGCACAATCGTAACGGCTCCAGCTTCGATTCGAGTAGTTTATATTTAAACAACAAATATTGGACGCTCTGTCCGTTTATACATTATCTATAATTTCATCAGTTTACCCCGCTCAAGAATGTTAATGTATTTTTATTATTAAACATAAGTGGTAATTTATAATATATACATTATTATATGTCTAAACACGTCTTGCTCTCTGACCGATATGTACATTGTACAGCAGAATCAATATGGCGCGATAAGCCGCTTACTCCCGTCATCCAGACGCGATTTGTGGCTCTCGCCCCGCTTCCCTTGTCACCACAGAGTAGAGATATAACATATATCTGTATAAATTGTAGACGATAGTGTACAATTAGGAAATAGTATGTGTCTGGCCGTTGTTTATCGGCGAAGAAATCACGGTTTGGAGTTCCGATGCTCATACCTGCGTCGTTAAGCTAGGCGCACATGGTTGCGGTTGCGGAAACGAATATGATTGGATCCGTTCTTCGCATGCGTTTGCCGTGCGACACTACCCGCACACGTATGCGTTTGCCGTGCGAAACTACCCGCACACGTATGCGTTTGCCGTGCGAAACTACCCGCACACGTATGCGTTTGCCGCGCGAAACTACCCGCACACGTATGCGTAGTTGTTCCGTTAGTTTAAACATAGTTTATTTAAAACCATACAGCATATACAAATATACAGTTTACACAAAATTTAAATACATGAATGAAAAGTGATTAGAACCGAAAGCTATTATAGCTGATAGAGGTCTTCTCCTATAGCACGGTACTTAATGCAATTGCGATATGACAGTGTTGTAATATTTTCTAAACTATTAACTTAAATTTGAAATAATGATAGGTAAACGTTTTAATCATGAACTGTAAATTAGAATAGCAATAAGATAGAGAGATTATTAAGGCGAAACAAGTACATATAGTAACTAATTTAGAAGGTTGAAATTGAGATTGACTCAGAAGAAAGGAGACATGATAGAACACGGAATATTATAGATTCATTCGGATAGGTCAATGGTAGAGGCAAGCATGCAACATTTAGTGAACAGATGCTCATGAAAATCGTCTGCTTTCCCGGATGTTGTTTTGGACTGCTTGAACTATGTTTGCGTTGCAATCATCGCTTAGATTCCGGTCTCCGTGTAATAAAGTGTATAGCGTTATGGTACAATATTTAGAAGTATTTACAAGGAGACGAATTCTGATGTCATTATAGTAGATACATTCAAAGAAGAAAAAATGATGTTTACTCTCAGGAAGACCGCATTGACAGAGGGGTGATGGAGAAATGTTTTTATCGAACAAATGCTGGTCTAATGAGCTACAACTAGTAAGTAGTCGAGCATGATAGACCTGACATGTCCTGCCACCGGCGTTGAATTAGTTCGGGCATTTTGTGGCGTTACTCTTTAGTTGAGATTTGAGTGAGGCAAGTGATGGGGAATTTGGCAGTTTACTTGATAGTTCATTCCAGTCTCTCAGCGCCGATGGCAGAAACGCATTGTTGTATAGAGATGGTCTTGTGCGTATAGATTGTATATCATCGGCATTGAGCAACTTGTACCTAGAAGTTTCCCCTACAGTAGGTGGGACTAATGAAGATAGATAACCCAGAGTTAGGCTGTTCTTCATCTTGTAAAGCATGATTAGTTTATGATTATGTCTTCGACTCTCAAGGGATTCGTATCGAAGTTCTCTATGGTGTTCGTAAAGTGATACAAGTTTGGTAGCCCCGGAAACATTACGGGCGGCTTGGTCAGGCTGAATACTTTTGTCGAGTTCCGATTTCTCAAATTGCGTACATTTGATGCAAACCACGTTAGCATATTCAATAAGAGGTCTGATGAAAGATAAATATATTACCTCTAGGGATTTTTTATCTAGTTGGAAATTTAGCTCTCGCATAATATGTATTCTTTTCCACGCCAGCTCTTTTGGTGGAGTTGATATGAGAATGCCAAGAGCAGTCCTCAGAAAGGTGGACGCCAAGATGCGTGTGACAAGTTACTAAAATAGGTTGATCGTGCATAAGTAGTGGTGGATGTAATGGTTTAGGAGTCTTATGTGAAATTGTCATAGTTTCTGATTTGGAAGGATTAAACGTGACTAACCACTTGTCGGCCATATTTGATATCTTATCAATGTCGGATTGTAGAGTTTCTGCAGCAGAATTAGGATGATCAACAATTATATGTAGACTGCTATCGTCAACAAAGAGATGTACTTGAGAACCCATATCGTCGACGATGTCATTGATAAACACCAAGAACAAGAGTTGGGCAAGAATAGATCCTTGTGGAACTCCTGCATTTAATGTTGACCAATTAGATTGGGTACTCGGCAGAACAACAGAGTGTCGTCTGTTAGAGAGATAGTCAGAAAACCAGTTAAATAAACAACCATCCAGTCCAGTTTAACTTGAATATGAGACCATATGCCATACTTTATCAAAGGCCTTACTAATATCAAATAATACAGTTCTTACTTCAAGTCCATCATCGAGTGCTTTACAGAAGGTATTGTACACGTAGATGAGCTGATTCACTGCTGAGTATCCCGGTCTGAACCCAGATTGTAGAGACGAGAGGAAGTTATTGTCACGAAGGAAGTTGAACAGATACTTAAATATAATACGTTCAAATACCTTCTCTATACAACAGAGCAAGGCAATCGGTCGGTAGTTGATTGGTAAAGACGCGTCACATATTTATAAGATAGCACAGACATTAGCATCTTTCCAAGTATAAGGAACCCGTTGTAGGCAATGATTAAACAGAGAGTAGGCAATCAGTTTCAGTTTGATTCAGGATTCGTTCTTCAATGTTATCATATAATGACGTATGGACCATTGGAACTGATATATTGCTTAACTGTGTCTTATTATCATTGACACATATCATGATAACTTTGATAAATGACTAAATGTGTCGAAAAGAATGCTTATTTCAGAAAGTGCATCACAGAGTGTAGCCGGTCCAGTGATCGGGTCCATCCCTACCTATGAGGCTCCTGCTACACATGTGACACCCTTCCCAGAACGAATATTGATTGACAGACAATTTGAAATGTTTTACATAAGTGAGATTAAAATGTTCACATAGCGTATGTTCGTTATGACACTTATAATAACTTTTTGAGTGCGCATGACACGTGTTATACGTGTACATATAATTCGTTGCAAATTTAAATTCGAACTAAGATGCATGTGTCTAAGAGGCAACACACAATCATGTTCTACATTGCATAAAACTCTAAGGAATAGTTTGGCTACATTCCTGAAATCCAAAATATTGTATCCGACGATTCTCCAAGTAATCAACCGTCACAATGGTTTGGGCATAAAAAAGCTCGAACAAATTTCCATGGAGCTAAATACTTATATAAGTTGCGCAAAACCGATTCAAATAAACAACACTTAAGACATTGTAACAAGGAATACAAAAACACAATGCGTTTATTCTTTAATAAATCAAAACGTAAACATATCACAAAAGTGCGTAATATCAAAACTAAAGACCCATGGAAAAATTTACAAGAAAAAATTAAAAGTGATATAATCAGGCCAGTTTAACTGTCCTTTATAATTTCTTTTAAAACGTTAATAGTAATGTAGACACTACAGATAGAGATGGTGTAAATAGTGATATTGAAAATGATTATATAAATGAGCATATTAATATGAATATTACTGATGGTGAAGTGAAATAGAAAAAGCAAATGGATTGTTGAAAAATAACAAGTCATGTGGATTCGACAACATTGTAAATGAACACATTGAAACATCTTACCCTGTTATGACAAATATATACATTACGTTATTTAACCTTGTACTGGACAGCGGAGTTATCCCTGCACCCTGGACCATTGGTATAATAAATCCTATATACAAAAATAATGGTGATGTCACAAACCCAGACAATTACAGACCCATTATTACACTTCTAAGTTGTCTCGGAAAATTATTCACATGCATTAGTAATAACAGAATAATCCAACAATATCCCCCATAACTGCCAAGCTGGTTTTCGAAAAAGATATTCAACGTCTGATAATATGTTCATATTACAACACATGATGCAGTACTTGAATAATAACAAAAATAAAGTATGTTGTCCTTTTGTTGAGGAGAGGAGGTCTTTGGGAAAGATTACTTAATACAAGAATAAAATGGAAAATGTTTTAAACTTTAAAATATGTACAGTAATATAAACGCATGTGTATGTAGTAATTCAGAGCTGTCAAATTACTTCACAAGTAATATTGGCGTAAGACAGGGAGAGAACCTTTCGCCTTTACTTTTTTCTGTATTCCTCAATGACCTGCAAACTTTTTTAGAAAGTAGTAACAACATTCAAGGGGTAAACACACCCAGCGACGAGCAAGTAGATGGTATACAAAACTTTTTTAAATTACTTTTACTATTGTATGTAGACGATACAGTTCTTATGTCAGAAACTGAAACTGATTTACAAAATGCACTTAATGATTACGAACAGTACTGTAATAACTGGAAACTTAATGTAAATTCCAAAAAATCAAATGTACTTGTATTTTTTAAAGGCAGACAACGTGTTTATAATTTTACGTTTAAAAGTGAACCACTTGTCACTGTCACTGAATACAAATATCTCGGTATATACTTTAGCAGATATGGAAAGTTTAGGAAATGTAAAACACATCTAGCATCACAAGCTACAAGGGTCATGCATAGTTTACTTAGAAACTCAAATATATTAAATTTACCTATAGACATCCACATTGACATATTTAATAAATCAATCAAACCGATTCTGTTGTATGCAGCCGAAATATGTGGATTAGGCAATCATGATGTTATTGAGAGAGTGCAGCTGAAAATTTTGAAATGCATAATGAAAATGAAAAGGTCAACCCCAAATTATATGGTATATGGAGAAAGTGGATGCATGCCATTATCAGTTGATATACAGGAGAAAACTATTTCCTTCTGGGCGCGATTACATTACAAAGTTGAAAATGAAACAAATAAAAAACTTTCTAGTGTTATTTATCAAAGTATTAACAAAATGTCATCTGGTGTTAATAGTGAATCACTAAAGAACAAATGTCCGTGACTTTCCAGTATCCGATCCGTACTCATAAATTGTGGACATATTAACCTATGGGAAAATCAAAATACTATTAATACAAAGTGGTTGAAAGTTTTATATACACTATTTTATTCATGCCGTTTGTTTATTCTACTCGTTAAAAAATGTACATTATTGTAAGGTGCTTGTGGGATGCCCTCGACCCACAGGTCACTTATGACTTATGACGAAGAAAATAAACGGGCCTTAAACCTGGTTCCAAAAAAAAAAAATCCAAAAAAAATAAAGACTCGTTGATTATAATCGATTACACATTTTCACAATCGATTATCGCCGATGTCCATGCCGGCGAACGATTGTCGGCGACTTAGCGATAATCGGTTTATCACTAGTTGAAACTCTCTGTTAGACAGAAACTACAAGATTTATTGTTAACCGAATGGTCTCCTTTATAGAACATTCCAGTAATAGTACATGCTACAGACTATATAAAAATAACGTTTGGTTTTGAAAACTATTTGAAATCAACACCTTCTCTTGTAACATACATGTACTTCACTCAGTTTAAAACTGGAAACCATAGACTCCCAATTAAAACAGGAAACTGGAACAAAGTCCCACGTAGCCTTAGATTGTGTAACCATTGTGTAAATGAAATAGGCGACGAATTTCATTATTTATTTCTATGTGATCATTTGGAAAACGAAAGAAAAACATTTATCAAACCGTACTATTACAGAAGACCAAATATGTATACATTTGAACAACTAATGAATACGAATAATAAAGGTGAATTTTTAAAACTATGTAAATTCATCAAATGTATACTTAGAATATAGGAAAATCCCTGTCTATAATATATGTGCAAAGGTAAAAAAAAAAAAATAAAAAAAAAGTTAATACGCAGAATGTGGCAATGTAAATTTTACTTATACGTTAGTTCGTCTAAAATAGAACAGTTATATTATGTATATAAGATAACTACACAACACATAACGTAGCGTAAAATTTTGACGCGCCGGCATGTTTAGTTAGCTAACTTATACATTTGCAGTGGAGATATACTATTCTACACAACCAAACTTGTAGGGTTCTTTTAAAAGAAAAATGTCAAATAAAGGAATTAATTCCTACAAAGGCGATTTTTGGTATGTGCAATATATAGGGTGTTTTACCTAATATAGTAAAAGTCCACCACAGTCTTCCGATGTTAAATGCCCTTTTTTTGGGTAAAAAGTTGAAAATGTAGATGAAATGGTGAATTTCTGGAATCCGCCCATAACTTCATCCATATGTGTCTGAGGAAGTTGAAAATTGCCAGGAATGTATACATGAATATAGCGCAAATACTAGAGACATTATCGTTTCGAAAACAAATCCAATATGGCTGCAATATCCAAAATGGCCGCCAAAAATGTCTTTTTTCAAGCTTTACCGATGCGTTTACATGAACACAGTTTTCATTAGCTAGCTTAATGTTAATGTTTATTGTAAATATTCATGACACCACATGTTTATATCAACAATTGATGCGGAGAAGCAGATAGAAGAATTCAAAAGAGCGCCAAACATATTACTCTCGGGTATACAGAGCAACACATTTCAGAACAGACACTCACTGATTTATTTAGGATGGAACTATTATATTAACTTGTAAACTTGGTAAGCTTCCTTGGTGCTGTTGGACACATAATGAACGACTCGGGTCTCCAGGAAGTAATCACAACAGTGTATGCGGAAAAGGCAGTGAGTCATATGCTTACCGGAAAAGCTGTAGCTAGAGCCTTAAGAGGTCATGGACTGGTTTACATGGCCCTCCAGTCACTCATAGTATGTGAAGTGTTTAATCTCAACCTGATTGGTAGAGATCTGGATGAAACTGATGGCCAGGAACACGAAGCAGAAGGAATTTATCTTGAGGACATTGAGAATGTCGCACAGAGCAGTTCACAATCTGTAGAACATGAGGATAGTATTCCACAGCCTCACAATGATAGTACCTCAACACATGGGAAAAGTAAGAATATCTCTGATGAGGAATGATACAGCTTCGAAAACTGATAGAGAATGGACAATGGATGGGATTTCGCATGAGATTGACGCTGATTTAAAATCTGCTCTGGAATTGTTTGACAATGTATTGACAGGAGAAATAGGCATAGAACAGGCATGTAAAGATGAAATAGTCACACAAATTCAAAGCAGAATGGATGCATATTGTGACAAAATATCAGCAACAGTAGAACAGCACGATTGTGGTTGCAATATATTGAAATGGTGGAATTACTGAGAGAATTCATAAAAGCAGAGCGAATAGGAAACTGGCAGTTACACATGAAGATATTAAGGGCCATGCTACCATATTTCACAGCATCTGGGCATAACTTATATGCCAAATCAGCCTATTTGTATCTAGTGAAAATGAATGCCTTGGCAGAAAACACACCCAAAGCTCTATGAATATTTCATGAAAGGGTTTCATGTTGTTAGACGGAGTGATAGGTATTGGGCTGGATTGTCGACAGATCTAGTGATTGAGCAGGTGCTTATGCGGAGTTTGAAGAGTGCAGGGGGACTGACTCGAGGTAGAGGAATGACTGAGATACAAAGAGCCGTGTGGGTACTCTCTCGACCTGCAACGTCGTCTATTAATGAAGCAATGCAAACCTTCTCTGGTGCGATATATACCTCAAGTGAACAACACAAAGATACATACTTATCAGTGCGAAAGCGATATAAAAAAGACATGCAAGTAGTAACTGAGTATATACTTGAACGAAACCCATTCAAAACCGAAAATGATCTCAAAAGCATAACAAGTGAGGTAGTGTCGTATGACAGTACTGCTGATCAGGCAAAGCAGATTGGAGAGAATATTGTGACAAAGATGGCTGGCCAAAAAGTAAACGAGTTCTCGTTCAAGAGGAAAGATGCAGTCGTGCCTATGAATGATAAATCTGCGTTCAAAATTGACGAAGATACAGTCAAGATCGACCCTCAGTTGTTGTTCCAGAGATTAGTTAGTGCGGCTAACAGAATGACTAATGAACCCGATCTTCCACTTACATATCAGTTATGCACACACCCACCGGCATTATTTGAATCATCCAGACAAATGAGAGTAGCAGACAAACCTGTATTAGCGAATGCTATGAAGTCAGCCGACAATCCTAGTCCGAGAACACATGATCCTGGTGATAGTTATCATGTTGTTGATGGTGGTATGTTGCTGCAGTGGATTCCTTGGGAAAGTGGTCAGATATTTGAAGAAATTAGTTCTACATATGTCCAGTTTGTGCAGTCTCGGTACACCAATTGCATTGTTGCCTCTGATGGTTATGACAATGGGCCAACTACTAAAGACAGCACTCATGGTCGTAGAACTGCAGGAATGGTTGGTACAGAAGTAAGATTTACCCAATCCAGCATATTTAGAGGGAAAAAGAAAACATTTCTAGCTAACCCAAAAATCAAACAGCTCTTCATAAACATGTTGTCAGGGAAAATGAACAGTGAGGGCATAGAAACATCACACGCCGTTGCCGATTTGCTCATCGTATTAACAGCTGTACGCCGTTCACAGTCAAAACCAACCATATTGGTCGGAGATGACACTGACCTATTGGTGTTATTGTGTTATCACACATCACATGACTCGCACCCTGTATATCTACAGCCTAGGCCCAAATTCAACCGTAGTATATGTTGGGATATACACAAACTACAAGCGTACCTTGGCGACGATGTTTGTAGGAACATATTGTTCTTACATGCTGTGTTGGGGTGCGATACGACGTCAAAAGTGTATGGCTTAGGAAAAGGGACTGCTCTGAAAGCATTTGAAAAGAGTGTAGTATTCCGTCATGTTGCATCAGTGTTTCATACACCACCAACAGAGGTGACAAAAGAGAATATTGTCAGCAGTGGGGAACAAGCTCTCGTGTATCTATACAAAGGCAGTCGTGGAGAAACATTGGACAAGTTTGTTGAGCAAGTTTGTCGAAAAGGTAGCCAAAAGTACCATGTTTGTTGATCCGAAACAACTCCCCCCCCAACCTCTGATGCTGCAGAAATCCACAGCTTGCGAGTTTACCTGCAAGTACAGGACTGGAAATGTGATGATGCACTGAATCCAACGGACTGGGGCTGGGAACTAGTTGGAGACAGGCTATTCCCTGTGACAACTAGGAAAGGTCCAGCGCCAGTACATATATTGAAGGTTGTGCGTTGTACTTGTTCTAGTGGCTGTAAAACAAAGGCATGCAGCTGCAAAAAGTTGGCCTTGAATGTAGTTCTGCATGTAGTTCCTGCAAAGGATTTAGTTGTGAAAATTCAGTACATCCAGACTTTGAACCTGACTACTGGCAGTTTACATTGTGCATAAATGTCTGCACATAAAATAGATTTGTAATCATATTGGAATGTGAATTTGATAGTACACTAATTGAGAACCAGTACCAGTTTTAACATTTCCTATGTTTGTTTTCTGCGACCACATTGTCAAATCCAGATTATTGCATAGTTCTGTGTTTTGATGCCATATTGGATATTCTAAATTGACCAGCAGCAATGGACTCACATGACCTTTTCACATGTTGTATTTCACATTCTATACAATAAATACACCATACAATTGTTTATGTAGGACATCATTACTTTGTATATGTAAAAATATTGATATATCTTGAAAAACGAATTTTCGGCGGCCATTTTGGATTTTTGCCACCATATTGGATTGTTTTTGAAAACGGTAATGGCTTTAATCTATGAGCAATTTATATTTATACTTCCATGGCCAATTTTAACTTCCTAAGACAAATGAAGATGGAGTTATAGGTGGATTCCAGAATTTCGCAGTTTTGTTTATATTTTCAACGTTTTACCCCCAAAAAAGGCATTTAGCATCAGAAGACTGTAGTGGACTTTTACTATGTTAGTTAAGACACCCTATATATTGCATATACCGAAAATCGCTTTTGTAGGAATTAATTCCTTTATTTTCATAAAAGAACCCTACTACATAGTCATTCAAAGGTTTATCAATGTTTCATGCAAAGGTTTTATCATTGTTATATATGTATAATTATGTTAGTAATATTATGAGCCTCGTGTATTGTATTGATTGTAAAACCTCATTTATTCATGTATGTCATGAAATGAGAGAATAAAAGATATTTGACTTGATATAAACACAAGGGATAACTATTGTTGAGTAACTTAGTTACGAGCCCACAGCTAAGTATAATGAGATGTATTTGTTACGATATGGACGCTATCAGCACTAATACTGGGTAAATATTTGTAACGGATCAAATGCTCAGCGACTTTATTAATTGTCTGTACCTCACGTGGTATGCCAACTGAGTATATGCAATTATAAAAAGCAATAAAACAGTACACCCCCCCCCTCAAACCAAGGTTTAGAAGCGTGACCTAAAAGGTACTTCAAGCCAGACGGATATGTAGTACATTGGTAACACGCTGGACTGGTAATCCAGGGATCGCAGGTTCGATCCCCCGTCTGACCCTAATAAAATTAACAGTCTTTCAGATGGGACGATAAACCGAGGTCTCGTGTCAGTGCTTTACACCGTGCACGTAAAAGAACCAGAGGATATTCTGGAATGGGTCTCTTTCTGTATCATTGCACTATCCTCCAAAAATCTAAAATGACTAATCTCTTCAGGAGGCGTCGCTCATATGGGCAACCGGTAGCGAGGATAAATAAACATAAAACCACTTCAACCCAGAATGTAACATGTACAGTAAATGTATGACAATCCCAGGTAATATTACGTGCATTATGATCACATGTTTATTTACGGCAATACGAGTACTGTGCTTTCAAAGTAAAGTAATAATACCGTTGGAATATTACACTACTGTATAAGTAAGGCAATATACGATAGCTTACAGGTACTGTGATTTATTGTGTAATAGGTTATACTTGACGTACCTATAATGCAATAGTGTATCGAATGTTTGTCTACAACCGTTATTACTTTACTTTGAAAGCACAGTATGTGTGTAATAATAGATAATTATATCTCAGGTCGATTGACCAGTCACTACAATGCTATAACACGAATAATAGTGTCGCTCATACATTAACACACTACTCGTTTTCGAAGCTGAGAAGTTCATCACTACCAACAATACGATGAACCTTTCCCGTGTTGTCCTTGACAATGATAATACCATCTGACGCCCAGCAGCGTTCAACTTATTTACGTTTGACCAAGGGTCTTGCAGAATATAACGCGAAACTACGTTGCTTGGTGAGATCCTCGGTTAAGTATGCTCCAGAGAAAGCGGTCGATTTGAGTACGGATCTAGACTTGTATAGCCGTTGACGAACCCGGTACGATGTAAATTTGACTATGATAGAACGCGGATGACCAATCTCGCTTATTTTCCCTGCTCGATTTGACCTGTCAATTTCGTAAAAATGCATATTTATTTTCAGACTTTTACACATGTTCATTACAATTTCGTCGGTATTCTCGTCGCTCGTTAGCGGGAGGCCAGTGATACGTATATTGTTGCGACGACTGTGACTGTATTGCTCTGCCGCATCTGCAGCAATCTGTAATTTAGGTACATTCATCTTAAGAGAATCGTTTTCCTGTTTTAGACGAATATTGTCATTCTCAAGAGATTTTACTTTCATTTGAAGGCGTGTCAGTACACCATCTACAATTGCTGTCGTTGAATCACTTATGGTTTGATTTAATCATTGCCTCTAATTCATCTTAGATGTCTTCAGTACTTATGGAAAACCATTGAAACTTATCAAATGTCAAAAGGCGAATTTCCGGTGATGAAAATGTTACAACATACGTGTCAAGATGACCACGTAAGGAAGGTACAGAGGAAGAGAAGGATGTGGGTTCATGAAAATAACGGCCAACGGAAAGAAAAGGGCATGTTTTGCTCATTAATGCCAGAATTTTATAGAGACGATGAGAACGTTTGTTGACTTATGTAGAGGTAGGCCTGCGGCCTCACCAAATTACACAACTCTTCAACTCCTTGTGGCGAAATTGGTACCGACCGACCTCGTGGCATGATAAACATGGGGCTTCCCAGGATGACGTCACAAATACTCTGGAGTTTCCTCTGCGATAGCATTCGGAGCGACGAATTTAGCCGGAAGGAAGTATTTTCAGTCTGGCAACATTCGCAGCGACAGATTAGTTTCGTATCGAAACCGCATGCACGTGCGGGTGTCAATTAATTTATGTTTGATTTTCTTGTCCGGCAATCGCATGCGATAAAAATAACGCATCGGACTAGAGATTCATTGCCGCAACCGCAAGCACGTGCGCCTAGCATTAATTCCTACGCACCAGAACGGCAAACAGTGGTCCATACGCCGATAGACAACGGCAAGACAAATAATATTTAAATTCTAACATGAACCCATATAAATGTGTTTGCTATGTTGTATCCGTGTCTGTTATTTGGTTGATGGTTTTACAAAATATCTACATGTAAAATACATTCTGTATTCTAGTGGCACTGTAACTCATCCTCTAACTATATGTTGTGTTTATTAACACCACTTATCCGGCCCAATTGCTGTATTCAATTCCAAAATTGTTCCAAGTTGTGCATATTTACGTCCATAAAAATATTTATTCCAGGGGGGGGGGGCACAATTCAACAGCCGTAGCTGTTGCCTATTGCATATTTAACAACAGTATATTTGTAATTGTTTATATGAACAAACTATCAAGTCAAGGTAGAATATCAAATAATCAAAAACAATTAATATTACGAGTTATAATTATTATATAGTACTGGTCAATAAACGAAAGTGAACTGCATGCGCGTGACCCATTTGTATGTACAACAACTTTAATAACATTAATTAATAAAACATGCTAAACGTGATGTACTAACATTAATTAATAAAACATGCTAAACGTGATGTACTAACATTAATTAATAAAACATGCTAAACGTGATGTACTAACATTAATTAATAAAACATGCTAAACGTGATGTACTAACATTAATTAATAAAACATGCTAAACGTGATGTACTAACAATAATTAATTAAACATGCTAAACGTGATGTACTAACATTAATTAATTAAACATGCTAAACGTGATGTACTAACATTAATTAATTAAACATGCTAAACGTGATGTACTAACATTAATTAATTAAACATGCTAAACGTGATGTACTAACATTAATTAATTATTTCATTGCTATTATGATTTGCTTTGTAAATGTAAATGTTATTGCTATGCTTACGGAGAGATGGTGCTACACAGAGAGACGAACGAAAAATCACTATCCTAGTCAAAGTAAATATATATTGATATCCTTCAACAATGTTCAAGTACCAAGTGGTTAGCGCGCTCGCTTCTCACCAATGCAACCCGGGTTCGATCCTCGGACCGGGAAGTATGTGAGATGGTACGGTGGTCGCCAGATCGGATAGGTGGGTTTTCCCCGGGTATTCCGGTTTCCTCACACAGGAATGACCACACTTACGCTTTAATCCAATGAGAGTGAGTAATATATGTTGTTAAAACTTGCTTCGCAATCGTTGTAAAAAAAAAAAAAAAAGTTTTAAAGTACCAATTATATTTAAAGTGATGAGCTATGCTGCTTAAGCTTAATAAACTATTCTGTATTCTGCTTAAAAATATTAAAAATTATGTATTTCATTACCGCAAAACAATAATTATATACAATATTCTAAATTCAACAATTTCAAGAAAGGAAATAGAAAAATGTAATAAATTAAATAATCTAAAAATTGAATAGTTTGCATACAGCATGATTCGCGAGAGAACGATTGCCTTTAACGAAGTAGGTAGAAGTTCTAGCTGTTATGAGCATTATACGGTGTAAAACGACTAGCAAACAAAACGCCAACATTTTACCGAACGCCCAGCGAAAACGCCAACATTTTACCGAACGCCCAGCGAAAACGCCAACATTTTACCGAACGCCCAGCGAAAACGCCAACATGTTACCGAACACCCAGCGAAAACGCCAATATTTTACCGAACGCCCAGCGAAAACGCCAACATTTTACCGAACGCCCAGCGAAAACGACAACATTTTACCGAACGCCCAGCGAAAACGCCATTTCCAGCGAAAACGCCAACATTTTACCGAACGCCCAGCGAAAACGCCAACATTTTACCGAACGCCCAGCGAAAACGACAACATTTTACCGAACGCCCAGCGAAAACGACAACATTTTACCGAACGCCCAGCGAAAACGCCAACATTTTACCGAACGCCCAGCAAAAACGACAACATTTTACCGAACGCCCAGCGAAAACGACAACATTGCATGTCCTGCTGTTCACGATGAAACAATGTGCCATGCTGGTGTTATTTGGCTGATCTCCATCAAATAAAAAATAATTGTTGATAGAATACGGTCTTCCGGTCGGGATCACAAACGTATATCAGTGATCTGATCGAGTTTACCTAGTTTCTCGTCGATGTTTCTGCATGCATGTTTTATTTCCGTTGTTTGCCTTCAGTAAACATTACTTACTATATGACCATAGGGCAAAAACAATAAAGTCTGTCTTGTGCCTGTGAATTGTATACTGGATACAGGCGTTATACACACTCGGTGGTTTAAAGGAATAATAATGCCAATTTATAAAAACAAAGGTGATACCAAACTTCCAGAAAACTATCGTTCAATATAATAGTACTAAGCTATGTAAGAAGTTATGTAAGAAAACATTTTACAGCAGTCTTGAATAATAGGTTAAATAACCATCTGGAATCAAAGAATTTAATAATGGAAAATCAGGCCGGTTCCAGGAAAAAATTACTCAGCCCAAGATGATACTTTTCACATTGAATTCAATTGTAGAGGTTCTAAGCAACAAAAAAAGAAGAAGATTTATTGTGTATTTATAGATTTCTCAAAATCGTTCGATTAAGTTTGGCGTGTACGTTTGTGGAGCAAATTGCTAAACTATAATATTAATAGGAAATTACTGAGGTTAGTTAGAAACTTGTATCCCGACATAAAATCGTATGTTTCCGCAAACAATGAAAAATCTACATTTTTTTGAGAGAACTCATTTAACAAAAAGTAATCTACCATGAGGCCCTCAACATATATACAAAGATAAGACTATGTGAGAAATGTACATTGGAATTATAGTAATGTAAAAGTTGAAAAGTAGAGAAACTATATATAATATGTAATGAAATATGATGATATAGGAAATTGGCTAGTAGAATAGAAATGGGGAACAAGGAGACAATTAATGATAATAAATCTATGTAACATTGTGAAGATATGATTATAGGGTTATCTTCAAAATATGTATGAAATCAGCTTAAGGACAGCAGTTCACAGCAGTTCACAGAATAGCAATGGCAATACACTGTTGTGATAAAGACTTCGTACAATATCATCTGAAGTAATAATAGTAGAACTATGTGATTAGTTTGTATTGTTATTGTTCCACCTTAAGTAGAGAATTTTGAACTGTTGGATAGTTGGAGCATTTTGAACTAAGTGGGGCAGTGTATTCCGAATAGATGATCCTGAAACTGCAATGCAAATGTATTAAAATAATAAAATATAATTAGTGTGTATAACTGATACTCTGAGGTTGATCTGAGAATTCTAGAATATATCAGAAGTATTTTTTTATTTAGGTGAATGACGATTTTACGTATTCTAGAGCAGCTCCATGTAATGTTGTGTATATTTGTATAGCCTTCTGATATATGACTCGTTCTGGAAAGGTCATCCGTTTTAGTTGGGAGAATAATAATCGCGATGGAGTGTCGACATCCTGATCTAGAGTTATTAGGCTGTCCCATTAGCGAGGCTGTCCGATTAGCGAGGCTGTCCCATTAGCGAGGCTGTCCCATTAGCGCAGTGGTTAGCGCGCTCGTTTCTCACCAATGCAACCCGGGTTCGATGCTCGGACCGGGAAGTATGTGAGATGGTACGATGGTCGCCAGATCGGAGAGGTGGGTTTTCTCCGGGGACTCCGGTTTCCTCCCACACGAATGACCACATATACGCTTGCATCAGAGCCAACGAGAGTGATTAATATAAGTTGTTAAAACTTGCTTCGCAATCGTTGTAAAATAAATAAAGTTTAAAAAAAGAATTATTCTAGCTGCTCTCTTTTGGAACCGAAATAATTTATCTTCTAAAGATGAGTTGGGTTGCGATTGCGGGGTCCGTTAGGTGGAAAACTTATCACCAGTTCTTTTCTCCCTCTTTTTGAATGACCTAGAACAATTTTTAGAAGACAGTGGTAATATAATCCTGGGGTATTTTTAAATAATATAAATAACGATATTAATATTTTTCTGAAAATAATTGTACTGTATCATCTATTCATCCATTCCGGAGTTCGAGCCCCGCTGGAGCCGTTACGATTGTGCCCTTAGGCAAGGCATTTAAATTCCACGTTGCCTCTTCTTCTGTTTCCTTCATGGCGATGAATTCCATCATGGTTAGGTGACTATTAGCTTATAGGACCACTATTTAGAGGGGCAACCTTACCCGGTCAGCTAACAAATCGAGTTATATACCAAACTCTTTGTACATGTCTGAAGTTTGTCACACATGCGGCATAAATTGGCATAAATTGTGGCGTTCGGAGAAATCCAAGATGGCGTCCAAAATGGCCGCCATAAATTGATAGTCCACTTAAAGGACTATAAATGGTCCAGAAATTTACAGTTTGTGATTTTATTTCACTTTTATTTTTGTATTCAGGTTTAGGAATATACATAGTCAATTGGATTTTATGCCATTTGTCAAAGAAATTATTGTAACATTTAAGAAAATTATGCAATTTTATCGATTAAAATGGTCACATTTAAGGATTAAGGGTGGTATTTTAAATTTTAGCTCTGAGCCTTTGAGATGTAAATCATGAGTAAGTATGTTTAAAATGAAAGTGTAGATCAAAACTAATTAAAATAATGGCTTCTTGGTGGAAAACAGATGAAAACTATGAATATATAAGCTTTTATTAGTGGGTGGGGTAATTTAATATGCATTTAACTGTAGAAGTATAGCTTGTTTTTACAGCTTATTAACACCATTTCTTTGTTGATGTATTATTTGTACATTAATTTAATTACTTATTTATGTTGGGCATGTAATATGTGACACACAAAATTGGTAAAAAATCCAAGATGGCGTCCACAATTATAAATGGATGGGGTAATTTAATATGCATTTAGCTGTAGAAGTATAGCTAGTTTTTACAGTTAATTAACACCATTTTTTTGTTGATGTATTATTTGTACATTAATTTAATTACTTATTTATGTTGGGCATGTAATATGTGACACACAAAATTGGTAGCAAATCCAAGATGGCGTCCAAAACAAACAAAACGTAATGGAAAATGTATGTTTATTTGTACAGAAGTTTTAGACTGTTTGTAAGAGACCAACGCCATTACTGAACCCACCAGTACAGCTGGAAGAACGTAACTGTATTGAACTACATAACGCAAAACGTATGTGATTAAAGTAGATCATGTATACTAGTGGAAGTGGCACATTAATCAACATGGGTGATGACAGATCTGAACCGTTAACTCCTCGGATTGTATTTCAGTCGCTTGTACAATAGATATATGTATATAGGTATATGTGATGCAGCAGACATTATATTCAATCCAATCATCATGGCCCATCCGAGTGATTGCAACACTGTCTACACAACACTTAAGCGTACATTGGAGCAAATGAATGCCCTTGGCCAAACAGTTTGTATAATAGTATTTGACATGGGATTGCTATCCAAGGCCCTGGAAGTAGTTTGGGCTCGGCCTGAGGGGTTTGGGGGGGGGTTGTACCACTAGAAGGTGGTATGCATTACATGATGTGCTTGTTTGGAGGTATTGGGTACATCTATGGTGATACTGGACTTAAAGGTCTACTGGTTGAGTCTGATGTGTTTGCTAAGCTTACAACTGAACATATTCTTTCTGGGAAAGATTTTGATAGGAATGAGGTCTCGAGAGTGATTAATATAAGGTGAAAGAACTTGCATCGCAATCGAGCTAAATTAAATTTCTATAAACTTATTAAACTTAAATTATTTTATGTCTAATCTGAACTGGAAAACGAATAGCTTCTTGTTATTTTTCTATTTTAAAAGTATATATTAAACTATTCAGTCTCGAAATTAACGCAATTATCTTGTCAAAATACTACTCGATGGACGCTTTGATTGGTTAACTATGGAGAAAGTGGACGGATCTTTCATAATATAAAATTGATACATTCAGTGCATAGATAACACACTCACACTGTTGGTTAGTTCATTATTGTGTTTTTATGGCAGTATATCGTTTTGGATTTGTTTGCTATTGTGTATAAGATATGGTTCATTTTTCATGAACTGATTTGCATTTTTTCACAATCTAATTAAATCAGATCTACTAAAGTAGTAAAAGCTAATCCAGTGAAGTGATATATTTATAGTTTGTATGTTGTTTTTTTTCCCTGTGGGTTTAAAGTCGTGCATAACAACGTAGGTCATATTGCGGCTGTCCAGTTATTGTTGGTTGAGAACGACACCTAGCGGTATTTCAGGCACGGACGGGCACCCGGGTAGAACCACCTACCTTCCGCACGCCAACTGGAAATATTCCCGGTCATTTGAAGGATTCGCCCCCAATAGGATTTGAGCATTTATCGGTGATGGGCTAGTGTTTTGAAGTGAACTATTTGAACCACTCGGAGGTCCCAGGTAGGTATGTAGCTATTGGAATGTTACACGCACTGCCGAGAAATACATATGTTCTTGTGTTGTGTCGTGGCGCGGGATCTAGGTAAAATATCATATACTTATTAGAGAATCAATATTTTATTGGGTAACATAAAGTGTCTCTTGTTACAAAGTATAAGTGGAGATCGTGATAGCGCCGCGGTAGCGCGTTCGCTCCAGGTTCGAACGGCCCAGAGTTCGAGTCCCGCTAGAGCCGTTACGATTGTGTCCTTAGGCAAGACATTTGAATTCCACGCTGCCTCATCTCTCCCTCGTGGCGATGGATTTTCATCAGGAATGAGGTCTCGAAAGTGATTAAAATAAGATGTACTAATGTGTATAACATAACATATAAGTCACCAACTGTTAACTGATGCAGTGTAGTATGGGAGTATCCGTGGTGTTTAGCGGGGAATGATGTCGGTAGTACACTATGTGAGTATGGGATCGATGTCGGTAGTACACTATGTGAGTATGGGAATGATGTCGGTAGTACAATATGTGAGTATGGGATCGATGTCGGTAGTACACTATGGGAGTATGGGATCGATGTCGGTAGTACAATATGTGAGTATGTGATCGATGTCGGTAGTATACTATGTGAGTATGTGATCGATGTCGGTAGTACACTATGTGAGTATGGGAATGATGTCGGTAGTACACTATGTGAGTATGGGAATGATGTTGGTAGTACACTATGTGAGTATGGAATGGATGTCGGTAGTATACTATGGGAGTATGGGAATGATGTCGGTAGTACACTATGGGAGTATGGGAATGATGTCGGTAGTACACTATGGGAGTATGGGAATGATGTCGGTAGTACACTATGGAAGTATGTGAATGATGTCGGTAGTACACTATGGGAGTACGTGAATGATGTCGGTAGTACACTATGGAAGTATGGGATGATGTCGGTAGTACAATATGAAGTATGGGAACGATGTCGGTAGTACACTATGGGAGTATGGGAATGATGTCGGTAGTACAATATGAAGTATGTGAACGATGTCGGTAGTACACTATGGAGTAGTGAACGATGTCGGTAGTACACTATGAAGTATGGAATGATGTCGGTAGTACACTATGGAAGTATGGGAATGATGTCGGTAGTACACTATGGAAGTATGGGAATGATGTCGGTAGTACACTATGGAAGTATGGGAATGATGTCGGTAGTACACTATGGAAGTATGTGAATGATGTCGGTAGTACACTATGGGAGTACGTGAATGATGTCGGTAGTACACTATGTGTGTATGGGATTGATGTCGGTAGTACACTATGTTAGTATGGGAATGATGTCGGTAGTACACTATGTGACTATGGGAGTGATGTCGGTAGTACACTATGGGAGTATATGATCGATGTCGGTAGTACACTATGGGAGTATGGGATCGATGCCGGTAGTACACTATGGGAGTATGGGATCGATGTCGGTAGTACACTATGGGAGTATGTGATCGATGTCGGTAGTACACTATGTGAGTATGGGAATGATGTCGGTAGTACACTATGTGAGTATGGGAATGATGTCGAAACAAAACAACACAAAAACAAACAATGGGAATGATGTCGGTAGTACACTATGTGAGTATGGATTGATGTCGGTAGTACACTATGTGAGTAAAACAACACAATGGGAACGATGTCGGTAGTACACTATGGGAGTATGGGAATGATGTCGAACAAAAAACAACACAATATGGAATGATGTCGTAGTACACTATGGGAGTATGGGAATGATGTCGGTAGTACACTATGGGAGTATGGGATCGATGTCGGTAGTACACTATGGGAGTATGGGAATGATGTTGGTAGTACACTATGTGAGTATGGGAATGATGTCGGTAGTACACTATGTGAGTATGGGAATGATGTCGGTAGTACACTATATGAGTATGGGAATGATGTCGGTATACACTATGTGAGTATGTGAATGATGTCGGTAGTACACTATGTGAGTATGGGATCGATGTCGGTAGTACACTATGTGTGTATGGGATTGATGTCGGTAGTACACTATGGGAGTATGGGAATGATGTCGGTAGTACACTATGGGAGTATGGGATCGATGTCGGTAGTACACTATGGGAGTATGTGAACGATGTCGGTAGTACACTATGGGAGTATGGGATCGATGTCGGTAGTACACTATGGGAGTATGGGAATGATGTCGGTAGTACACTATGGGAGTATGTGAACGATGTCGGTAGTACACTATGGGAGTATGTGAATGATGTCGGTAGTACACTATGGGAGTATGGGAATGATGTCGGTAGTACACTATGTGAGTATGTGAACGATGTCGGTAGTACACTATGTGAGTATGTGAACGATGTCGGTAGTACACTATGGGAGTATGTGAATGATGTCGGTAGTACGCTATGTGAGTATGGGAATGATGTCGGTAGTACACTATGTGTGTATGGGATCGATGTCAGTAGTACACTATGTGAGTATGGGATCGATGTCGGTAGTACACTATGGGAGTATGTGAATGATGTCGGTAGTACGCTATGTGAGTATGAGAACGATGTCGGTAGTACACTATGGGAGTATGTGAACGATGACGGTAGTACACTATGTGAGTATGTGAATGATGTCGGTAGTACGCTATGGGAGTATGTGAATGATGTCGGTAGTACGCTATGTGAGTATGGGAATGATGTCGGTAGTACACTATGTGTGTATGGGATCGATGTCAGTAGTACACTATGTGAGTATGGGATCGATGTCGGTAGTACACTATGGGAGTATGTGAATGATGTCGGTAGTACGCTATGTGAGTATGAGAACGATGTCGGTAGTACACTATGGGAGTATGTGAACGATGACGGTAGTACGCTATGGGAGTATGTGAATGATGTCGGTAGTACGCTATGTGAGTATGGGAATGATGTCGGTAGTACACTATGTGAGTATGGGAATGATGTCAGTAGTACACTATGGGAGTATGTGAATGATGTCGGTAGTACACTATGTGAGTATGGGAATGTTGTCGGTAGTACACTATGTGAGTATGGGAATGATGTCGGTAGTACACTATGTGAGTATGGGAATGATGTCGGTAGTACACTATGTGAGTATGGGAACGATGTCGGTAGTACACTATGTGAGTATGGGAATGATGTCGGTAGTACACTATGTGAGTATGGGAATGATGTCGGTAGTACACTATGTGAGTATGGGACTGATGTCGGTAGTACACTATGTGAGTATGGGATTGATGTCGGTATTACACTATGTGAGTATGTGAATGATGTCGGTAGTACACTATGTGAGTATGGGATCGATGTCGGTAGTACACTATGTGTGTATGGGATTGATGTCGGTAGTACACTATGGGAGTATGGGAATGATGTCGGTAGTACACTATGGGAGTATGGGATCGATGTCGGTAGTACACTATGGGAGTATGTGAACGATGTCGGTAGTACACTATGGGAGTATGGGATCGATGTCGGTAGTACACTATGGGAGTATGGGAATGATGTCGGTAGTACACTATGGGAGTATGGGATCGATGTCGGTAGTACACTATGGGAGTATGGGAATGATGTCGGTTGTACACTATGGGAGTATGGGAATGATGTCGGTAGTACACTATGTGAGTATGGGATCGATGTCGGTAGTACACTATGGGAGTATGTGAACGATGTCGGTAGTACACTATGTGAGTATGTGAACGATGTCGGTAGTACACTATGTGAGTATGTGAATGATGTCGGTAGTACACTATGTGAGTATGTGAACGATGTCGGTAGTACACTATGTGAGTATGGGATTGATGTCGGTAGTACACTATGGGAGTATGTGAATGATGTCGGTAGTACACTATGGGAGTATGTGAATGATGTCGGTAGTACACTATGGGAGTATGTGAACGATGTCGGTAGTACACTATGTGAGTATGTGAACGATGACGGTAGTACACTATGTGAGTATGTGAATGATTTCGGTAGTACGCTATGGGAGTATGTGAATGATGTCGGTAGTACGCTATGTGAGTATGGGAATGATGTCGGTAGTACACTATGTGTGTATGGGATCGATGTCAGTAGTACACTATGTGAGTATGGGATCGATGTCGGTAGTACACTATGGGAGTATGTGAATGATGTCGGTAGTACGCTATGTGAGTATGTGAACGATGTCGGTAGTACACTATGGGAGTATGTGAACGATGACGGTAGTACACTATGTGAGTATGTGAATGATGTCGGTAGTACGCTATGGGAGTATGTGAATGATGTCGGTAGTACGCTATGTGAGTATGGGAATGATGTCGGTAGTACACTATGTGAGTATGGGATCGATGTCAGTAGTACACTATGTGAGTATGGGATCGATGTCGGTAGTACACTATGGGAGTATGTGAATGATGTCGGTAGTACACTATGTGAGTATGGGAATGATGTCGGTAGTACACTATGTGAGTATGGGAATGATGTCGGTAGTACACTATGTGAGTATGGGAACGATGTCGGTAGTACACTATGTGAGTATGGGAATGATGTCGGTAGTACACTATGTGAGTATGGGAATGATGTCGGTAGTACACTATGTGAGTATGGGACTGATGTCGGTAGTACACTATGTGAGTATGGGATTGATGTCGGTATTACACTATGTGAGTATGTGAATGATGTCGGTAGTACACTATGTGAGTATGGGAATGATGTCGGTAGTACACTATGGGAGTATGTGATCGATGTCGGTAGTACACTATGGGAGTATGGGATCGATGTCGGTAGTACACTATGTGAGTATGGGAATGATGTCGGTAGTACACTATGGGAGTATGTGCTCGATGTCGGTAGTACACTATGGGAGTATGGGATCGATGCCGGTAGTACACTATGGGAGTATGGGATCGATGTCGGTAGTACACTATGGGAGTATGGGAATGATGTCGGTAGTACACTATGGAGTATGGGATCGATGTCGGTAGTACACTATGGGAGTATGTGAACGATGTCGGTAGTACACTATGGGAGTATGGGATCGATGTCGGAAGTACACTATGGGAGTATGGGAATGATGTCGGTAGTACACTATGGGAGTATGGGATCGATGTCGGTAGTACACTATGGGAGTATGGGAATGATGTCGGTAGTACACTATGGGAGTATGGGAATGATGTCGGTAGTACACTATGGGAGTATGGGAATGATGTCGGTAGTACACTATGTGAGTATGGGATCGATGTCGGTAGTACACTATGGGAGTATGTGAACGATGTCGGTAGTACACTATGTGAGTATGTGAACGATGTCGGTAGTACACTATGTGAGTATGTGAATGATGTCGGTAGTACACTATGTGAGTATGTGAACGATGTCGGTAGTACACTATGTGAGTATGGGATTGATGTCGGTAGTACACTATGGGAGTATGTGAATGATGTCGGTAGTACACTATGGGAGTATTTGAATGATGTCGGTAGTACACTATGGGAGTATGTGAACGATGTCGGTAGTACACTATGTGATTATGTGAACGATGACGGTAGTACACTATGTGAGTATGTGAATGATGTCGGTAGTACGCTATGGGAGTATGTGAATGATGTCGGTAGTACGCTATGTGAGTATGGGAATGATGTCGGTAGTACACTATGTGTATGGGATCGATGTCAGTAGTACACTATGTGAGTATGGGATCGATGTCGGTAGTACACTATGTGAGTATGTGAACGATGTCGGTAGTACACTATGTGAGTATGGGAACGATGTCGGTAGTACACTATGTGAGTATGTGAACGATGTCGGTAGTACACTATGGGAGTATGTGAATGATGTCGGTAGTACGCTATGTGAGTATGAGAATGATGTCGGTAGTACACTATGTGAGTATGGGAACGATGTCGGTAGTACACTATGGGAGTATGTGAATGATGTCGGTAGTACACTATGTGAGTATGGGAATGATGTCGGTAGTACACTATGTGAGTATGGGAATGATGTCGGTAGTACACTATGTGAGTATGGGAATGATGTCGGTAGTACACTATGTGAGTATGGGACTGATGTCGGTAGTACACTATGTGAGTATGGGATTGATGTCGGTAGTACACTATGTGAGTATGTGAATGATGTCGGTAGTACACTATGTGAGTATGGGAATGATGTCGGTAGTACACTATGGGAGTATGTGATCGATGTCGGTAGTACACTATGGGAGTATGGGATCGATGTCGGTAGTACACTATGTGAGTATGGGAATGATGTCGGTAGTACACTATGGGAGTATGTGCTCGATGTCGGTAGTACACTATGGGAGTATGGGATCGATGCCGGTAGTACACTATGGGAGTATGGGATCGATGTCGGTAGTACACTATGGGAGTATGGGATCGATGTCGGTAGTATACTATGTGAGTATGGGAATGATGTCGGTAGTACACTATGGGAGTATGTGATCTATGTCGGTAGTATACTATGTGTGTATGGGAATGATGTCGGTAGTACACTATGGGAGTATGGGATCTATATCGGTAGTATACTATGTGAGTATGGGAATGATGTCGGTAGTACACTATGTGAGTATGTGATCTATGTCGGTAGTATACTATGGGAGTATGTGAACGATGTCGGTAGTACACTATGGGAGTATGTGAATGATGTCGGTAGTACACTATGTGTGTATGGGAATGATGTCGGTAGTACACTATGTGAGTATGGGAATGATGTCGGTAGTACACTATGTGAGTATGGGAATGATGTCGGTAGTACACTATGTGAGTATGTGAATGATGTCGGTATTACACTATGTGAGTATGGGAATGATGTCGGTAGTACACTATGTGTGTATGGGATTGATGTCGGTAGTACACTATGTTAGTATGGGAATGATGTCGGTAGTACACTATGTGACTATGGGAGTGATGTCGGTAGTACACTATGGGAGTATATGATCGATGTCGGTAGTACACTATGGGAGTATGGGATCGATGCCGGTAGTACACTATGGGAGTATGGGATCGATGTCGGTAGTACACTATGGGAGTATGTGATCGATGTCGGTAGTACACTATGTGAGTATGTGAATGATGTCGGTAGTACACTATGTGAGTATGGGAATGATGTCGGTAGTACACTATGTGAGTGGGAATGATGTCGGTAGTACACTATGGGAGTATGGGATTGATGTCGGTAGTACACTATGTGAGTGGGAATGATGTCGGTAGTACACTATGTGAGTATTGGATTGATGTCGGTAGTACACTATGTGAGTATGGGAATGATGTCGGTAGTACACTATGTGAGTGGGAATGATGTCGGTAGTACACTATGGGAGTATGGGAATGATGTCGGTAGTACAATATGTGAGTATGGGAATGATGTCGGTAGTACACTATGTGAGTATGGGAATGATGTCGGTAGTGCACTATGTGAGCATGGGAATGATGTCGGTAGTACACTATGTGAGTATGGGAATGATGTCGGTAGTACACTATGTGAGTATGTGAATGATGTCGGTAGTACACTATGTGAGTATGGGAATGATGTCGGTAGTACACTATGTGAGTATGTAAATGATGTCGGTAGTACACTATGTGAGTATGGGAATGATGTCGGTAGTACACTATGTGAGTATGGGATCGATGTCGGTAGTACACTATGTGAGTATGGGATTGATGTCGGTAGTACACTATGTGTGTATGGGAATGATGTCGGTAGTACACTATGGGAGTATGTGATCGATGTCGGTAGTACACTATGTGAGTATGGGAATGATGTCGGTAGTACACTATTTGTGTATGGGATTG
>CM026403.1:32847215-32875791 GCA_014843695.1 Archivesica marissinica
GAATGTTACACGCACTGCCGAGAAATACATATGTTCTTGTGTTGTGTCGTGGCGCGGGATCTAGGTAAAATATCATATACTTATTAGAGAATCAATATTTTATTGGGTAACATAAAGTGTCTCTTGTTACAAAGTATAAGTGGAGATCGTGATAGCGCCGCGGTAGCGCGTTCGCTCCAGGTTCGAACGGCCCAGAGTTCGAGTCCCGCTAGAGCCGTTACGATTGTGTCCTTAGGCAAGACATTTGAATTCCACGCTGCCTCATCTCTCCCTCGTGGCGATGGATTTTCATCAGGAATGAGGTCTCGAAAGTGATTAAAATAAGATGTACTAATGTGTATAACATAACATATAAGTCACCAACTGTTAACTGATGCAGTGTAGTATGGGAGTATCCGTGGTGTTTAGCGGGGAATGATGTCGGTAGTACACTATGTGAGTATGGGATCGATGTCGGTAGTACACTATGTGAGTATGGGATCGATGTCGGTAGTACACTATGTGAGTATGGGAATGATGTCGGTAGTACAATATGTGAGTATGGGATCGATGTCGGTAGTACACTATGGGAGTATGGGATTGATGTCGGTAGTACAATATGTGAGTATGTGATCGATGTCGGTAGTATACTATGTGAGTATGTGATCGATGTCGGTAGTACACTATGTGAGTATGGAATGGATGTCGGTAGTATACTATGGGAGTATGGGAATGATGTCGGTAGTACACTATGGGAGTATGGGAATGATGTCGGTAGTACACTATGGGAGTATGGGAATGATGTCGGTAGTACACTATGGAAGTATGTGAATGATGTCGGTAGTACACTATGGGAGTACGGAATGATGTCGGTAGTACACTATGGAAGTATGTGAATGATGTCGGTAGTACACTATGGAGTACGTGAATGATGTCGGTAGTACACTATGGAAGTATGGGAATGATGTCGGTAGTACACTATGGGAGTATGGGAATGATGTCGGTAGTACACTATGGAAGTATGTGAATGATGTCGGTAGTACACTATGGGAGTACGTGAATGATGTCGGTAGTACACTATGGAAGTATGGGAATGATGTCGGTAGTACACTATGGAAGTATGGGAATGATGTCGGTAGTACACTATGGGAGTATGGGAATGATGTCGGTAGTACACTATGGAAGTATGTGAATGATGTCGGTAGTACACTATGGGAGTACGTGAATGATGTCGGTAGTACACTATGGGAGTATGTGAACGATGTCGGTAGTACACTATGGGAGTATGGGAATGATGTCGGTAGTACACTATGGGAGTATGGGAATGATGTCGGTAGTACACTATGTGAGTATGTGAACGATGTCGGTAGTACACTATGTGAGTATGGGATTGATGTCGGTAGTACACTATGGGAGTATGTGAATGATGTCGGTAGTACACTATGGGAGTATTTGAATGATGTCGGTAGTACACTATGGGAGTATGGGAATGATGTCGGTAGTACACTATGGGAGTATGGGAACGATGTCGGTAGTACACTATGTGATTATGTGAACGATGACGGTAGTACACTATGTGAGTATGTGAATGATGTCGGTAGTACGCTATGGGAGTATGTGAATGATGTCGGTAGTACGCTATGTGAGTATGGGAATGATGTCGGTAGTACACTATGTGTATGGGATCGATGTCAGTAGTACACTATGTGTGTATGGGATCGATGTCGGTAGTACACTATGTGTGTATGGGATCGATGTCGGTAGTACACTATGTGTGTATGGGATCGATGTCGGTAGTACACTATGTGAGTATGGGATCGATGTCGGTAGTACACTATGGGAGTATGTGAATGATGTCGGTAGTACGCTATGTGAGTATGAGAACGATGTCGGTAGTACACTATGGGAGTATGTGAACGATGACGGTAGTACACTATGTGAGTATGTGAATGATGTCGGTAGTACGCTATGGGAGTATGTGAATGATGTCGGTAGTACGCTATGTGAGTATGGGAATGATGTCGGTAGTACACTATGTGTGTATGGGATCGATGTCAGTAGTACACTATGTGAGTATGGGATCGATGTCGGTAGTACACTATGGGAGTATGTGAATGATGTCGGTAGTACGCTATGTGAGTATGAGAACGATGTCGGTAGTACACTATGGGAGTATGTGAACGATGACGGTAGTACGCTATGGGAGTATGTGAATGATGTCGGTAGTACGCTATGTGAGTATGGGAATGATGTCGGTAGTACACTATGTGAGTATGGGAATGATGTCAGTAGTACACTATGGGAGTATGTGAATGATGTCGGTAGTACACTATGTGAGTATGGGAATGTTGTCGGTAGTACACTATGTGAGTATGGGAATGATGTCGGTAGTACACTATGTGAGTATGGGAATGATGTCGGTAGTACACTATGTGAGTATGGGAATGATGTCGGTAGTACACTATGGAGTATGGAATGATTCGGTAGTACACTATGGAGTATGGAATGATGTCGGAGTACACTATGTGAGTATGGAATGAGTCGGTAGTACACTATGTGAGTATGGGAATGATGTCGGTAGTACACTATGTGAGTATGGGAATGATGTCGGTAGTACACTATGTGAGTATGGAATGATGTCGGTAGTACACTATGTGAGTATGGGAATGATGTCGGTAGTACACTATGTGAGTATGGGAACGATGTCGGTAGTACACTATGTGAGTATGGGAATGATGTCGGTAGTACACTATGTGAGTATGGGAATGATGTCGGTAGTACACTATGGAGTATGGGATGATGTCGGTAGTACACTATGTGAGTATGGGATACATACACTATGTGAGTATGTGAATGATGTCGGTAGTACACTATGTGAGTATGGGAATGATGTCGGTAGTACACTATGGGAGTATGTGATCGATGTCGGTAGTACACTATGGGAGTATGGGATCGATGTCGGTAGTACACTATGTGAGTATGGGAATGATGTCGGTAGTACACTATGGGAGTATGTGCTCGATGTCGGTAGTACACTATGGGAGTATGGGATCGATGCCGGTAGTACACTATGGGAGTATGGGATCGATGTCGGTAGTACACTATGGGAGTATGGGATCGATGTCGGTAGTATACTATGTGAGTATGGGAATGATGTCGGTAGTACACTATGGGAGTATGTGATCTATGTCGGTAGTATACTATGTGTGTATGGGAATGATGTCGGTAGTACACTATGGGAGTATGGGATCTATATCGGTAGTATACTATGTGAGTATGGGAATGATGTCGGTAGTACACTATGTGAGTATGTGATCTATGTCGGTAGTATACTATGGGAGTATGTGAACGATGTCGGTAGTACACTATGGGAGTATGTGAATGATGTCGGTAGTACACTATGTGTGTATGGGAATGATGTCGGTAGTACACTATGTGAGTATGGGAATGATGTCGGTAGTACACTATGTGAGTATGGGAATGATGTCGGTAGTACACTATGTGAGTATGTGAATGATGTCGGTATTACACTATGTGAGTATGGGAATGATGTCGGTAGTACACTATGTGTGTATGGGATTGATGTCGGTAGTACACTATGTTAGTATGGGAATGATGTCGGTAGTACACTATGTGACTATGGGAGTGATGTCGGTAGTACACTATGGGAGTATGTGATCGATGTCGGTAGTACACTATGGGAGTATGGGATCGATGCCGGTAGTACACTATGGGAGTATGGGATCGATGTCGGTAGTACACTATGGGAGTATGTGATCGATGTCGGTAGTACACTATGTGAGTATGTGAATGATGTCGGTAGTACACTATGTGAGTATGGGAATGATGTCGGTAGTACACTATGTGAGTGGGAATGATGTCGGTAGTACACTATGGGAGTATGGGATTGATGTCGGTAGTACACTATGTGAGTGGGAATGATGTCGGTAGTACACTATGTGAGTATTGGATTGATGTCGGTAGTACACTATGTGAGTATGGGAATGATGTCGGTAGTACACTATGTGAGTTGGAATGATGCAACACAATGGGAATGATGTCGGTAGTACACTATGTGAGATTGGATGATGTCGGTAGTACACTATGGGAGTATGGGAATGATGTCGGTAGTACACTATGGAGTATGGAATGATGTCGGTAGTACACTATGGAGTAGGAAGATGTCGGTAGTACACTATGAGATGGAATGATGTCGGTAGTACACTATGGAGTAGTCGGTAGTACACTATGAGTATGGAATGATGTCGGTAGTACACTATGGGAGTATGGGAATGATGTCGGTAGTACACTATGGGAGTATGGGAATGATGTCGGTAGTACACTATGTGAGTATGGGAATGATGTCGGTAGTACACTATGTGAGTATGTGATTGATGTCGGTAGTACACTATGTGAGTATGGGATTATGTCGGTAGTACACTATGTGAGTATGGGAATGATGTCGGTAGTACACTATGGGAGTATGGGAATGATGTCGGTAGTACACTATGGGAGTATGTAAATGATGTCGGTAGTACACTATGGAGTATAAACAACACAAAGGATCGATGTCGGTAGTACACGGAGTATGGGAATGATGTCGGTAGTACACTATGGAGTATGGGATCGATGTCGGTAGTACACTATGGAAAACAGTACACTATGGGAGTATGGGAATGATGTGGTAGTACATATGTGAGTATGGGAATGATGTCGGTAGTACACTATGTGAGTATGGGAATGATGTCGGTAGTACACTATAGGAGTATGGGAACGATGTCGGTAGTACACTATGGGAGTATGGGAATGATGTCGGTAGTACACTATGGGAGTATGGGATTGATGTCGGTAGTACACTATGTGAGTATGTGAACGATGTCGGTAGTACACTATGTGAGTATGGGATTGATGTCGGTAGTACACTATGGGAGTATGTGAATGATGTCGGTAGTACACTATGGGAGTATTTGAATGATGTCGGTAGTACACTATGGGAGTATGTGAACGATGTCGGTAGTACACTATGTGATTATGTGAACGATGACGGTAGTACACTATGTGAGTATGTGAATGATGTCGGTAGTACGCTATGGGAGTATGTGAATGATGTCGGTAGTACCTATGTGAGTATGGGAATGATGTCGGTAGTACACTATGTGTATGGGATCGATGTCGTAGTACACTATGTGGTATGGGATCGATGTCGGTAGTACACTATGTGAGTATGGGATCGATGTCGGTAGTACACTATGTGTGTATGGGATCGATGTCGGTAGTACACTATGTGAGTATGGGATCGATGTCGGTAGTACACTATGGGAGTATGTGAATGATGTCGGTAGTACCTATGTGAGTATGAGAACGATGTCGGTAGTACACTATGGGAGTATGTGAACGATGACGGTAGTACACTATGTGAGTATGTGAATGATGTCGGTAGTACACTATGGGAGTATGTGAATGATGTCGGTAGTACACTATGTGAGTATGGGAATGATGTCGGTAGTACACTATGTGAGTATGGGATCGATGTCGGTAGTACACTATGTGAGTATGGGATCGATGTCGGTAGTACACTATGGGAGTATGTGAATGATGTCGGTAGTACACTATGTGAGTATGAGAACGATGTCGGTAGTACACTATGGGAGTATGTGAACGATGTCGGTAGTACACTATGGGAGTATGGGAATGATGTCGGTAGTACACTATGTGAGTATGGGAATGATGTCGGTAGTACACTATGTGAGTATGGGAATGATGTCGGTAGTACACTATGTGAGTATGGGAATGATGTCGGTAGTACACTATGTGAGTATGGGAATGATGTCGGTAGTACACTATGTGAGTATGGGAATGATGTCGGTAGTACACTATGGGAGTATGGGAACGATGTCGGTAGTACACTATGGGAGTATGGGAATGATGTCGGTAGTACACTATGTGAGTATGGGAATGATGTCGGTAGTACACTATGTGAGTATGTGAATGATGTCGGTAGTACACTATGTGAGTATGGGAATGATGTCGGTAGTACACTATGGGAGTATGTGACGATGTCGGTAGTACACTATGGGAGTATGGGATTGGTATGGGAATGATGTCGGTAGTACACTATGGGAGTATGTGATCTATGTCGGTAGTATACTATGTGGTATGGGAATGATGTCGGTAGTACACTATGGGAGTATGGGATCTATTCGGTAGTATACTATGTGAGTATGGGAATGATGTCGGTAGTACACTATGTGAGTATGTGATCTATGTCGGTAGTATACTATGGGAGTATGTGAATGATGTCGGTAGTACACTATGGGAGTATGTGAATGATGTCGGTAGTACACTATGTGAGTATGGGAATGATGTCGGTAGTACACTATGTGAGTATGGGAATGATGTCGGTAGTACACTATGTGAGTATGGGAATGATGTCGGTAGTACACTATGTGAGTATGTGAATGATGTCGGTATTACACTATGTGAGTATGGGAATGATGTCGGTAGTACACTATGTGAGTATGGGATTGATGTCGGTAGTACACTATGTTAGTATGGGAATGATGTCGGTAGTACACTATGTGACTATGGGAGTGATGTCGGTAGTACACTATGGGAGTATATGATCGATGTCGGTAGTACACTATGGGAGTATGGGATCGATGCCGGTAGTACACTATGGGAGTATGGGATCGATGTCGGTAGTACACTATGGGAGTATGTGATCGATGTCGGTAGTACACTATGTGAGTATGTGAATGATGTCGGTAGTACACTATGTGAGTATGGGAATGATGTCGGTAGTACACTATGTGAGTGGGAATGATGTCGGTAGTACACTATGGGAGTATGGGATTGATGTCGGTAGTACACTATGTGAGTGGGAATGATGTCGGTAGTACACTATGTGAGTATGGGATCGATGTCAGTAGTGCACTATGTGAGTATGGGAATGATGTCGGTAGTACACTATGTGAGTGGGAATGATGTCAGTAGTGCACTATGGGAGTAAAGGGTCGATGTCGGTAGTACGCTATGTGACCATGGGATCGATGTCGGTAGCACACTCTGTGAGTATGGGATCGTGGGATTGCCTACGTGTGTGTATGGCTTGGTTGGATACTGGTTTTGTGATGTCACACGTACCTATGACTAGCTGCATCCAGTGACAATAGTTTGCATCAATAAATTAGCAACATAGTCGGACTCGCTGGTTAGTTAGTTTATACAAATTTATTTTAGGTCGATTGCGAAACAAGTTCTTACAACTTATATTAATCACTATCGAGACCTCATTCCTGATGGAATCCATCGCCATGAGGGAGAGAGAAGAGCCTATGTGGAATTGAAATGCCTTGCCTAAGTGCACACTCGTAATGGTTCCAGCATGACTCGAATTCCAGACCTTTCGCCCATGAAGTCAACTCGCATCCACTGAGCTATCACGACTTCCACTGATTAGTTTAGTTATATAAATTTATTTTAGCGAGCTCGAACTTTTCGAGCCTTTCGCACCTGGAGCTTCCAATCAGAATCGCTGTATATTGGCTCATAATAGAAATTCTAACATTCAAGTAAAGATGTTCGTCAATAAATCTAATTTATATATCTTACTTAATCAATACTTAAATATTCAACTGTACTTACTATTAATGAAACAGAATCTCTTAGGAAGCTGCAACGTGAAGCCACAAGAATTGTATCATGTCTTACTCTTTCTATTAATAAACATCGACACTTAAAATAAATTGACATAATATCCTTATCAAAACGATGGCACGTGCAAAATAATGCATACATGTATTTTAATATAGCATTATAAACATAAATCTGTACAGTCTTTCTTAAATTATATACTGGTACATCATAAACAAAGTGACATGTAGGTAACTAGGTGACGCTACCAGCACGCATATAGGGTAACTAGGTGACGCTACCAGCACGCGTATAGGGTAACTTGGTGACACTACCAGCACGTGTATAGGGTAACTTTGTGACGCTACCAAGCACTTGTATAGGGTAACTTGGTGACGCTACCAGCACGTGCATAGGGTAACTTGGTGACACTACCATGCACGCGTATAGGGTAACTTGGTGACGCTACCAGCACGCGTATAGGTAACTAGGTGACGCTACCAGCACGTGTATAGGGTAACTAGGTGACGCTACCAGCACGTGTATAGGGTAACTAGGTGACGCTACCAGCACGTGTATAGGGTAACTTGGTGACGCTACCAGCACGTGTATAGGGTAACTTGGTGACGCTACCAGCACGTGTATAGGGTAACTAGGTGACGCTACCAGCACGTGTATAGGGTAACTTTGTGACGCTACCAAGCACTGTATAGGGTAACTTGGTGACGCTACCAGCACGTGTATAGGGTAACTTGGTGACACTAACATGCACGCGTATAGGGTAACTTGGTGACGCTACCAGCACGTGCATAGGGTAACATGGTGACACTACAAGCACGTGTATAGGGTAACTTGGTGACACTACAAGCACGTGTATAGGGTAACTAGGTGACGATACCAGCACGTGTATAGGGTAACTTGGTGACGCTACCAGCACGTGTATAGAGTAACTTGGTGACACTACCAGCACATGTATAGGGTAACTTGGTGACGCTACCAGCACGTGTATAGGGTAACTTGGTGAAACTACCAGCACGCGTATAGGGTAACTTGGTGACGCTACCAGCACGCGTATGGGGTAACTTGGTGACTCTACAAGCACGTGTATAGGGTAACTTGGTGACACTACCAGCACGTGTATAGGGTAACTTGGTGACACTACCAGCACGTGTATAGGGTAACTTGGTGACAATACCAGCACACGTATAGGGTAACTTGTTGACACTACCAGCACGCGTATAGGGTAACTTGGTGATACTACCAAGCACGTGTATAGGTAACTTGGTGGCACTACCATGCACGTGTATAGGGTAACTTGGTGACACTACCAGCAATTGTATAGAGTAACTTGGTGACACTACCAGCACGTGTATAGAGTAACTTGGTGACACTACCAGCACATGTATAGGGTAACTTGGTGACGCTACCAAGTACATGTATAGGGTAACTAGGTGACGTTACCAAGCACGTGTATAGGGTAACATGGTGACGCTACCAAGCACGTGTTTAGGGTAACTAGGTGACGTTACCAAGCACATGTATAGCGTAACTTGGTGACGCTACCAAGCACATGTATAGGGTAACTAGGTGACGCTACCAAGCACGTGTATAGAGTAACTTGGTGACGCTACCAGCACGTGTATAGGGTAACTGTGTGGCACTACCAGCACATGTATAGGGTAACTTGGTGACGCTACCAAGCACGTGTATAGTGTAACTTTATTACACTACCAGCACGTGTATAGGGTAACATTGTGACGCTACCAGCACGTGTATAGGGTAACTTGGTGACACTACCAGCACGTATATAGGGTAACATGGTGACGCTACCAAGCACGTGTATAGGGTAACTTGGTGACGCTACCAAGCAGGTGTATATGGTAGCTTGGTGACACTACCAGCACGTGTATAGGGTAACTTTGTGACACTACCAGCACGTGTATAGGGTAACTTGGTGACGCTACCAAGCAGGTGTCTATGGTAGCTTGGTGACACTACCAGCACGTATATAGGGTAACTTGGTGACACTACCAGCACGTGTATAGGGTAACTTGGTGACACTACCAGCACGTGTATAGGGTAACTTGGTGGCACTACCTGCACGCGTATAGGGTAACTTGGTTACACTACCAGCACGTGTATAGAGTAACTTGGTGACGCTACCAGCATGTGTATAGGGCAACTTTGTGGCGCTACCAGCATGTGTACAGGTGCATCTCGTATATCCTACGCCAGTAGTAGCATTGTCGTAACACTCGGCGAAACTCATTTCAAGTGAACGAATTACACTGCAACAGTCGTACAACTGTCACACAACTGTCTTACAAACGGTCGTACAGCTGTCGTATAAATGATCATACAACTGTCGCGCAACTGTCGTTGTCCCATCTGATATACTGTTAAGAGTATTAGGGTCAGACGTGGGATAGAACCTGCGACCCATTGATTCGCAGTCCAACGCGTTAACCACTGTACGGCCCTTCTATAATTTGTACATTCACAATGTTTGCACTAACATGCTCACGGTGAATACAATCTATATAGGATTTATAATAGATAAATTATGATACATAAAAACCGCAAATCAAATCGAATCAACCATAAAACAAATTTAATACTATTTCTAAAGCAAATTCTTCCGAAATTATATATTTTTCCATAGTGGTTTAGGCGAAGGGTCGAACCTAGTCAGTGGTTCGTTCTGATATGACCAGTTTGCGAACCGCCAGCTAGTTAAATAATGGTTACCGATTGCCTACCAGCCTGACGCATAGGATTTGGGATGTACTGGTGTTAATAAAAAAGGGTCTCATAAGCCAGTAATGGCTGGCACTTTCAATAGCGGTGACACTATAATAAAGAAACACGTTACTTACTGTTACTTCCATCAGTTATTTCCATCAGTAAGCAGTGTTTTTGCGATTTACAAACTATTCGATCAGATGTGGAAGTAGATAACGGTGAGTCACACTCCGGAAGCGACATTTGTTTATTATTTGATTGCATTATTATCTTGTGCTACGTGTCACGCCATATTGAGTTCGATAACATATTCTGAGGGCATTTGAACATTTAGCTCACTGCTTACTGTCAGTGATTAGCAGGGACGTAGCTAGCAATTTTGAATTTGCAGGTGGATCCAACTAATAACTTGAGCATCAAAGATGCGGTGCTGCTAGAGGAGTCTAGTATGCTATATATGTACACTCTGGCATCGGGACAATGTTGAATCCTAGAACGGCAATGGTGCACTCTGACGCATTTTAATGTACGTCTTATAGACGTTCACATTTCGATATTTACAGAGATGACCGTCTATCATACCCCACCCCTACAGTTTTCATTGCATTTTCGGGGTTTTAGATTTATCATTTTCTGGGACAATCCACAGGCCCCTGGCCGTCGGTGCCTTATAGTAGCTACGTGTCTGGTTAATTCTTGTTTGGCTAAATAATTATACTGTTATTGTTATACTAAATACATAAATTATTTCTCATTCTGGTATAATCTCTGTTGAAACTCAGTGTTGGAAAGGAATGAATGAATGGTGTTTTACGGCGCATCGACATCTAAGGTCATGTAGCGCGCATGGAAAGGAATACTTCCATATGCAGCACAGACTACATGGATTTATTATAAGTATAAGTAAACACAGTAACACATATACGCATATAACATATTTGTTAGTTCCAGTTTTATGAACAGACGGATTTGTAGTCCAGTGGTAACACGCTGGACTCGTAATCCAGGGATCGCAGGTTCGATCCCCCGTCTGACCCTAATACAATTAACAGTCTTCCAGATGTGGCGTGAAACCGAGGTCTCGTGTCGGTGCTTTACATCGTGCGCGTAAAAGAACCAGAGCAGACTCTGGATGGAATTTAGGACTATGGAGTCTAAAATGACTGATCTCTTCAGGAGGCGTCGCTCATATGGGCAACCGGTAGCGACGATAAATAAACGTAAAACACACACACAGTTTTATGATAGCAATCAGCGGAATTCTCACTGCTTAAACGGTGTGGTTCATGGCAGCGGAATGTTGAAATGTTGTCACCACGAACGATTTCGAACTTTTGTGTGTGTTTTACGTTTATTTATAGTCGCTACAGGTTGCCCATATGAGCGACGCCTCCTGAAGAGATTAGTCATTTTAGATTTTGGAGGATAGTGCAATGATACAGACAGAGACCCATTCCAGAGTCTCCTCTGGTTCTTTTACGGGCACGGTGTAAAGCACCGACACGAGACCTCGGTTTAACGTCCCATCTGAAAGACTGTTAATTTTATTAGGGTTAGACGGGGGATCAAACCTGCGATCCCTGGATTACGAGTGTTTTACCACTGGACTACAGATCCGAACTTTCGAGCAGTTAGTAGCTTTAGAGCGTTAGACAGTATTTATTAGTCTATACAAATTTATTTTAGCCCGATTGAAACAAGTTATTATAACTTATATTAATCACGCTCGAGACCTCATTCCTGATGGACTCCATCGCCACGAGGGAGAGAGAAGAGGCAACGTGGAAATTAAATGCCTTGCCTAAGGGCACAAGCCTAACGGCTCCAGCGGAGGTTCGAACTCCGGACCTTTCGCACCTGAAGCGAACGCGCACACACTGCGCTATCACGACTTCCACCGTATATATTGACTGTTTTCATTTAGGTCATGGTTATACTACACGCATCGTCTCCATTATACTACATACATCGTCTCTATTATACTACACGCATCGTCTCCATTATACTACATACATCGTCTCCATTATACTACATACATCGTCTCCATTATACTACATACATCGTCTCCATTATACTACATGCATCGTCTCCATTATACTACACGCATCGTCTCCATTATACTACATACATCGTCTCCATTATACTACATACATCGTCTCCATTATACTACATACATCGTCTCCATTATACTACATACATCGTCTCCATTATACTACATACATCGTCTCCATTATACTACATACATCGTCTCCATTATACTTACATTATTTCTATACATCTTCATTATATAATACATAATCGTCTCCATTATACTACATACATCGTCTCCATTATACTACATACATCGTCTCCATTATACCACATCGTCTCCATTATAGTACATCGTCTCCATTATACTACATACATCGTCTCCATTATACTACATCGTCTCCATTATACTACATACATCGTCTCCATTATACTACATACATCGTCTCCATTATACTACATGCATCGTCTCCATTATACTACATACATCGTCTCCATTATACTACATACATCGTCTCCATTATACTACATACATCGTCTCCATTATACTACATACATCGTCTCCATTATACTACATACATCGTCTCCATTATACTACATACATCGTCTCCATTATACTACGTACATCGTCTCCATTATACTACATCGTCTCCATTATACTACATCGTCTCCATTATACTACATCGTCTCCATTATACTACATACATCGTCTCCATTATACTACATCGTCTCCATTATACTACATCGTCTCCATTATACTACATACATCGTCTCCATTATACTACGAACATCGTCTCCATTATACTACATACATCGTCTCCATTATACTACATACATCGTCTCCATTATACTACATACATCGTCTCCATTATACTACCCGCATCGTCTCCATTATACTACACACATCGTCTCCATTATACTACATGCATCGTCTCCATTATACTACCGCATCGTCTCCATTATACTACATGCATCGTCTCCATTATACTACATACATCGTCTCCATTATACTACACACATGTCTCCATTATACATCGTCTCCATTATACTACATGCATCGTCTCCATTATACTACATACATCGTCTCCATTATACTACATACATCGTCTCCATTATACTACACACATCGTCTCCATTATACTACATCGTCTCCATTATACTACATACATCGTCTCCATTATACTACACACATCGTCTCCATTATACTACATACATCGTCTCCATTATACTACATGCATCGTCTCCATTATACTACATACATCGTCTCCATTATACTACATACATCGTCTCCATTATACTACATACATCGTCTCCATTATACTACATACATCGTCTCCATTATACTACATACATCGTCTCCATTATACTACATCATCGTCTCCATTATACTACATACATCGTCTCCATTATCTACAACATCGTCTCCATTATACTACATGCATCGTCTCCATTATACTACATACATCGTCTCCATTATACTACATACATCGTCTCCATTATACTACATCGTCTCCATTATACTACATCGTCTCCATTATACTACATACATCGTCTCCATTATACTACATCGTCTCCATTATACTACATACATCGTCTCCATTATACTACATACATCGTCTCCATTATACTACATACATCGTCTCCATTATACTACCACATCGTCTCCATTATACTACATCATCGTCTCCATTATACTACATCGTCTCCATTATACTACATACATCGTCTCCATTATACTACATACATCGTCTCCATTATACTACATCATCGTCTCCATTATACTACATACATCGTCTCCATTATACTACATACATCGTCTCCATTATACTACATACATCGTCTCCATTATACTACATACATCGTCTCCATTATACTACATACATCGTCTCCATTATACTACCCGCATCGTCTCCATTATACTACACGCATCGTCTCCATTATACTACATGCATCGTCTCCATTATACTACATACATCGTCGCCATTATACTACATACATCGTCTCCATTATACTACATACATCGTCTCCATTATACCACATGCATCGTCTCCATTATACTACATACATCGTCTCCATTATACTACATGCATCGTCTCCATTATACTACATGCATCGTCTCCATTATACTACGTACATCGTCTCCATTATACTACACACATCGTCTCCATTATACTACATACATCGTCTCCATTATACTACATACATCGTCTCCATTATACTACATACATCGTCTCCATTATACTACATACATCGTCTCCATTATACTACATGCATCGTCTCCATTATACCAAACACATCGTCTCCATTAGATTACATGCATCGTCTCCATTATACTACACACATCGTCTCCATTATGCTACAGGCATCGTCTCCATTATGCTACACACATCATCTCCATCTCTCTATATTACGGATTTATACTACATTTATCGTCTCCAGAGATTACACACATACTAACTCACTATTTTAGGTTTATACTAAATGCATCGTCTCCAGAGATTACGCACATACTAACTCACTATTTCAGGTTTATACTAAATGCATCGTCTCCAGAGATTACGCACATGCTAACTCACTAGTTCAGGTTTATACTAAATGCATCGTCTCCAGAGATTACGCACATACTAACTCACTATTTCAGGTTTATACTAAATGCATCGTCTCCAGAGATTACGCACATACTAACTCACTATTGTAGGTTTATACTAAATGCATCGTCTCCAGAGATTACGCACATACTAACTCACTAGTTCAGGTTTATACTAAATGCATCGTCTCCAGAGATTACGCACATACTAACTCACTATTGTAGGTTTATACTAAATGCATCGTCTCCAGAGATTACGCATATACTAACTCACTATTGTAGGTTTATACTAAATGCATCGTCTCCAGAGATTACGCACATACTAACTCACTATTCAGGTTTATACTAAATGCATCGTCTCCAGAGATTACGCACATACTAACTCACTAGTTCAGGTTTATACTAAATGCATCGTCTCCAGAGATTACGCACATACTAACTCACTATTTCAGGTTTATACTAAATGCATCGTCTCCAGAGATTACGCACATACTAACTCATTATTTCAGGTTTATACTAAATGCATCGTCTCCAGAGATTACGCACATGCTAACTCACTATTTCTGGTTTGTACTAAATGCATCGTCTCCAGAGATTACGCACATACTAACTCTATATTTCAGGTTTATACTAAATGCATCGTCTCCAGAGATTATGCACATACTAACTCTATATTTCAGGTTTATACTAAATGCATCGTCTCCAGAGATTACGCACAGACTAAACACATTATACTAAGGTGAATGAATACAGCGATGTTCTAACAACAATGAGCACCACGGATTCAGACACAGATAAGCCACAGGCGGCTTCCAACATTATCAGAGTGAAATTGTTGAAGCAAAAGAAGTATGGACTCGGGTTCCTGGTACGCAAGAGATCAAAATCCCCATATGTTATTGTGTCCGATCTTGTCAAGAATGGTACAGCCGACGACAGTGGGCTTGTGCAAATTGGTGACATCGTACTGAAGGTAAACGACATTAGTTTCGAAGGTCTTGGCTACGATAAAGCAATCGACGTATTAAAGGCCCTACCTACAGGTACTGCAGTTGTCTTGATCTTAAAAGGCCCGGAAGGGTACAGTTCCTATCTAGAAACACGGTTCAACCAAGATGGTACACCAAAGACAATACGCATTACAAAACCAATTATACTTTCCGAAGGAATCCTCGGCCGAATTCGGCGAACATTTTCTCACAGTGCCACGGGTAGTTCATGCAGAACAAAACAAACTCAAGCAAACTGCGAGTGCCGGAAGTCGGTTACGTGGAATACTACTAGTGACGACACAAAATCTACTCTAGTTAACGGAAATATGCAGAAAGACAAAAAACCTCTCGATAAATCTCATTTAATTCACGGGTCCAATGATCACACAGAAAAACAGTTTCCGCCTAATGAAGCAAATTTAAATACAAGCTTAATTCATTCAATAGAATGCTCTGATTCTAACAAGGTGGCTAATACTAAAGATGGGGAGATGCATATTAACCGCAACAACGTGGCTACAATATTATCGACAGGTTCGGTGGAGAAGGAAATGCTAACTCGGGCTGATGCGACACGCACGTCTGCTTCAATGAGCGTATTGGGTTGCAACGAGATGGTAAAGGATGATTTGATAACAGCAATCAAATGCAAGGCATCTGTTGAATCGTGTGATGGTGATGCGAAAGAATATAAAACGAAAATAAATACTGATGATGATACTTCAGTATTTTATAACGGGAACCAGCTGATCAATGATAGCATCGTCAACAATAACAACTGTGCAACCATTGTTAATGATATCAAAAACGTGAAGGAATTGTCGACAATTGTCCAAGACAAACCGATGATAAAAATGTTTCTCAACGGAGACACAGACAGTGAGTCCACACATGATCATGTAAATGGACACAGTTCAGCAGCTGCAAAGACCAATGCTGCAGTAACAAATGACAATGGTGAAATTGGACATAAAATAAATGATGAATTTGCCAACGCTAAAACAGCATTGGAACTGTACGCGAACAACAGAAGCTCTCCTGCGAAACGTTTCGTGAAGGTGAGGCACGTGGGAGAAGAACGCCCAGTAACCACGGATAATCTGCACCAGAAGGCAATGGAGGTAAGATGATACAGACAGATATATGTGTTATGTTGTTTACTAAAGTAATACCGTGCATAGTTCTGCAATAAGCCAAGATTGCATTGTACTGTATACTATTGTTTTAGCTTAAAGCGACACTACATCGGTGAAAACGCAAATGTCTGCAGAATGTAATTTGCTATTATATGGTATAAATATTTTCCAAATATTTGCCTGAAAAACTTAGTATTTCAACAAATAAACAAACGTCCTGACATAACAAACTAATGTAAATATTCATTCATGTGTAATACAATATGTTTATCCTGAATAACACGAGTTATGCTGCATATTTACCGTGGAGCCTATATAATAATAATAATAATAATAATAATAATAATAATAATAATAATAATAATAATAATAATAATAATAATAATAATAATAATAATAATAATAATAATAATAATAATAATAATAATAATAATAATAATAATAATAATAAAGACTTTATTTTACCAGAGAACTCATTTAACAAAAGTTAATCTACCATGAAGCCCTCACTATATATACAAATCAAATGATAGGACTATTAGCGAAAACTGCATATTGAAATTATATAGTAATGTTAAAGCTGAACAGTAGAGAAACTATATATAATATGTCATGGAATTTGATGATATGTGGACTTGTCTAGCAGAGTAGAAAAGTGGGAATGAGACAATTATCGATAATAAATCTATATAACAATGTGCAGATATGACTTATATGGGTATCTTGAAAATACATATGAAATCAGCTTAACTCTTTCAGCTTCGAATAAATTCAGAGCATGTGCAAACAACATAGATCCAGATCAGCCGCGTCTGATCAGGATCTATGTTGTTTGCTATTCGGACAGGTGCTTCAGCCCCCACTGTCTGAAGAGCAATCAGCATATAGCCTGATCAGACGGCATGTTCTGTTCTGTCCGATCGGGTTCTATACTTTTTTACAAAGTCGCTTTTATGCGACATTGGCGGTGAAAGAGTTAAAGACAGCCATTCACAGAATCTATTAACTCTGTTAGCACTCTGACTAGTATAAGCGCTTGTACCCAATCAACTCGTACGTGTTGGTCAGACAGTTCAAATTCTACAATATTATATGTGAAAGATATACTATCTAAACTTAGAAATTGATTGTAACTCTCACACTGGCATCTTAAAATGTGATTGCTTCATGTTCCTGGTTACCCACCTCTGTATTATACAAATGTGATTCCTGTTCGTGGTTACCTATCTCTGTATTCCTGTTCGTGGTTACCCACCTCTGTATTATACAAATGTGATTCCTGTTCGTGGTTACCCATCTCTGTATTATACAAATGTGATTCCTGTTCGTGGTTACCCATCTCTGTATTATACAAATGTGATTCCTGTTCGTGGTTACCAACCTCTGTATTATACAAATGTGATTCCTGTTCGTGGCTACCCATCTCTGTATTATACAACTGTGATTCCTGTTCGTGGCTACCCATCTCTGTATTATACAAATGTGATTCGTGTTCGTGGTTACCCATCTTTGTATTATACAACTGTGATTCCTGTTCGTGGCTACCCATCTCTGTATTATACAAATGTGATTCCTGTTCGTGGTTACCAACCTCTGTATGATACAAATGTGATTCATGTTCGTGGCTACCCCATCTCTGTATTATACAAATGTGATTCCTGTTCGTGGTTACCTATCTCTGTATTATACAAATGTGATTCCTGTTCGTGGTTACCAACCTCTGTATTATACAAATGTGATTCCTGTTCGTGGTTACCTATCTCTGTATTCCTGTTCGTGGTTACCTATCTCTGTATTATATAAATGTGATTCGTGTTCGTGGTTACCCATCTCTGTATTATACAACTGTGATTCCTGTTCGTGGCTACCCCATCTCTGTATTATACAAATGTGATTCCTGTTCGTGGTTACCCATCTCTGTATTATACAAATGTGATTCCTGTTCGTGGTTACCAACCTCTGTATTATACAAATGTGATTCCTGTTCGTGGCTACCCATCTCTGTATTATACAACTGTGATTCCTGTTCGTGGCTACCCATCTCTGTATTATACAAATGTGATTCGTGTTCGTGGTTACCCATCTTTGTATTATACAACTGTTATTCCTGTTCGTGGCTACCCATCTCTGTATTATACAAATGTGATTCCTGTTCGTGGTTACCAACCTCTGTATGATACAAATGTGATTCATGTTCGTGGCTACCCCATCTCTGTATTATACAAATGTGATTCCTGTTCGTGGTTACCTATCTCTGTATTATACAAATGTGATTCCTGTTCGTGGTTACCAACCTCTGTATTATACAAATGTGATTCCTGTTCGTGGCTACCCCATCTCTGTATTATACAAATGTGATTCCTGTTCGTGGTTACCCATCTCTGTATTATACAACTGTGATTCCTGTTCGTGGTTACCCATCTCTGTATAATAGAAATGTGATTCCTGTTCGTGGTTACCAACCTCTGTATTATACAAATGTGATTCCTGTTCGTGGCTACCCCATCTCTGTATTATACAAATGTGATTCCTGTTCGTGGCTACCCCATCTCTGTATTATACAAATGTGATTCCTGTTCGTGGTTACCTATCTCTGTATTATACAAATGTGATTAATGTTCGTGGTTACCCATCACTGTAGTATACAAATGTGATTAATGTTCGTGGTTACCCACCTCTGTATTATACAAATATGATTCCTGTTCGTGGCTACCCCATCTCTGTATTATACAAATGTGATTCCTGTTCGTGGTTACCCATCTTTGTATTATACAAATGTGATTCCTGTTCGTGGTTACCCACCTCTGTAGTATACAAATGTGATTCCTGTTCGTGGTTACCCACCTCTGTATTATACAAATGTGATTCCTGTTCGTGGTTACCCATCTCTATATTATACAAATGTGATTCCTGTTCGTGGTTAACTATCTTTGTATTATACAAATGTGATTCCTGTTCGTGGTTACCCACCTCTGTATTATACAACTGTGATTCCTGTTCGTGGTTACCCACCTCTGTATTATACAAATGTGATTCCTGTTCGTGGTTACCCACCTCTGTATTATACTAATGTGATTCCTGTTCGTGGTTACCCACCTCTGTATTATACAAATGTGATTCCTGTTCGTGGTTACCCATCTCTGTATTATACAAATGTGATTCCTGTTCGTGGTTACCCACATCTGTATTATACAAATGTGATTCCTGTTCGTGGTTACCTATCTCTGTATTCCTGTTCGTGGTTACCCATCTCTGTATTATACAAATGTGATTCCTGTTCGTGGTTACCCACCTCTGTATTATACAAATGTGATTCCTGTTGGTGGTTACCTATCTCTGTATTATACAAATGTGATTCCTGTTCGTGGTTACCCATCTCTGTATTATACAAATGTGATTCCTGTTCGTGGTTACCCATCTCTGTATTATACAAATGTGATTCCTGTTCGTGGTTACCCACCTCTGTATTATACAAATGTGATTCCTGTTCTTGGTTACCTAACTCTGTATTATACAAATGTGATTCCTGTTCGTGGCTACCCATCTCTGTATTATACAAATGTGATTCCTGTTCGTGGTTACCCATCTCTGTATTATACAAATGTGATACCTGTTCGTGGCTACCCATCTCTGTATTATACAACTGTGATTCCTGTTCGTGGTTACCCACCTCTGTATTATACAAATGTGATTCCTGTTCGTGGCTACCCACCTCTGTATTATACAAATGTGATTCCTGTTCGTGGTTACCCACCTCTGTATTATACAAATGTGATTCCTGTTCGTGGTTACCCACCTCTGTATTATACAAATGTGATTCCTGTTCGTGGTTACCCATCTCTGTATTATACAAATGTGATTCCTGTTCGTGGTTACCCATCTCTGTATTATACAAATGTGATTCCTGTTCGTGGTTACCCATCTCTGTATTATACAAATGTGATTCCTGTTCGTGGTTACCCATCTCTGTATTATACAAATGTGATTCCTGTTCGTGGTTACCCACCTCTGTATTATACAAATGTGATTCCTGTTCGTGGTTACCCACCTCTGTATTATACAAATGTGATTCCTGTTCGTGGTTACCCATCTCTGTATTATACAAATGTGATTCCTGTTCGTGGTTACCCACCTCTGTATTATACAACTGTGATTCCTGTTCGTGGTTACCCACCTCTGTATTATACAAATGTGATTCCTGTTCGTGGTTACCCACCTCTGTATTATACTAATGTGATTCCTGTTCGTGGTTACCCACCTCTGTATTATACAAATGTGATTCCTGTTCGTGGTTACCCATCTCTGTATTATACAAATGTGATTCCTGTTCGTGGTTACCCACCTCTGTATTATACAAATGTGATTCCTGTTCGTGGTTACCTATCTCTGTATTCCTGTTCGTGGTTACCCATCTCTGTATTATACAAATGTGATTCCTGTTCGTGGTTACCCACCTCTGTATTATACAAATGTGATTCCTGTTCGTGGTTACCTATCTCTGTATTATACAAATGTGATTCCTGTTCGTGGTTACCCATCTCTGTATTATACAAATGTGATTCCTGTTCGTGGTTACCCATCTCTGTATTATACAAATGTGATTCCTGTTCGTGGTTACCCACCTCTGTATTATACAAATGTGATTCCTGTTCGTGGTTACCTAACTCTGTATTATACAAATGTGATTCCTGTTCGTGGTTACCCATCTCTGTATTATACAAATGTGATTCCTGTTCGTGGTTACCCATCTCTGTATTATACAAATGTGATCCTGTTCGTGGTACCCATCTCTGTATTATACAAATGTGATTCCTGTTCGTGGTTACCCACCTCTGTATTATACAAATGTGATTCCTGTTCGTGGTTACCCACCTCTGTATTATACAAATGTGATTCCTGTTCGTGGTTACCCACCTCTGTATTATACAAATGTGATTCCTGTTCGTGGTTACCCATCTCTGTATTATACAAATGTGATTCCTGTTCGTGGTTACCCATCTCTGTATTATACAAATGTGATTCCTGTTCGTGGTTACCCATCTCTGTATTATACAAATGTGATTCCTGTTCGTGGTTACCCACCTCTGTATTATACAAATGTGATTCCTGTTCGTGGTTACCACTCTGTATTATACAAATGTGATTCCTGTTCGTGCTACCACTCTGTATTATACAAATGTGATCTGTTCGTGTCCCACCTCTGTATTATACAAATGTGATTCCTGTTCGTGGTTACCCACCTCTGTATTATACAAATGTGATTCCTGTTCGTGGTTACCCATCTCTGTATTATACAAATGTGATTCCTGTTCGTGGTTACCCACCTCTGTATTATACAAATGTGATTCCTGTTCGTGGTTACCCACCACTGTATTATACAAATGTGATTCCTGTTCGTGGTTACCCATCTCTGTATTATACAAATGTGATTCCTGTTCATGGTTACCCACCGCTGTATTATACAAATGTGATTCCTGTTCGTGGTTACCCACCTCTGTATTATACAAATGTGATTCCTGTTTGTGGTTACCTATCTCTGTATTCCTGTTCGTGGTTACCCACCTCTGTATTATACAAATGTGATTCCTGTTCGTGGTTACCCATCTCTGTATTATACAAATGTGATTCCTGTTCGTGGTTACCCACCTCTGTATTATACAAATGTGATTCCTGTTCGTGGTTACCCACCTCTGTATTATACAAATGTGATTCCTGTTCGTGGTTACCCACTTCTGTATTATACAAATGTGATTCCTGTTCGTGGTTACCTATCTCTGTATTACTGTTCGTGGTTACCCATCTCTGTATTATACAAATGTGATTCCTGTTCGTGGTTACCCATCTCTGTATTATACAAATGTGATTCCTGTTCGTGGTTACCCACCTCTGTATTATACAAATGTGATTCCTGTTCTTGGTTACCTAACTCTGTATTATACAAATGTGATTCCTGTTCGTGGCTACCCATCTCTGTATTATACAAATGTGATTCCTGTTCGTGGTTACCCATCTCTGTATTATACAAATGTGATACCTGTTCGTGGCTACCCATCTCTGTATTATACAACTGTGATTCCTGTTCGTGGTTACCCACCTCTGTATTATACAACTGTGATTCCTGTTCGTGGTTACCCACCTCTGTATTATACAAATGTGATTCCTGTTCGTTGCTACCAACCTCTGTATTATACAAATGTGACTCCTGTTCGTGTCTACCCCATCTCTGTATTATACAAATGTGATTCCTGTTCGTGGTTACCCATCTCTGTATTATACAAATGTGATACCTGTTCGTGGCTACCCATCTCTGTATTATACAACTGTGATTCCTGTTCGTGGTTACCCACCTCTGTATTATACAACTGTGATTCCTGTTCGTGGTTACCCACCTCTGTATTATACAAATGTGATTCCTGTTCGTGGTTACCCACCTCTGTATTATACTAATGTGATTCCTGTTCGTGGTTACCCAACTCTGTATTATACAAATGTGATTCCTGTTCGTGGTTACCCATCTCTGTATTATACAAATGTGATTCCTGTTCGTGGTTACCCACATCTGTATTATACAAATGTGATTCCTGTTCGTGGTTACCTATCTCTGTATTCCTGTTCGTGGTTACCCATCTCTGTATTATACAAATGTGATTCCTGTTCGTGGTTACCCACCTCTGTATTATACAAATGTGATTCCTGTTCGTGGTTACCCATCTCTGTATTATACAAATGTGATTCCTGTTCGTGGTTACCCATCTCTGTATTATACAAATGTGATTCCTGTTCGTGGTTACCCACCTCTGTATTATACAAATGTGATTCCTGTTCGTGGTACCCACCTCTGTATTATACAATGTGATTCCTGTTCGTGGTTACCACTCTGTATTTACCCACTCTGTATTATACAAATGTGATTCCTGTTCGTGGTTACCCATCTCTGTATTATACAAATGTGATTCCTGTTCGTGGTTACCCACCTCTGTATTATACAAACCTGTCACCCCCAAACAACCTCGTGGTTACCCACCTCTGTATTATACAAATGTGATTCCTGTTCGTGGTTAGCCACCTCTGTATTATACAAATGTGATTCCTGTTCGTGGTTACCCATCTCTGTATTATACAAATGTGATTCCTGTTCGTGGTTACCCACCTCTGTATTATACAAATGTGATTCCTGTTCGTGGTTACCCAACTCTGTATTATACAAATGTGATTCCTGTTCGTGGTTACCCATCTCTGTATTATACAAATGTGATTCCTGTTCGTGGTTACCCACCTCTGTATTATACAAATGTGATTCCTGTTCGTGGTTACCTATCTCTGTATTCCTGTTCGTGGTTACCCACCTCTGTATTATACAAATGTGATTCCTGTTCGTGGTTACCCATCTCTGTATTATACAAATGTGATTCCTGTTCGTGGTTACCCATCTCTGTATTATACAAATGTGATTGCTGCAAACTATCCTAATCGTAACAGTGCAATCATTCCATGTACTTTGAAATAAATTGTCAGTAAAGTAATTAAAGGCCTGCAGGTTGACCTATATTTGACCTTAAACAGGAATAGCGGTACAAATCTGACGGTCGACGCACTAAACACACGAGGAATAGCGGTACAAATCTGACGGTCGACGCACATCGTATTTGCCCCATCGAGGCCCTGCATGGTATACATCTAATACATGAGCACCACTTATATCTATTATGACCCACGTACATATCAGAGGTTATAACTTGCTGAAATTGAAGTTCTGTATTTTTATAGTACTTACAACTGGTATAAACAATTCAACTCCACTTATGGCCCAAATAAGGCTGGTTGCGCGGGTTAGGCAGCCAGTTCCTGCATTGCTGTACTACACATTCAGGCATCAGTTCCCTCTTATGCCAAGTACAGTCTCCTCTTCTAGCCGCTACTTTTCTCTCTATATATCTGACATCTTTCCATGCGCCACAATTATATAGCATTGCCCAAAACCTCCTGTATAGAAGCTTTCTCTCATGTGAATTTAGATTATGCGGTGGACGATTATTAGCAGGCCACCAAAGTTGTTTGTTCTGTTCATTTATTATGCAAGGGGAACACAAGCACAGTGGACACTCAGCAACACCTTCAACATGCTGAGGCATAGGGGGAGGTACGTAAGCAGCCTCTGCAACGGGCATGGTGGTGGCTGTTTCTTCTATTTCCATCTCTACGTCCCAGTTCTTATTTTGCAAGAAAGTCAGCAATTCTTTTCTCTGCTCATCAGTTACATACATTGTTATTTTACTCAATGGCATCTTGTAGAAATCGGCAGAATATGTGTAATACTCGTATGTTCAAGAGATTATAATTATAATATTATACATGTACTCATAGCATTCACTGTGATTATTATGTAGCATCAATATCGGTAAACACACACTGACACAGAGAAATATTTAAAATATAACAGAAAACTTGCGAATAATACTGTAGATATATAATTAAATGAAGTATGAAGGTTACCATATAACGAACACATATAGTTTATTCATATAAATACATACATATTATATACATACATATTATCAGTCTCAGTGATTACGCTACGGCTGATGAGGCACCTACATAACATGTAATCTATGTCCCTGGGCTGATCTGGATTATGTAGTTTGAATACTCATAACTATCAATTTTCTTTACAATCAATAATATACGTTTACTTAAATTGTCAGGGCCTCATTTTGACTAATTCTCAGCTCACAGGGTGATCGTGCATATTAACCGTTAGAAAATACCTACATACGCCAAATTATACTGAATGTACTGCTACATTGTTGATACAAGCCACTAATCACATGGAACAGGTAGTAAAGTATAAATCTTTACAATTGGACGGGGTCAAACTGCAGGCCTTTAAATGTGATAGGCGATGTCCGTCTTAATGTCTGCATTCTCACGAAGTAAAATGGCTTGCACGTGCATTTCAATACATTGGATCTTCTCAAATAAAATACTGACTCATTGGAAAGCAATTGTACTACAACTGACTCATACATTTGGAAAGCAATTGTACTACAACTGACTCATACATTTGGAAAGCAATTGTACTACAACTGACTACCTATTTTACTACAAACAACTCCTTATTTCACAATGCAGTTGACTCCCTATTTTAGTGCTACTGATTCCCTATTCTCGACAATGGGCTAACCTAAAACGGACTTTACCAGACAAGCTCCTGGCCGGCTTGTCGAGGTCGTTGACTTAGTATAACTGGCACACCACCGCTGTAGGTTCGAATCCCACGTGTGCTGGGTGTCGATTTCTCTCTTGTAAGTAAGCTATCCAGTGGTTTATACAAATTTATTTTAGCTCGATTGCGAAACAAGTTATTTCAACTTATATAAATCACTCTCGAGACCTCATTCCTGGTGGAATCCATCGCCACGAGGGAGAGAGAAGAGGCAACGTGGAATTGAAATGCCTTGCCTAAGGGCACACTCGTAACGGCTCCAGTGGGGCTTGAACTCCGAATCTTCCATGAAGCGAACGCGCATCCACTGCGCTATCACGACTTCCACTTTGCGGAGGTTGGTGGCTCGGCCAAATATAGTGTTCGGGTGGATACTCGGGGTCCATCAGCAATAGCTGGAGAGTCGCCATATGACCTAAGCTGTTGGTGCGACGTTCAGCTCCAATTAATGGAACCAAAACACTGACGTTACCTTCGTGTCAATTCAATGTGCATCTGTAAGTTGATTTAACTTCGCTACCGGTTGCCCATATGAGCGACGGGCACTTTACCTAACAACACATTCTCAGGGCAGGCTCCAGCGGTCGACCAGTACTTGGTGCACCAACCTCCGTAAGAAACTGCCAACTTTTTCATATAATGAGACACGGTCTGGGCGAGGCTCGAATCCCTGACTGTCAATGATGATATTTTATAGTTGTATACAAGTCAACGACCTTAACCACCCGACCGCGGAGGCGGAGGTTTCCGTATTATCATTAATGTTTAGTTGAAATAATTGTGTTATTATATCAATTGGTGAACCGTGAACACGAATAAAACCGTTTATTTATACAAACATTCCATTTTTTTTCAGTCGCCAAAATGCATTTATGCAGTGGCGACTTTAAATACACGTATTAGTCAGTCACATTCCATTCTCCCACTCAGCGAAGTCTCTGATCAATCAATATCTCTGCACCCGGCCCCTGCACCATGAATGCAGAACAAGTTATACTGCTGTGCGCATGTCATCATATCTAATAACATTATTATCATGTAAATGTATTTTTCCTATTATTGTAATATCAATGTGATTATATTATCATGTAAATGTATTATCATGTAATTGTAATATCATGTATTATATTATCATGTAAATGTATTATCATGTAATTGTATTATCATGAATTGTATTATCATGTGATTGTATTATCATGTAATTGTATTATCATGTGATTGTATTATCATGTGATTGTATATCCTGTAATTGTATTATCATGTAAATGTATTATCATGTAATTGTATTATCATGTAATTGTATTATCATGTGATTGTATTATCATGTGATTGTAGTATCCATGTAATTGTATTATCATGTAATTGTAATATCATGTAAAGTAATTTAAATGTATTATCATGTAATTGTATTATTATGTAAGGTAGTTTATAGTTAAGTAATTGTGTATATATAGTATGTACTGTACATGCATGGATGTGTAAGGTTGTTTATAGTTAAGTAATTGTGTATATATAGTATGTACTGTACATGAATGGATGTGTAAGGCTGTTTATAGTTAAGTAACTATGTATATATATATAGTATGACTGTACATGCATGGATGTGTAAGGTAGTTTATAGTTAGTACTGTGTATATATAGTGTATGCACTGTACATGAATGGATGTGTAAGGCTGTTTATAGTTAAGTAACTATGTATATATATAGTATGTACAGTACATGCATGGATGTGTAAGGTAGTTTATAGTTAAGTAATTGTGATATATATAGTATGCACTGTACATGAATGGATGTGTAAGGTAGTTTATTGTTAAGTAATTGTGATATATATAGTATGCACTGTACATGAATGGATGTGTAAGGTTGTTTATAGTTAAGTAATTGTGTATATATAGTATGCACTGTACATGAATGGATGTGTAAGGAGTTTATATTTAAGTAATTGTGTATATATATATATAGTATGCACTGTACATGCATGGATGTGTAAGGTAGTTTATAGTTAAGTAATTGTGTATATATATATATAGTATGCACTGTACATGCATGGATGTGTAAGGTAGTTTATAGTTAAGTAATTGTGTATATATATATATAGTATGCACTGTACATGAATGGATGTGTAAGGTAGTTTATAGTTAAGTAGCTATGTGTATATATAGTATGCACTGTACATGCATGGATGTGTAAGGTTGTTTATAGTTAAGTAACTATGTATATATATAGTATGTACGGTAGTTTATAGTTAGGTAGCTGT
>CM026403.1:32876791-32951757 GCA_014843695.1 Archivesica marissinica
AACCTCCGTAAGAAACTGCCAACTTTTTCATATAATGAGACACGGTCTGGGCGAGGCTCGAATCCCTGACTGTCAATGATGATATTTTATAGTTGTATACAAGTCAACGACCTTAACCACCCGACCGCGGAGGCGGAGGTTTCCGTATTATCATTAATGTTTAGTTGAAATAATTGTGTTATTATATCAATTGGTGAACCGTGAACACGAATAAAACCGTTTATTTATACAAACATTCCATTTTTTTTCAGTCGCCAAAATGCATTTATGCAGTGGCGACTTTAAATACACGTATTAGTCAGTCACATTCCATTCTCCCACTCAGCGAAGTCTCTGATCAATCAATATCTCTGCACCCGGCCCCTGCACCATGAATGCAGAACAAGTTATACTGCTGTGCGCATGTCATCATATCTAATAACATTATTATCATGTAAATGTATTTTTCCTATTATTGTAATATCAATGTGATTATATTATCATGTAAATGTATTATCATGTAATTGTAATATCAATGTGATTATATTATCATGTAAATGTATTATCATGTAATTGTATTATCATGAAATTGTATTATCATGTGATTGTATTATCATGTAATTGTATTATCATGTGATTGTATTATCATGTGATTGTAGTATCCGTGTAATTGTATTATCATGTAAATGTATTATCATGTAATTGTATTATCATGTAATTGTATTATCATGTGATTGTATTATCATGTGATTGTAGTATCCGTGTAATTGTATTATCATGTAATTGTAATATCATGTAAATGTAATATCATGTAAATGTATTATCATGTAATTGTATTATTATGTAAGGTAGTTTATAGTTAAGTAATTGTGTATATATAGTATGTACTGTACATGAATGGATGTGTAAGGCTGTTTATAGTTAAGTAATTGTATATATATAGTATGTACTGTACATGAATGGATGTGTAAGGCTGTTTATAGTTAAGTAACTATGTATATATATAGTATGTACTGTACATGCATGGATGTGTAAGGTAGTTATAGTTAAGTAACTGTGTATATATATAGTATGTACTGTACATGAATGGATGTGTAAGGTTGTTTATAGTTAGGTAGCTGTGTATATATATAGTATGTACTGTACATGAATGGATATGTAAGGTAGTTTATAGTTAGGTAGCTGTGTATATATATAGTATGTACTGTACATGCATGGATGTGTAAGGTAGTTTATAGTTAGGTAGCTGTGTATATATATAGTATGCACTGTACATGCATGGATGTGTAAGGTAGTTTATAGTTAAGTAATTGTGTATATATATATATAGTATGCACTGTACATGCATGGATGTGTAAGGTAGTTTATAGTTAAGTAATTGTGTATATATATATATAGTATGCACTGTACATGCATGGATGTGTAAGGTAGTTTATAGTTAAGTAATTGTGTATATATATATATAGTATGCACTGTACATGCATGGATGTGTAAGGTAGTTTATAGTTAAGTAATTGTGTATATATATATATAGTATGCACTGTACATGCATGGATGTGTAAGGTAGTTTATAGTTAAGTAATTGTGTATATATATATATAGTATGCACTGTACATGCATGGATGTGTAAGGTAGTTTATAGTTAAGTAATTGTGTATATATATATATAGTATGCACTGTACATGCATGGATGTGTAAGGTAGTTTATAGTTAAGTAATTGTGTATATATATATATATATAGTATGCACTGTACACGAATGGATGTGTAAGGTTTTTTATAGTTAAGTAGTTGTGTGTGTATAGTATGCACTGTACATGAATGGATGTGTAAGGTTGTTCATAGTTAGGTAGCTATGTATATATATAGTATGTACTGTACATGCATGGATGTGTAAGGTAGTTAATAGTTAGGTAGCTGTGTATATATATAGTATGCACTGTACATGCATGGATGTGTAAGGTAGTTAATAGTTAGGTAGCTATGTATATATATAGTATGCACTGTACATGCATGGATGTGTAAGGTTGTTTATAGTTAGGTAGCTATGTATATATATAGTATGTACTGTACATGCATGGATGTGTAAGGTAGTTAATAGTTAGGTAGCTGTGTATATATATAGTATGCACTGTACATGCATGAGTGTAAGGTGTTTATAGTTAAGTATTGTGTATATATATAGTATGCACTGTACATGAATGGATGTGTAAGGTAGTTTATAGTTAGGTAGCTGTGTATATATATATATAGTATGCACTGTACATGAATGGATGTGTAAGGTTGTTTATAGTTAAGTAGTTGTGTGTATATAGTATGTACTGTACATGCATGGATGTGTAAGGTTGTTTATAGTTAAGTAGTTGTGTATATATAGTATGCACTGTACATGAATGGATGTGTAAGGTTGTTTATAGTTATGTAGTTGTGTATATATAGTATGTACTGTACATGAATGGATGTGTAAGGTTGTTTATAGTTAAGTAGTTGTGTGTATATAGTATGTACTGTACATGCATGGATGCGTAAGGTTGTTTATAGTTAAGTAGTTGTGTATATATAGTATGCACTGTACATGAATGGATGTGTAAGGTTGTTTATAGTTAAGTAAGTGTGTATATATAGTATGTACTGTACATGAATGGATGTGTAAGGTTGTTTATAGTTAAGTAGTTGTGTGTATATAGTATGTACTGTACATGCATGGATGTGTAAGGTTGTTTATAGTTAAGTAATTGTGTATATATAGTATGCACTGTACATGAATGGATGTGTAAGGTTGTTTATAGTTAAGTAGTTGTGTGTATATAGTATGTACTGTACATGCATGGATGTGTAAGGTTGTTTATAGTTAAGTAGTTGTGTGTTTATAGTATGTACTGTACATGCATGGATGTGTAAGGTTGTTTATAGTTAAGTAATTGTGTATATATAGTATGCACTGTACATGAATGGATGTGTAATGTAGTTTATAGTTAAGTAGTTGTGTATATATATTATGCACTGTACATGAATGGATGTGTAATGTAGTTTATAGTTAAGTAGTTGTGTGTAACGTACACGAATTGTACTTTGTCAATAGTCGATAATGCTTAGCCAATAATTTGCGGTTAATTGTAAATTTCCAGTATTTTTTAAGCCAATTACTGTTTAACATCGTGTTTCATTTGGGGTTAATGTCCTCTTGTCATTTATTGGTGGTGCTATATACATCGTTTTTAATTATATTGTCTCAATACATTCAATTGCTTCTGTGTTAACTCGAGTCTCATTAACACGAAGTATTTTTTAATACATGGCAAACTAGAACTATAAACAAATCCTATATCACCAAAGTTCTACTCGTCCTTGTTAATTGCAGGTTCAGGGAAAACAAGTACGCTACTAAGAGGCAAGCATAAGACTAATTTAATTAGTGTAAACTACAACATATCTCATGTTCACACTAGTGTATTATCTTCAAACTGCTTCCATTTAAAGAAGCTCGATGTCACGTGACAAAATAAAAAGAAACATAATAAACTCGTTGTTATGATCTATTTTTTTTAAAGCTTACTGTAATGATGGGCACGCATAAAGTGCTTGACTATACAAGGTAGTTACTATATGATTTACAAATGTTTGTTATTGTTGTTGTTTTGTTTGTTTATTGTTGTTGTTTTGTTTGTTTATTGTTGTTGTTTTGTTTGTTTATTGCTGGGGGGAGAAGTCGCACAAACACCTTAGGTCATATGGCATCTCTCTATGAATTATGGGTGGAGGAAGAACACGTGGGGCACCTGCGAGCGGTATTTCAGCCACAGACTGGCACCAGGGTTGATCCACCGACCTTCCGCAAATCCAGCTGGATAGCTTCCTCACATGAAATAGCTTTGCAAAGTGCTGAAAGCAGCAACAACTTAATATCAAGACCAAACCGAAATTAGTTACTAACGGTTTTCATTGATGAAATAACAGGCTATATATATAACTATATAACCGTCTCCGTGGCCTCGAAGGTTCTAACCATGTCAGGGGTTTGTTCTGATATGACCGGTTGGTGAGCCGCCAGCTACTTAAATAATGGTTACCGATTACATACCAGCCTGGCGCATGGCATACAAGCATAGGATTCAGGAAGTACTAATGTTCATAAAAAGAGGTGTCTCGTAAGTCAGAAATGGCTGGCCCTTTAAATATTAGAACGTAGGCAGGCGAGCGGCGGGCGGACTATGAACAGGCAGGCAGGCCAGCATCAGTAGATCACTACATTATGGACTTATCAATTTATAATAAGCACACGCTTTACTTTAGTTTATACAAATTTATTTTAGCTCGATTGCGAAACAAGTTCTTATGACTTATATTAATCACTCTCGAGACCTCATTCCTGATGGAATCCATCGCCACGAGGGAGAGAGAAGAGGCAACATGGAATTTAAATGCCTTGCCTAAGGACACAATCGTAACGGCTCCAGCGGGGCTCGAACTCCAGGCCATTCGCACATGAAGCGAACGCGCTACCATTGCGCTATCACTACTTTATATACATACACGTATACTGTGAACAGTACCGTTATGTATGATCATCGATATACCAAGAACTAAATCAGTTGGTAACGGATTGAACTGTTGCAGGCCATCCTGAAGAATCTGTCCAGAGTTCGACCATTCTACAATAAGTCTAAGACCAAAAGTGTATTATAATGCTTTCGTAAAAATCTTACAATGAGCACCTTTAAACATGCAACAAATACCATGATTGTTCTCTATCTTAATCAAACAGCGTGTAACTTTTATCAATATGTTATATTGCTTGTTATCCTTGCATTAGGGTTTATGGCCCTACAAGGAGTTAAACAAACGTGATATTATATCAGCAATACAGTCAAACACAGTCGTGATAGCGCAATGGTAGCTTAGGCAAGGCATTTAAATTCCACGTTGCCTCTCATCAGGAATGAGGTCTCGAGAGTGATTAATATAAGTTACAATATAAGAACTTGTTTCGCAATCGAGCTAAAATAAATTTGTATAAATAATACAGTCAAACAAATGTATGTACATTGCTGAATGAGTCTCTGACGGGTAAGTCGAGTTCGAGCAAAATCATGCAAGGAATGGTAAGAAAATATAGTCCATAATGTAGTGATCTACTGATGCTGGCCTGCCTGCCTGTCCATAGTCCGCCCATTCGCTTGCCTACGTATGGCCTCTATAACGGACTTGTCAATGTGTGTAAAATGTATATATATAACTCGTTGTGGAAGTCGTGAAAACGCAGTGGTAGCGAAAGGTCCGGAGTTCGAGCCCAGTTGTAGCCGTTACGATTGTATAGAATGCAAGGCATTTAAATTCCGCATTGCCTCTTTACTCTCCCTCGTGGCGATGGATTCCATCAGGAATGAGGTCTCCAGAGTGATTAATATAGGTTGTAAGAACTTATTTCGCAGTCGAACTAAAATAAATGTGTATACACTAACCAGTTGTACACGTAGTAGTGCTAGTATAGATTTTGTTTTGATGTCTACCGGTACAGATCGTATTATAGTAATGATATGCTTGTATACATTTGCAGCCGTTGCCATGCAGTGCCAAGTTCTGCATGGGGTCTGTCATGGATGTCGGGTTAGTAGGCAGCGAGCCAAGATCAACACCGGAAGTGCTGGTGCATGCCAAGGACTTCATTAATCAGTATTACCAATCAATCAAAAGGCAAATATCATTTCTTAGTAATTATCATTTCTTAGTAAATATCGTTTCATAGTAAATCACATTGCTTAGTAAATAGCATTTCTCAGTAAATATCATTGCTTAGTAATATAAATATAATTTCTTATAATTCATAGTTGTCAATTGCTCGTTCAGGCAAACAACACGGTAAATGGAATATACATAATTATACATGTATTTAGTCGGTCCACGTTTCTTGTCAGTACATACATCCGTCAGTGTATTTTACGTTTATTTATCGTTGCTACCGGTTGCCCATATGAACGACGCCTCCTGAAGATATTAGTCATTTTATATTTTGGAGGATAGTGCAATGATACAGACAGAGACCCATTCCAGAGTCTCCTCTGGTTCTTTTACGTGCACGGTGTAAAGCACCGACATGAGACCTCGGTTTAACGTCCCATCTGAAAGACTGTTAGTTTTATTAGGGTCAGACGGGGGATCGAACCTGCGATCCCTGGATTACCAGTTACCACTGGACTACAGATCCGTATATCATATGTCAGTCCGTGGGCAATATCATATTTAAATATTAGCTGGCGAAGTATTGCAGTACTTGACAAACTGAAACAATAGAAAGCAATTCAAGTGTACGATAATTCAGTGTGTTGTCAACCGAGGTAAACGTAGTATGCACGGGTATATAAGGTCAATCGTATGGACAACTAGAACGTAGTATGCACGGGTATATAAGGTCAATCGTATGGACAACTAGAACGTAGTATGTACGGGTATCTAAGGTCAATCGTATGGACAACTAGAACGTAGTATGCACGGGTATATAAGGTCAATCGTATGGATAACTAGAACGTAGTATGCACGGGTATCTACGGTCAATCGTATGGACAACTAGAACGGTACCTTAAAGGTCAAGCCATATCTCGAGATCAAACATATTTTTAGACAAGCGTTAATCGCAGTATAAAAAATACCGAACAAATGGGTCAATGCTACTGACAAGGGAGTTTGCTATGAAGGTCACCGGCCCATTAAAGGGTCATAACTAATGTTGCTAGAACTTGTGTCCGTTTGCGTATTCATAATATGCATTGTGTAAGATGAATAAAAAAAGGAATAAAATACGACTGAAGCAAACCGGCCCATAGCAAAATATAATATATTTAATGCGCGGTTGTTTAACTCTGTGTTGTTGTTAATAATAATAATAAATAATAATAACAATAAATAATAATAATAATAAATAATAATAATAATAATAATAAATAATAATAATGATGATGATGATCTGTTCTTTGCAACACCTGCTTTGCAATTGGGGACCGAATGTATTAATGGAGTTGTGTGTTTTACGGTTATTTATCGTCGGATAATGCAATGATACAGACAGAGACCCATTCCAGAGTCTCCTCTGGTTCTTTTACGTGCACGGTGTACAGCACCGACACGAGACCTCTGTTTAACATCCCATCTGAAAAACTGTTAATTTTATTAGGGTCAGACGGGGGATCGAACCTGCGACCCATGGATTACCATTCCAGCGTATTACCACTGGACTACATATCCGTCTGTGTTAACCACAAACTCTGAATATATAAACGCCGGATTGTCTAAAAGTTCACTGATTGGTTTTATCAGGTATCAACTTAAAACTATTAGAGAGCTAGTATAGTAGCCACAGTCATATCTCCAGTTTAAATACATAGAAATGTCACGAAATAGTCGACCCATCTTGCTATATATGTACACAAGCCTTGCATTATTTTTCATCAGTCAAAATAGTTGACTCGATAACTGTGATAATTTCCACTTTACAAGACGGAATATATATTTGTTGTTACGTCCCTTGCATGGTAGATTCACGATTCAAGATTCAATATGTTTTTATTAAGTAACGTAAACACACACTGTTTCTAGTTACATGATCAAATATATTAACATATAAGTTATCAACATGACAGGATTGGTTTGTTAAGATACTCTATACAATATAACATGCCATGGATTGTACATATAAGTAATATACTATACAGACAATACACAGCAGGGAACAGCAAATACATGGATTGTACATATAAGTAATATACTATATAGACAATACACAGCAGGGAACAGCAAATACATGGATTGTACATATAAGTAATATACTATATAGACAATACACAACAGGGAACAGCAAATACATGGATTGTACATATAAGTAATATACTATATAGACAATACACAGCAGGGAACAGCAAATACATGGATTGTACATATAAGTAATATACTATATAGACAATACACAGCAGGGAACAGCAAATACATGGACTGTACATATAAGTAATATACTATATAGACAATACACAACAGGGAACAGCAAATACATGGATTGTACATATAAGTAATATACTATACAGACAATACACAACAGGGAACAACAAATACATGGATTGTACATATAAGTAATATACTATACAGACAATACACAACAGGGAACAACAAATACATGGATTGTACATATAAGTAATATACTATATAGACAATACACAGCAGGGAACAGCAAATACATGATGGAGAAAATCTCAATAAGCTTTAAGCTTCCGATTTAATCCATTTTCGTTTTGTATACAATGTATATGTAATGTACATTATTATCGAATAAATATATTTAAACCAAATACATGAGGTTGAACATGCAAGAGCATGAATGGGTATTTATAAGATTCTTAAAGTAGACACATGCGTTATGCATTACTAATACGCGCACATTGCTAGTATAGCACTAGATAGTTCCAACAAAAGCATATATATCGTCATTGGTAGTTATACTTTCTTCTAAAGCATGTTAAACCACAGTAAATATAAACAGTTTAATGATAATGTAGTTTTACTGTATATATTGGACATAATTTATTATTGACTAACTTGAACACTTTCAAGCTAATGTATGTAAACTATAGCGCACCAATGTCTTAAAGATGTATTCCTACAATGAATATAAATAAATTTATATATCAAATATAAATATTATTGTTGTACTTTCATGATTGGTGTATAAAGAAATAGATAAGACAGGCAGATGCGTACATATATATACAGTCAAACCTGTCTTAAGCGGCCAGCCAAGGGAGTTGTAAAATGGTGGCTGCTTAACACAGGTGGCTGCTTAATAGAGGTTAAATGCTAAATCAATTGCCACAGTGTGAGGTTGGTTACTGGCTGCTTAATAGAGGTTGGCTGCTTAATAGAGGTGACCGCTAACACAGGTTTGACTGTACACACATTATTTCCATTTTACAGTGATATACATTGTTCCTATAATTGATGTATTATGCAATGCACACACCTTTTTATTTTGTTTCCGATGTAAATTGTCTTATGTCCAACATCACATTTATAAATCAGATCTCTTTCATACAATGAAGTTACCATAGCTATATATGAAACATGTAAGGCTACACAGTGGGAATAATATTTATTTGCTCCTTTCAGTGACTAGTAGGGGCCGGAGCAAATAAATATTATTCCCACTGTGGGGGCCCGAAACGAAAACAACAACAACAAAAACAATTTATATCTATTTCAGATATAACACCCCGGCACATTTGAACAGATGGAATGAGGTTGAGAAGACAGTCACAGAGACGGGTACATACGAGCTGACCACCGCCGAGCTCACGTACGGCGCGAAGACTTCGTGGAGGAACGCATCTCGGTGCATCGGTCGTATCCAGTGGTCGAAATTACAGGTATTGCCCCTAAGATAGTTTAGTTAATAAATATATAGTAAGCTACATCGCTGTTTTAGATACTCCGCCCGAACCACCAGAGTTACCCGTTATTCTCCTTGACTTGAGACTGGCAATAACCAGCCAAATTGGGCGAAATGTGAAAGAAACTACACCGTATATACACACAATAGTTTAACTTGTTGAAGTCGTTATAGCGCAGTGGTAGCCTGGGAACATGCGTCGATATATTGTGCCTGGTCAGTCAAATAACTATATTTTAACACCGAGACTATTAATTGGGTCGTATTGAGCTTCTGATAATATTATGTCATTTTGCCAGAAGTTAAAAAGTGAAAAATCGACAGACTAGAACCCAGGCTAGCGCAGTAGTAGCGCGTTTGCCTCACGTGTGAGCGGCCCGGAGTTTGCGTCCAACTGTAGCCCTTTACGAGTATGCCCTTAGGCAAGGTACTTAAGTTCTAAATTGTCTCTCTTCCTCCCTCGTGGCAGTGCCGTAGCCAGAATATGAAAATAGAGACCACCCCACCGAATTACTTTGTGGATGCTTGTCTGTGCATTCTGAACCACCGAATTACTTTGTGGATGCTTGTCTGTGCATTCTGAACCACCGAATTACTTTGTGGATGCTTGTCTGTGCATTCTGAACCACCGAATTACTTTGTGGATGCTTGTCTGTGCATTCTGAACCACCGAATTACTTTGTGGATGCTTGTCTGTGCATTCTGAACCACCGAATTACTTTGTGGATGCTTGTCTGTGCATTCTGAACCACCGAATTACTTTGTGGATGCTTGTCTGTGCATTCTGAACCACCGAATTACTTTGTGGATGCTTGTCTGTGCATTCTGAACCACCGAATTACTTTGTGGATGCTTGTCTGTGCATTCTGAACCACCGAATTACTTTGTGGATGCTTGTCTGTGCATTCTGAACCACCGAATTACTTTGTGGATGCTTGTCTGTGCATTCTGAACCACCGAATTACTTTGTGGATGCTTGTCTGTGCATTCTGAACCACCGAATTACTTTGTGGATGCTTGTCTGTGCATTCTGAACCACCGAATTACTTTGTGGATGCTTGTCTGTGCATTCTGAACCACCGAATTACTTTGTGGATGCTTGTCTGTGCATTCTGAACCACCGAATTACTTTGTGGATGCTTGTCTGTGCATTCTGAACCACCGAATTACTTTGTGGATGCTTGTCTGTGCATTCTGAACCACCGAATTACTTTGTGGATGCTTGTCTGTGCATTCTGAACCACCGAATTACTTTGTGGATGCTTGTCTGTGCATTCTGAACCACCGAATTACTTTGTGGATGCTTGTCTGTGCATTCTGAACCACCGAATTACTTTGTGGATGCTTGTCTGTGCATTCTGAACCACCGAATTACTTTGTGGATGCTTGTCTGTGCATTCTGAACCACCGAATTACTTTGTGGATGCTTGTCTGTGCATTCTGAACCACCGAATTACTTTGTGGATGCTTGTCTGTGCATTCTGAACCACCGAATTACTTTGTGGATGCTTGTCTGTGCATTCTGAACCACCGAATTACTTTGTGGATGCTTGTCTGTGCATTCTGAACCACCGAATTACTTTGTGGATGCTTGTCTGTGCATTCTGAACCACCGAATTACTTTGTGGATGCTTGTCTGTGCATTCTGAACCACCGAATTACTTTGTGGATGCTTGTCTGTGCATTCTGAACCACCGAATTACTTTGTGGATGCTTGTCTGTGCATTCTGAACCACCGAATTACTTTGTGGATGCTTGTCTGTGCATTCTGAACCACCGAATTACTTTGTGGATGCTTGTCTGTGCATTCTGAACCACCGAATTACTTTGTGGATGCTTGTCTGTGCATTCTGAACCACCGAATTACTTTGTGGATGCTTGTCTGTGCATTCTGAACCACCGAATTACTTTGTGGATGCTTGTCTGTGCATTCTGAACCACCGAATTACTTTGTGGATGCTTGTCTGTGCATTCTGAACCACCGAATTACTTTGTGGATGCTTGTCTGTGCATTCTGAACCACCGAATTACTTTGTGGATGCTTGTCTGTGCATTCTGAACCACCGAATTACTTTGTGGATGCTTGTCTGTGCATTCTGAACCACCGAATTACTTTGTGGATGCTTGTCTGTGCATTCTGAACCACCGAATTACTTTGTGGATGCTTGTCTGTGCATTCTGAACCACCGAATTACTTTGTGGATGCTTGTCTGTGCATTCTGAACCACCGAATTACTTTGTGGATGCTTGTCTGTGCATTCTGAACCACCGAATTACTTTGTGGATGCTTGTCTGTGCATTCTGAACCACCGAATTACTTTGTGGATGCTTGTCTGTGCATTCTGAACCACCGAATTACTTTGTGGATGCTTGTCTGTGCATTCTGAACCACCGAATTACTTTGTGGATGCTTGTCTGTGCATTCTGAACCACCGAATTACTTTGTGGATGCTTGTCTGTGCATTCTGAACCACCGAATTACTTTGTGGATGCTTGTCTGTGCATTCTGAACCACCGAATTACTTTGTGGATGCTTGTCTGTGCATTCTGAACCACCGAATTACTTTGTGGATGCTTGTCTGTGCATTCTGAACCACCGAATTACTTTGTGGATGCTTGTCTGTGCATTCTGAACCACCGAATTACTTTGTGGATGCTTGTCTGTGCATTCTGAACCACCGAATTACTTTGTGGATGCTTGTCTGTGCATTCTGAACCACCGAATTACTTTGTGGATGCTTGTCTGTGCATTCTGAACCACCGAATTACTTTGTGGATGCTTGTCTGTGCATTCTGAATCACCGAATTACTTTGTGGATGCTTGTCTGAGGGCAGTTTTATCAGAGTTTTCTTATACCTGTTGTTACTTGCCAAATTCTAACCGAGGCGAGTGCCTCATTTGCCTCAGTGTGGCTACGGGCCTGCATGGCGATGGATTATATCAGGAATGACTTTCCGAGAGCGATTAATATAATGTTGAAAAAATCCTTCGCAATCGAGCTAAGATAATTTGTATACAGTAGACTAAATTTAGTTTGGTTGCTTGTAGGTATTCGATGCTCGTCATATTACAACTGTAAGAGGAATGTTTGAAGCAATCTGTAACCACATCAAATACGGAACCAACAAGGGCAATATAAGGTCAGTGTGTACAGTGGTTCCCGGTCCATGTGTAGCTACATTAAATGTGTAACACATTGAATACGGAACCAACAAGGGCAATATAAGGTCAGTGTGTACAGTAGTTCCCGGTCCATGTGTAACCACATCAAATACGGAACCAACAAGGGAAATATAAGGTCAGTGTGTACAGTGGTTCCCGGTCCATGTGTAACCACATCAAATACGGAACCAGCAAGGCCAATATAAGGTCAGCGTGTACAATGGTTCCCGGTCCATGTGTAACCACATCAAATACGGAACCAGCAAAGGCCAATATAAGGTCATCGTGTACAGTGGTTCCCGGTCCATGTGTAGCTACATTAAATATGTAACACATTGAATACGGAACCAACAAGTGCTATATAATGTCAGTGTGCATGGAGCAACCATGCACATACGAATCTGTAGTCCAGTGGTAACACGCTGGACTGGTAATCCCGCGATAGCAGGTTTGATCCCCCGTCTGACCCTAATAAAATTAACAGTCTTTCAGATGGTACGTTAAACCGAGGTCTCGTGTCGGTGCTTTACACCGTGCACATAAAAGAATCAGAGGAGACTGGAATGGGTCTCTGTCGGTATCATTGCACTATACTAAAATCTAAAATGACTAATCTCTTCAGGAGGTGTCTCTCATATGGGCAACCGGTAGCGACGATAAATAAGCGTAAAACACACACACAGCACCCATGCTATACACGTTCGTATTTCATGGGTGTGTACACATGTATATACAAGAATGCACATTAATTACCAGAATGAGAAGGTTATGCAGGTTTGTGATTGGGATAGTTCACGTTTCCCCACTTATATGTAATAATAGTCGTGATAGCGCAGTGGATGCGCGTTCGCTTCAGGTGCGAAAGGTCTGGAGTTCGAGCCCCGCTGGAGCCGTTACGATTGTGCCCTTAGGCAAGGCATTTAAATTCCACGTTGCCTCTTCTCTCTCCCTCGTGGCGATGGATTCCATCAGGAATGAGGTCTCGAGAGTGATTAATATAAGTTGTAATAACTTGTTTCGCAATCGAGCTCAAATAAATTTGTATAAATTAAAAATGTAATAATAAAATCCGCCAGAGTCCACGTATTGGTCGATCATTCAAATGCAAGTAGTCCAGTCTGCATTTGGTTGTCTGCAACAATGAGTTACGGACTTAAAGCCTGCACATGTCCGATTAGCGCAGTGGTTAGCGCGCTCGCTTCTCACCAATGCAACCCGGGTTCAATCCTCGAACCGAGAAGTATGTGAGATGGTAAGGTGGTCGCCAGATCGGACAGGTGGGTTTTCTCCGGGTACTCCGGTTTCCTCCCATACAAATGACCACATTTACGCTTTCATCTTCGCCATAGAGAGTGATTAATATAAGTTGTTAGAACTTGCTTCGCAATCGTTGTAAAATAAATAAAGTTTAAACTTTAAATCCTTCACACATGCTGGTATCACAGTGGCACAGTATAAACTTGTACGTGTTTGTACTCGGGTTTGTAATGCATGGAAGTTCACGACGATACTTTAGAATAAAGACCACCTCACCATTGCCTATCACTAGCTGTCGTGATCTTACCGATTAACAATGTGGTTAGCACGTTCGTTTCTCACAAATGCAACCCGGGTTCGATCCATGCATCGGGATATATGTGAGATGTTACGGTAGTCGCCAGATCGGACATGTGGGTTTTCTCCGGGTACGGTTTCCTTCCCACACGAATGACCACATATATGCTTTCATCTTCGCCACCGAGAGTGGTTATTATAAATTGTTAAAACTTGTTTCGCAATTATTATACTTTATCTGTAGCCGATACGACTGTGCTCTTATGCAATTTAGTGCACTTAAATTTCACATTGACCACAACACCACCTAAATTCCACGTTGCCTCTTCTCTCTCACTCGTGGCGATGGATTCCATCAGGAATGAGGTTTCGAGGGTGATTAATATAAGTTGCAAGAACTTGTTTCGCAATCGAGCTAAAATAAATTTGTATAAACTATACCACCTCAGCATTGCCTATATCAACACTACCTCACTACAGACTACCCACTGGTCAGCCTGACATTCTTGTCGCACTGCTTTAGGTCAGCAATCACGGTGTTTCCCGCACGGACCGATGGCAAGCACGATTTCCGTGTATGGAACCAGCAGTTTATACGATATGCTGGGTACAAGCAAGAGGACGGGTCCGTTGTTGGTGATCCTGCAAACGTAGACATCACACAGGTAATCCATTCATTCATTATGTGGGTATATTAATGCCAGTATTACATTAAGTAAGATATTCCTTTGGAAGTCGTGATAGTGCAGTGGTCGCAGGTGCGAACGGCCCGGAGTTCGAACCACGCTGTAGCCGTTACGATTGTGTCATTAGGCAGCAATGCATTTCAATTCTACATTGCCTATTCTCTCTCTTTCTCTCCTCTCCTCTCCTCTCCTCTCCTCTCCTCTCCTCTCTCTCTCTCTCTCTCTCTCTCTCTCTCCTCTCCTCTCCTCTCTCTCTGGTGTCGCTAAATTCCATCAGGAATGCGGTCTCGAGGGCGATTAAACTAATGTTGTAAGATATTTGTATAAACTAGATATTCAAATAGTCCACAAGTTAGACAGAAGAATTCCTCTGCAACAAATGTCCCAGTTTCGTATCATGTGTTCATTCGTCGATGTCCTGCATATTTATGTCGTATCTGAATAGAACACACGGATTGAACTCATTCACTGGACTGGTAATCCAGGGATCACAGGTTCGATCCCCCGCCTGACCCTAATAAAATTAACAGTCTTAACGTTAAACCGAGGTCTCGTGTCGGTGCTTTACACCGTGCACGTAAAAGAACCAGAGGAGATTCTGATATGGGTCTCTGTCTGTATCACGCACTATCCTCCAATATCTAAAATAACTAATCTCTTCAGGAGGCGTCGCTCATATGGGCAACCGGTAGCGACGATAAATAAACGTAAAAATACACACAACTCATTCACGCTCGGCTGTGTATACGGTCACCATTCAGTGTCCGCCGCGGTCGAGTGGTTACGGTCGCTGACTTGTATACCACTGTAACCTATCATCACTGATGGGCACGGGTTTGAGCCTCGCTCAAACAGTGTCTCTTTATATGAAAAAGTTGGCACCAAGTACTGGTTAACCGCTGGAGCCTGCCCAGGAAAGGTGTTGTTAGATAAATTGCCGGTCGCTCAAATGGGCAACCGGTAGCGACGTTAAATAAACTTAAATAAAGAAAACTATGTTTAGTTGTTGACTAGCCAGTACTCCGGACACAGTGCGTTGATGGGATACATTGTCGTTCCTCTATTGCCTCCGTTAACTAGATAATGTTCCAAGGTGTTGTTGTTGTTGTTGTTGTTGTTGTTGTTGTTACTGTTGTTCCCAGACAAGAAAACAAATTAAAGTAGCGTGGTTTTATTAAAATCTTAATTCACTGTAAATATATTCCTGCAGGAAAATATCCAATGGAGATAATCTGTAGGATTTAATGATTTGATAATTTTAAGACGGGTGGAATTTGATAGCATGTCGTGCAAAGGAAGAAGAATAAAAGCGGAGAATTGACCACATTAACCTCCATTGTGCGCAATCAGGGGCAGTAACTGACCATTGCTTCGTAGAGACTAATGATATATGACTGGTCAATGCCATATAGTGATAATGATCCACGTATCATAATAATTGCACGACAGCTGCTTAAGCTAAATCCATCGGGTAAGTAGCATGCTACAGGGGCCATTATCACTAAATGGCATTGATCGGCAACATGTTATTCTCTAAAAATATCACTGAACGTCACAATTTGGGGATGAAACGTTCATAAATAATATCCGACTTTTTTTACTTGTAAGTATAAATCAGTTTCGAACTTTCAATAAATTAAATATTAGACTACAATATCCTGGTACAAAAACATATTAAAACTGTTTGTATTACGCATACAATGAATTTCCCAGTAATAATTATGTTACTGCTATATATAACATAAGTTCAATTTACTTATTCTACTTATACAAGAAATGTCGTCTGCTTATTATTCAAACACAAAATTGGATATTTCCTGTCAATCAACAGATATGCCAAAAACTTGGCTGGAAAGGAAAGGGGACAAGATTCGATGTTTTGCCGCTGGTTCTGCAAGCTAACGGACACGATCCAGAAATGTTTGAGATCCCGTCGGATCTAGTGTTAGAAGTCAATTTGCATCATCCCAAGTACGTATCACATACTAGTTTGCCAGTAGTATATGATAATGTAGACGTCATTTACTAGTAATATATGATAATGTAGACGTCATTTACTAGTAGTATATGATAATGTAGACGTTATTTACTAGTAGTATAGGATAATGTAGACGTCATTTGCTGGTAGTATATGATAATGTAGACGTCATTTGCTGGTAGTATATGATAATGTAGACGTCATTAACTAGTAGTATATGTAATGTAGACGTCATTTGCTAGTAGTATATGATAGTGTAGACGTCATTTACTAGTAATATATGATAGTGTAGACGTCATTTGCTAGTAGTATATGTAATGTAGACGTCATTTGCTAGTAGTATATGAAATGTAGACGTCATTTGCTAGTAGTATATGTAATGTAGACGTCATTTACTAGTATTATATGATAATGTAGACGTCATTTACTAGTAGTATATTATAATGTAGACGTCATTTGCTAGTAGTATATGATAATGTAGACGTCATTTAGTAGTAGTATATTATAATGTAGACGTCATTTGCTAGTAGTATATGTAATGTAGACGTCATTTACTAGTATTATATGATAATGTAGACGTCATTTGCTAGTAGTATATGATAATGTAGACGTCATTTAGTAGTAGTATATTATAATGTAGACGTCATTTGCTAGTAGTATATGTAATGTAGACGTCATTTACTAGTAGTATATGTAATGTAGACGTCATTTGCTAGTAGTATATGATAATGTAGACGTCATTTACTAGTAGTATATGATAATGTAGACGTCATTTACTAGTAGTATATTATAATGTAGACGTCATTTACTAGTAGTATATGATAATGTAGACGTCGTTTACTAGTAGTATATGTAATGTAGACGTCATTTACTAGTAGTGTATGATAACGTAGACGTCATTTACTAGTAGTATATGATAACGTAGACGTCATTTACTAGTAGTATATGTAATGTAGACGTCATTTACTAGTAGTATATGTAATGTAGACGTCATTTGCTAGTAGTATATGATAATGTAGACGTCATTTACTAGTAGTATATGATAATGTAGACGTCATTTACTAGTAGTATATTATAATGTAGACGTCATTTACTAGTAGTATATGATAATGTAGACGTCGTTTACTAGTAGTATATGTAATGTAGACGTCATTTACTAGTAGTGTATGATAACGTAGACGTCATTTACTAGTAGTATATGATAACGTAGACGTCATTTACTAGTAGTATATGATAACGTAGACGTCATTTGCTAGTAGTATATGATAGTGTAGACGTCATTTACTAGTAGTATATGATAATGTAGACGTCATTTGCTGGTAGTATATGATAATGTAGACGTCATTTGCTGGTAGTATATGATAATGTAGACGTCATTTACTAGTAGTATATGTAATGTAGACGTCATTTGCTAGTAGTATATGATAGTGTAGACGTCATTTACTAGTAATATATGATAGTGTAGACGTCATTTGCTAGTAGTATATGTAATGTAGACGTCATTTGCTAGTAGTATATGAAATGTAGACGTCATTTGCTAGTAGTATATGTAATGTAGACGTCATTTACTAGTATTATATGATAATGTAGACGTCATTTACTAGTAGTATATTATAATGTAGACGTCATTTGCTAGTAGTATATGATAATGTAGACGTCATTTAGTAGTAGTATATTATAATGTAGACGTCATTTGCTAGTAGTATATGTAATGTAGACGTCATTTACTAGTATTATATGATAATGTAGACGTCATTTGCTAGTAGTATATGATAATGTAGACGTCATTTAGTAGTAGTATATTATAATGTAGACGTCATTTGCTAGTAGTATATGTAATGTAGACGTCATTTGCTAGTAGTATATGATAATGTAGACGTCATTTACTAGTAGTATATGATAATGTAGACGTCATTTACTAGTAGTATATTATAATGTAGACGTCATTTACTAGTAGTATATGATAATGTAGACGTCGTTTACTAGTAGTATATGTAATGTAGACGTCATTTACTAGTAGTGTATGATAACGTAGACGTCATTTACTAGTAGTATATGATAACGTAGACGTCATTTACTAGTAGTATATGATAACGTAGACGTCATTTGCTAGTAGTATATGATAGTGTAGACGTCATTTACTAGTAGTATATTATAATGTAGACGTCATTTACTAGTAGTATATGATAACGTAGACGTCATTTGCTAGTAGTATATGATAATGTAGACGTCATTTACTAGTAGTATATTATAATGTAGACGTCATTTGCTATTAGTATATGATAATGTAGACGTCATTTGCTAGTAGTATATGTAATGTAGACGTCATTTGCTAGTAGTATATGATAGTGTAGACGTCAATTGCTAGTAGTATATTATAATGTAGACGTCATTTACTAGTAGTATATGATAACGTAGACGCCATTTACTAGTAGTATATGATAATGTAGACGTCATTTGCTAGTAGTATATTATAATGTAGACGTCATTTGCTAGTAGTTATGTTATATTTCGGGTTTTACGCCTGCATCAGCACCATTTTGGGCTATATCGCCGGCGGGCAGTTTACTTAACAACACCTTTCCTGGGCAGGCTCCAGCGGTTAACCAGTACTTGGGTGCACCAACCTCCGTAAGAAGCTGCCAACTTTTTCATATAAATGAGACACGGCCTGAGCGGGGCTCGAACCCGTGACCATCAGTGATGATAGGTTACAGTGGTATACAAGTCAGCGACCTTAACCACTCGACCACGGAGGCGGACTATTTGCTAGTAGTATATTATAATGTAGACGTCATTTGTTAGTAGTATATGATAATGTAGACGTCATTTTCTAGTAATATATAATAGTGTAGACGTCATTTGCTAGTAGTATATGAGCATGTAGACGTCATTTACTAGTAGTATATGATAATGTAGACGTTATTTACTAGAAGTATATGATAGTTTATAATGTAGACGTCATTTACTAGCAGTATATGATAATGTAGACGTCATTTGTTAGTAGTATATGATAATGTAGACGTCATTTTCTAGTAATATATAATAGTGTAGACGTCATTTGCTAGTAGTATATGAGCATGTAGACGTCATTTACTAGTAGTATATGATAATGTAGACGTTATTTACTAGAAGTATATGATAGTTTATAATGTAGACGTCATTTACTAGCAGTATATGATAATGTAGACGTCATTTGTTAGTAGTATATGATAATGTAGACGTCATTTTCTAGTAATATATAATAGTGTAGACGTCATTTGCTAGTAGTATATGAGCATGTAGACGTCATTTACTAGTAGTATATGATAATGTAGACGTCATTTGCTAGTAAATATGATAATGTAGACGTCATTTACTAGTAGTATATTATAATGTAGACGTCATTTGCTAGTAGTATATGATAATGTAGACGTCATTTACTAGTAGTATATTATAATGTAGACGTCATTTACTAGTAGTATATTATAATGTAGACGTCATTTACTAGTAGTATATGATAATGTAGACGTCATTTACTAGTAGTATATGATAATGTATACGTCATTTACTAGTAGTATATGATAATGTAGACGTCATTTACTAGTAGTATATTATAATGTAGACGTCATTTACTAGTAGTATATGATAATGTAGACGTCGTTTACTAGTAGTATATGTAATGTAGACGTCATTTACTAGTAGTGTATGATAACGTAGACGTCATTTACTAGTAGTATATGATAACGTAGACGTCATTTACTAGTAGTATATGATAACGTAGACGTCATTTGCTAGTAGTATATGATAGTGTAGACGTCATTTACTAGTAGTATATGATAATGTAGACGTCATTTGCTGGTAGTATATGATAATGTAGACGTCATTTGCTGGTAGTATATGATAATGTAGACGTCATTTACTAGTAGTATATGTAATGTAGACGTCATTTGCTAGTAGTATATGATAGTGTAGACGTCATTTACTAGTAATATATGATAGTGTAGACGTCATTTGCTAGTAGTATATGTAATGTAGACGTCATTTGCTAGTAGTATATGAAATGTAGACGTCATTTGCTAGTAGTATATGTAATGTAGACGTCATTTACTAGTATTATATGATAATGTAGACGTCATTTACTAGTAGTATATTATAATGTAGACGTCATTTGCTAGTAGTATATGATAATGTAGACGTCATTTAGTAGTAGTATATTATAATGTAGACGTCATTTGCTAGTAGTATATGTAATGTAGACGTCATTTACTAGTATTATATGATAATGTAGACGTCATTTGCTAGTAGTATATGATAATGTAGACGTCATTTAGTAGTAGTATATTATAATGTAGACGTCATTTGCTAGTAGTATATGTAATGTAGACGTCATTTGCTAGTAGTATATGATAATGTAGACGTCATTTACTAGTACTATATGATAATGTAGACGTCATTTACTAGTAGTATATTATAATGTAGACGTCATTTACTAGTAGTATATGATAATGTAGACGTCGTTTACTAGTAGTATATGTAATGTAGACGTCATTTACTAGTAGTGTATGATAACGTAGACGTCATTTACTAGTAGTATATGATAACGTAGACGTCATTTACTAGTAGTATATGATAACGTAGACGTCATTTGCTAGTAGTATATGATAGTGTAGACGTCATTTACTAGTAGTATATTATAATGTAGACGTCATTTACTAGTAGTATATGATAACGTAGACGTCATTTGCTAGTAGTATATGATAATGTAGACGTCATTTACTAGTAGTATATTATAATGTAGACGTCATTTGCTAGTAGTATATGATAATGTAGACGTCATTTGCTATTAGTATATGATAATGTAGACGTCATTTGCTAGTAGTATATGTAATGTAGACGTCATTTGCTAGTAGTATATGATAGTGTAGACGTCAATTGCTAGTAGTATATTATAATGTAGACGTCATTTACTAGTAGTATATGATAACGTAGACGCCATTTACTAGTAGTATATGATAATGTAGACGTCATTTGCTAGTAGTATATTATAATGTAGACGTCATTTGCTAGTAGTTATGATATCGTTTACGCAGCGGTTAACCAGTACTTGGGTGCACCAACCTCCGTAAGAAACTGCCAACTTTTTCATATAAATGAGACACGGCCTGAGCGGGGCTCGAACCCGTGACCATCAGTGATGATAGGTTACAGTGGTATACAAGTCAGCGACCTTAACCACTCGACCACGGAGGCGGACTATTTGCTAGTAGTATATTATAATGTAGACGTCATTTGTTAGTAGTATATGATAATGTAGACGTCATTTTCTAGTAATATATAATAGTGTAGACGTCATTTGCTAGTAGTATATGAGCATGTAGACGTCATTTACTAGTAGTATATGATAATGTAGACGTTATTTACTAGAAGTATATGATAGTTTATAATGTAGACGTCATTTACTAGCAGTATATGATAATGTAGACGTCATTTACTAGTAGTATATGATAATGTAGACGTCATTTACTAGTAGTATATGATAATGTAGACGTCATTTGCTAGTAGTATATGATAACGTAGACATCATTTACTAGTAGTATTTTATAATGTAGACGTCATTTGCTAGTAATATATGATAATGTAGACGTCATTTACTAGTAGTATATTATAATGTAGACGTCATTTGCTAGTAGTATATGATAATGTAGACGTCATTTTCTAGTAGTATATTATAATGTAGACGTCATTTACTAGTAGTATATTATAATGTAGACGTCATTTACTAGTAGTATATGATAATGTAGACGTCATTTACTAGTAGTATATGATAATGTATACGTCATTTACTAGTAGTATATGATAATGTAGACGTCATTTGCTAGTAGTATATGAGCATGTAGACGTCATTTACTAGTAGTATATGATAATGTAGACGTTATTTACTAGTAGTATATGATAGTTTATAATGTAGACGTCATTTACTAGTAGTATATGATAATGTAGACGTCATTTACTAGTAGTATATGATAATGTAGACGTCATTTACTAGTAGTATATGATAATGTAGACGTCATTTACTAGTAGCATATGATAATGTAGACGGCATTTACTAGTAGTATATGATAATGTAGACGTCATTTGCTAGTAGTATATGATAATGTAGACGTCATTTACTAGTAATATATAATAGTGTAGACGTCATTTGCTAGTAGTATATGAGCATGTAGACGTCATCTACTTGTAGTATATGATAATGTAGACGTTATTTACTAGTAGTATATGATAGTTTATAAAGTAGACGTTATTTACTAGTAGTATATGATAGTTTATAATGTAGACGTCATTTACTAGTAGTATATGATCATGTAGACGTCATTTACTAGTAGTATATGATAATGTAGACGTCATTTACTAGTAGTATATTTTAATGTAGACGTCATTTACTAGTAGTATATGATAACGTAGACGTCATTTGCTAGTAGTATATCATAATGTAGACGTCATTTACTAGTAGTATATGATAATGTAGACGTCATTTACTAGTAGTATATGATAATGTAGACGTCATTTACTAGTAGTATATGATAACGTAGACGTCATTTACTAGTAGTATATGATAATGTAGACGTCATTTACTAGTAGTATATTATAATGTAGACGTCATTTACTAGTAGTGTATGATAACGTAGACGTCATTTACTAGTAGTATATTATAATGTAGACGTCATTTACTAGTAGTGTATGATAACGTAGACGTCATTTACTAGTAGTATATGATAATGTAGACGTCATTTACTAGTAGTATATTATAATGTAGACGTCATTTACTAGTAGTGTATGATAACGTAGACGTCATTTACTAGTAGTATAATATAATGTAGACGTCATTTACTAGTAGTATATGATAACGTAGACGTCATTTACTAGTAGTATAATATAATGTAGTCGTCATTTACTAGTAGTATATTTTAATGTAGACGTCATTTACTAGTAGTATATGATAACGTAGACGTCATTTGCTAGTAGTATATGATAATGTAGACGTCATTTACTAGTTATGATAACGTAGACGTCATTTACTAGTAGTATATGATAATGTAGACGTCATTTACTAGTAGTATATTATAATGTAGACGTCATTTACTAGTAGTGTATGATAACGTAGACGTCATTTACTAGTAGTATATTATAATGTAGACGTCATTTACTAGTAGTGTATGATAACGTAGACGTCATTTACTAGTAGTATATGATAATGTAGACGTCATTTACTAGTAGTATATTATAATGTAGACGTCATTTACTAGTAGTGTATGATAACGTAGACGTCATTTACTAGTAGTATATTATAATGTAGACGTCATTTACTAGTAGTGTATGATAACGTAGACGTCATTTACTAGTAGTATATGATAATGTAGACGTCATTTACTAGTAGTATATTATAATGTAGACGTCATTTACTAGTAGTGTATGATAACGTAGACGTCATTTACTAGTAGTATAATATAATGTAGACGTCATTTACTAGTAGTATATGATAACGTAGACGTCATTTACTAGTAGTATATGATAATGTAGACGTCATTTGTTAGTAGTATATGATAACGTAGACGTCATTTGCTAGTAGTATATGATAGTGTAGACGTCATTTACTAGTAGTATATTATAATGTAGACGTCATTTACTAGTAGTATATGATCATGTATACGTCATTTACTAGTTGTATATGATAATGTAGACGTCATTTGTTAGTAGTATATGAGCATGTAGACGTCATTTACTAGTAGTATATGATAATGTAGACGTTATTTACTAGTAGTATATGCTAGTTTATAATGTAGACGTCATTTACTAGTAGTATATGATAATGTAGACGTCATTTGCTAGTAGTATATGATAATGTAGACGTCATTTGCTAGTAGTATATGATAATGTAGACGTCATTTACTAGTAGTATATGATAATGTAGACGTCATTTGCTAGTAGTATATGATAATGTAGACCTCATTTACTAGTAATATATAATAGTGTAGACGTCATTTGCTAGTAGTATATGATAGTTTATAATGTAGACGTCATTTACTAGTAGTATATGATCATGTAGACGTCATTTACTAGTAGTATATTATAATGTAGACGTCATTTACTAGTAGTATATGATAACGTAGACGTCATTTGCTAGTAGTATATGATAATGTAGACGTCATTTACTAGTAGTATATGATAGTTTATAATGTAGACGTCATTTACTAGTAGTATATGATCATGTAGACGTCATTTACTAGTAGTATATTATAATGTAGACGTCATTTGCTAGTAGTATATGATAACGTAGACGTCATTTGCTAGTAGTATATGATAATGTAGACGTCATTTACTAGTAGTATATGATAATGTAGACGTCATTTACTAGTAGTATACGATAATGTAGACGTCATTTACTAGTAGTGTATGATAACGTAGACGTCATTTACTAGTAGTATAATATAATGTAGACGTCATTTACTAGTAGTATATGATAACGTAGACGTCATTTACTAGTAGTATATGATAATGTAGACGTCATTTGTTAGTAGTATATGATAACGTAGACGTCATTTGCTAGTAGTATATGATAGTGTAGACGTCATTTACTAGTAGAATATGATCATGTAGACGTCATTTACTAGTAGTATATGATAATGAAGACGTCATTTGTTAGTAGTATATGATAATGAAGACGTCATTTACTAGTAGTATATTATAATGTAGACGTCATTTACTAGTAGTATATGATAATGTAATCGTCATTTGCTAGTAGTGTATGATAACGTAGACGTCATTTACTAGTAGTATATTATAATGTAGACGTCATTTGTTAGTAGTATATGATAGTGTAGACGTCATTTGCTAGTAGTATATGATAATGTAGACGTCATTTACTAGTAGTATATGATAATGTAGACGTCATTTACTAGTAGTATATGATAATGTAGACGTCATTTACTAGTAGTATATGATAATGTAGACGTCATTTACTAGTAGTATATGATAATGTAGACGTCATTTACTAGTAGTATATTATAATGTAGACGTCATTTACTAGTCGTATATTATAATGTAGACGTCATTTATTAGTAGTATATGATAGTTTATAATGTAGACGTCATTTACTAGTAGTATATTATAATGTAGACGTTATTTACTAGTAGTATATTATAATGTAGACGTCATTTACTAGTAGTATATTATAATGTAGACGTCATTTACTAGTAGTATATTATAGTGTAGACGTCATTTACTAGTAGTATATTATAATGTAGACGTCATTTACTAGTAGTATATGATAATGTAGACGTTATTTACTAGTAATATAATTTATGCTAATGTAGACGTCATTTGCTAGTAGTATATGATAATGTAGACGTCATTTGCTAGTAGTATATGATAATGTAGACGTCATTTGCTAGTAGTATATGATAATGTAGACGTCATTTGCTAGTAGTATATGATAATGTAGACGTCATTTACTAGTAGTATATGATAATGTAGACGTCATTTGCTAGTAGTATATGATAATGTAGACGTCATTTACTAGTAGTATATGATAATGTAGACGTCATTTGCTAGTAGTATATGATAATGTAGACGTCATTTGCTAGTAGTATATGATAATGTAGACGTCATTTGCTAGTAGTATATGATAATGTAGACGTCATTTACTAGTAGTATAATTTATGCTAATGTAGACGTCATTTGCTAGTAGTATATGATAATGTAGACGTCATTTGCTAGTAGTATATGATAATGTAGACGTCATTTGCTAGTAGTATATGATAATGTAGACGTCATTTGCTAGTAGTATATGATAATGTAGACGTCATTACTAGTAGTATAATTTATGCTAATGTAGACGTCATTTGTAGTAGTATATGATAATGTAGACGTCATTTGCTAGTAGTATATGATAATGTAGACGTCATTTGCTAGTAGTATATGATAATGTAGACGTCATTTGCTAGTAGTATATGATAATGTAGACGTCATTTGCTAGTAGTATATGATAATGTAGACGTCATTTGCTAGTAGTATATGATAATGTAGACGTCATTTGCTAGTAGTATATGATAATGTAGACGTCATTTACTAGTAGTATATGATAATGTAGACGTCATTTGCTAGTAGTATATGATAGTGTAGACAAGTAGTCCGACTACATATATAATACGGATTCTGGAAACGTCCGTTGTATCACACTCACGACTATAACATTTGTTTGTCGTGGAATGTACGAGACAAGTAGTCCGGCTACATATATAATACGGATTCTGGAAACGTCCGTTGTATCACACTCACGACTACAACATGTGTTTGTCGTGGAATGTACGAGACAAGTAGTCCGGCTACATATATAATACGGATTCTGGAAACGTCCGTTGTATCACACTCACGACTATAACATGTGTTTGTCGTGGAATGTACGAGACAAGTAGTCCGGCTACATATATAATACGGATTCTGGAAGCGTCCGTTGTATCACACTCACGACTATAACATGTGTTTGTCGTGGAATGTACGAGACAAGTAGTCCGGCTACATATATAATACGGATTCTGGAAACGTCCGTTGTATCACACTCACGACTACAACATGTGTGTGTCGTGGAATGTACGAGACAAGTAGTCCGGCTACATATATAATACGGATTCTGGAAACGTCCGTTGTATCACACTCACGACTATAACATGTGTTTGTCGTGGAATGTACGAGACAAGTAGTCCGGCTACATATATAATACGGATTCTGGAAACGTCCGTTGTATCACACTCACGACTATAACATGTGTTTGTCGTGGAATGTACGAGACAAGTAGTCCGGCTACATATATAATACGGATTCTGGAAACGTCCGTTGTATCACACTCACGACTACAACATGTGTTTGTCGTGGAATGTACGAGACAAGTAGTCCGGCTACATATATAATACGGATTCTGGAAACGTCCGTGGTATCACACTCACGACTATAACATGTGTTTGTCGTGGAATGTACGAGACAAGTAGTCCGGCTACATATTATTATTATTATTTTTATACTCCAAGTATGCACTGGTACGTGCTCTTAAAATGAATGAATACTGTAACAGTAGATTATGATCTATCTATCTATCTATCTATCTATCTATCTATCTATCTATCTATCTATCTATCTATCTATCTATCTATCTATCTATCTATCTATCTATCTATCTATCTATCTATCTATCTATCTATCTTATCTATCTATCTATCTATCTATCTATCTACTATCTATCTATCTATCTATCTATCTATCTATCTATCTATCTATCTATCTATCTATCTATCTATCTATCTATCTATCTATCTATCTTCTATCTATCTATCTATCTATATCTATCTATCTATCTATCTATCTATCTATCTATCTATCTATCTATCTATCTATCTATCTATCTATCTATCTATCTATCTATATATCTATCTATCTATCTATCTATCTATCTATCTATCTATCTATCTATCTTCCGCTAATGTCGAACCCCTCGCGGGGACGTTGATATGTTGTGCGTCAAAATCCCCAAAGAAGTTAAAAGTATGAGTAGTTAAAAGTATAATTTAAGAAGGTAATGAAAATAAGTTGTGGTAAAAGTTTAAAAGCAGCTGCGCAGAACAACTAGGGACTGGCATGTTCAATATGGCAAACTGCCGTATTGAATTGCTCTATGGTAGGGAGATGGACAATATCAGAGAGTATTATGAATCGTACATGGAATTAAATATGGTATTTTGTATGGAACACATCTGAATGTGTGGGCTGTACGTATAGTTTGCTAAACAGGCATAAATGTGAAGGTCTTATTTGTATTAGCTATGAACTATATTTCAGACTTTGGCTTAGGAGGGTAAAGTTGGAGATTGGCCAATTGTCGCTATTTAAAACGCAACAAATATATTAAGATATAAAATGAAGATTCCATTGTTATACATTTATTATAATGTAATATTAGTGTTGTATTAGGGTAGAGTGCGCATAAAGTAACATAAAGTTGCTGCAACACATCCATCATCTAATATTGGTATTTAGTAAACTGAATCTAAAATGCTAAAGCATCTTGCGATGACGCGTCCTTGGGGATGCAAAGTGGAGGAGACAGACGGGCGTGGTGGGACGGGACAGCCGTACGGATGGGCAGACTAGCAGGCAGTTATAGACATAGCATTAGTTCTGTAAAATGTAAATACATCAACTACATAATTTGTATCCAAAATGTGGGCGTGAGTTACTTGTCATTTGTTATACTTCTTTTTTGAAATTCAAAACAGTATATTCAATAAAAGGATAAAGTATAGTAAAGTAAAAGTATATTCGTGTATTTTAGATTTCCGTGGTTTGCTGAGATGGGTTTGAAGTGGTACGCCCTACCAGCAGTCGCGTGTCTCGTGTTTGACTGCGGAGGGCTCATATTTCCGGCGGCCCCTTTCAACGGTTGGTACATGGGCACGGAAGTAGGGGCAAGAGACTTGTGTGATCCATATAGATATAATTTATTAGAGGTACATGGCTGTTTATTGCGTCTTTTGTTTATTACACGTAAAGGCAACCATGCTATTATATATATAGATATATAATATATATATTTATAAAACTCAGAATCCTTTCATGACACATCATCATACGCATAAGAACATATAGAGAGAATGCATGAACAAAACGATGGTCTCCGTGGAAACTGATGAGTTATGGCAATACCAAATTGGAATATCTCAATATTTAAATACATTTGCACAATTCAAATTTACACAATTCGTCCTTAAATCAGGATCTATCATTTTCTTAATGTGATGTAGCTGTTACGCTGGAGCCGTTACTATTGTGCCCTTAGGCAAGGCATTTAAATTCCACGTTGCCTCTTCTCTCTCCCTCGTGGCGATGTATTCCACCAGGAATGAGGTGCCGTTACGATTGTGCCCTAGGCAAGGCATTAAATTCCACGTTGCCCCCCCCCCAACACCAAAACCACACACACAAACCACCCCCCCCCCCAACCACCAACCACACCCACAACAAAACCACCCCACCCCCCCAACCACCAAAACCACATTAGGCAAGGCATTTAAATTCCACGTTGCAAGAACGTTGTAAGAACTTGTTTCGCAATCGAGCTCAAAACAATTTGTATCAATGTGGCGTGATACAATAAATCAGGGCTATTGCGATATTTATTTTATGACATTTTATACATATAAGAACATTAGGAAAGATAAATCAAAATTGATTATTTTTAATTCTAACACGACCCAGCTAATAACATACATACTTCTAGAGTAAAATCTACCTCGGGTTATTCTGCGATATACCTACCTTGAACTATGCTGCGCGCGCACCGTGTTTTGGCTATTCCATTTATACAATGCGTGTAAAGTTTTATGAATGAAAGTCACGTGAATCAGATAATCTCGTGTCCGTCTTGTTTTTCTGTTAAGTAACGTTTCAGTTACTATTCTGTACAGTTTTATTTGACAAAATAAATAACATTATTGATCAGTTACAACTTTTGTTCATTTATGCACTAGATTGATATTTTCCATAAAAAATAACGTCATCACCCCTTACGCGGGAGGAAATTTCGAAAGCCAAATGTACGGCGTTGGAAGAAAATACTCCTTTCTCGTCTAAAATTATTAAAAGTAAGTCGTGTTAGAATCGAAATAATAAGTACCAACCGTGGTATACACAAATACAATAATGTGTGTGTGTGTGTGTGTGGTGGGGTGCGTGCGTGCGGCGTGCGTCTGCGTGCGTGCGTTGCGTGCGTGGTGCGTGCGTGCGGCGTGGCGCGTGCGTGCGGCGTGCTGCGGCGTTGCTCGCGTGCGTGCGTGCGTGCGTCTGCGTGCGCGTGCGTGCGTGCGTGCGTCGTGCGTGCTCTGCGTGCGTGCGTGCGTGCGTGCGTGCGTCGTGCTGCGTGCGTGCGTGCGTGCGTGCGTGCGTGCGTGCGTGCGTGCGTGCGTGCGGGTGCGTGCGTGCGTGCGTGCGTGGTGCGTGCGTGCGTGCGTGCGTGCGTGCGTGCGTGCGTGCGTGCGTGCGTGCGTGCGTGCGTGCGTGCGTGCGTCGTGCGTGCGTGCGTGCGTGCGTGCGTGCGTGCGTGCGTGCGTGCGTGCGGCGTGCGTGCGGCGTGCGCGTGCGTGCGTGCGTGCGTGCGTGCGTGCGGCGGCTGCGTGCGTGCGTGCGTGGTGCGTGCGTGCGTGCGTGCGTGCGTGGTGCGTGTGCGGCGTGCGTTGCGTGCGGCGTGCGTGCGTGTGTTTCACGTTTATTTATCGTTGCTTCCGGTTGTCCATATCAGCGATACCTCCTGAAGAGATTAGTCATTTTAGATTTTTGCAGGATAGTGCAATGATACAGACAAAGACCCATTCCAGAGTCTCCTCTGGTTCTTTTGTGTTCATTTTATTAGGGTCAGACGGGGGATCGAACATACGATCCCTGAATTACCAGTCCAGCGTGTTACCACTGGACTACAGATCCGTCTGTATTGGCAGCTCTGATAAATAGATAGATATATATATATACCTATATATACAGTATAAAATAAAAATTATTTATATAATATAATTAATTACAAATAAATAATAATTTCATGCACACAGTAAACAACAAATGAGTTGATGTGGCTGTAAGCAAAACGCCCAATTGCCTTTAAAAATTATTCCCGGAGAACAGGGTGCAGGATGCCTCTGTCTCATCCAAAATCGATCCCATAATATTGTGTTTCATATAGAGAGCGTTAACCAGTCGGTCAACACGCCATTTTTCACTCTCCTTTCTACATTACCTACAGGATATTGGGAAGCGGATGGGATTCGACACCCGGAAGAGTTCCTCTCTCTGGAAAGATCGAACCCTCGTGGAAATCAACGTAGCTGTTCTGTATAGCTATCAGGTACATGCATTGTTTATGACCATTCATTAGAGAATAATATGATTAGCCGTGGCTAGTCTTCCGCATGGCCGTCTGTGATTGGCTAGTCTTCCGCATGGTCGTCTGTGATTGACTAGTATTCCGCATGGTCGTCTGTGATTGGCTAGTCTTCCGCATGACCGTCTGTGATTGGCTAGTCTTTCACGTAATCCTCTGTAATGGAATAGTATTTCACGTGGTCGTCTGTGATTGGCTAGTCTTTCACGTGGTCCTCTGTGATTGGCTAGTCTTTCACGTGGTACTCTGTGATTGGCTAGTCATTCACGTGGTCCTCTGTAATCGAATGTTATTTCACGTGGTCCTCTGTAATTGGCTAGTCTTTCACGTGGTCCTCTGTGATTGGCTAGTCATTCACGTGCTCCTCTGTAATGGAATGTTATTTCACGTGGTCCTCTGTGATTGGATAGTCTGTCACGTGGTCCTCTGTGATTGGCTAGTCTTTCACGTGGTCCTCTGTAATTTGCTAATCTTTCACGTGGTCCTCTGTGGTTGGCTAGTATTTCACGTCGTCCTTTGTGGTTGGCTTGTCGTAATGGCTGTCGGTGACTGTTTAGTCTTTCACGTGGTCCGCAGTGATTAGCTAGTCATCTACATGGTCATCTGTGATTAAATAGTCTTTCCAATGTTACTCTGTCACATGATACGCTTACCCAGTGACAGTTGGCATTGCGGTAGAAGGTTCTACAACGACCACCGTACGACTTACCATTGACAACACGTATACAGCGACCACAGTACGACTTACCATTGACAACACGTATACAACGACCACCGTACGCCTTACCATTGACAACACGTATACAACGACCACCGTACGCCTTACCATTGACAACACGTACACAACGACCACCGTACGCCTTACCATTGACAACACGTATACAACGACCACCGTACGCCTTACCATTGACAACACGTATACAACGACCACCGTACGCCTTACCATTGACAACACGTATACAACGACCACCGTACGCCTTACCATTGACAACACGTATACAACGACCACCGTACGCCTTATCATTGGCAACATGTATGAAGAGGTAGAACTGTAAAACATATTTACTGCAACTCTAATATACATTCATATTCTAAAAACAAAGCTTTCAATTCCAGTCCCACGGCGTCACAATATGTACCGCAGCAGTAACATTCATCCATATTCTAACAATAGCTTTCAATTCCAGTCACACGGCGTCACAATATGTACCGCAGCAGTAACATTCATCCATATTCTAACAACAATAGCTTTCAATTCCAGTCACACGGCGTCACAATATGTACCGCAGCAGTAACATTCATCCATATTCTAACAACAATAGTGTTCAATTCCAGTCACACGGCGTCACAATATGTACCGCAGCAGTAACATTCATCCATATTCTAACAACAATAGCGTTCAATTCCAGTCCCACGGCGTCACAATATGTACCGCAGCAGTAACATGCATCCATATTCTAACAACAATAGCTTTCAATTCCAGTCACAAGGCGTCACAATATGTAGCCTACTACAACAAAGCTCTAACTTGCAGTCACAATGCGTCACAATAACATACATCCATGTTCAGAACTTCTAACAACAAAGCTTTAACTTGCAGTCACAAGGCGTCACAATAACTGACCACCATGCAGCGGCTGAATCCTTCATGAAACACCTGGACAATGAGCAGAAGCTCCGAGGGGGGTGTCCGGCGGATTGGGTGTGGGTGGTCCCCCCTATCAGTGGTAGCATACTACCTGTGTTCCACCAGGAAATGTTGATGTATAAACTGAAGCCGTCTTTGGAATATCAGGTAGGTTTATTGATCTGTAACTAAGAATGTGCAGTTCCGTAGGTTAGCCATTTCTAGACGCACTAATGTATCAACGCCGACGCATAGAAGAAACTATGGATTTGGATATCAGACGAAATAAATAGATCTGAAGCACAAGCTGAACGACTCGTTGCAATTAAAGATGTACGTGTAGTCAGATAAATAAGACCATGTACGGAATGTGACCGTATATGATATAGTATCGTGTTACCTGCATAATGTAACATAGTCCTATATATAAAATCTCTACATATATATTTTTTTCTCAATCTGTTATTTAAAATGCCTTAATAGTAAACTGTTACATTTTTCAAATCTAAATATGTGGACTAAATGTAACCAGGATGTACACGTTACACAGGTCAATCTTAAAATTTAATTATTAATTAATTTACAATGATTACGAACAAAGTTTATACAACTTAATATATTAAAGCGACATTAAATCGCAAAATACTGGCGCCTAGGTCGATGACCGAACCTTGCATATTGAGGCTTACCTACACATGATATCCTCTTACACTAACCCGAATAAACTACGATATATTCTCGATTGTTAACCCATATGCTCACCATTTACCGTCTCCGTGGCTTAGCGGTTAAGGCGTCCGCCTACCGAGCAGGAGGTCGAATGTTCGAACTTCGTCATGGATTGATTCTGATATGGCCTGTTGGTGAGCCGCCAGCTAGTTAAATACTCGTTGGCTGTCCGATTAGCGCAGTATTGCGGTTAGCGCGCTCGCTTCTCACCAATGCAACCCGGGTTCGATCCTCTGACCGGGAAGTATGTGAGATGGCACGGTGGTCGCCATATCGGACAGGTGGGTTTTCTCCGGGTACTCCGGTTTCCTGCCACACGAATTACTACATAAACGCTTTCATTCGCACCAACGAGAGTGATTAATATAAGTTGTTAAAACTTGCTTCGAAATAGTTGTAAAATAAATAAAGTTTAAATACTCGTTACCGATTGCCTATCAGCCTGGATTCGGGAAGTACTGATGTTCATAAGAGGTGTACCATCATTCAGAAATGACTGGCCCTTTCAATAGGGCTATATATTCACTATTATAATAATGAACAAACACCTTACTTTACTTTACACAAACTACGATATTCTTGACTGATTTTCAGTTGGATCCGTGGAAGACACACGTTTGGAAGAAAGACAAAGAACGCACTAGATCTACAACAGATAGACCGAGACGAAAGATCGGATTCCGAGAACTTGCTAGGTGTGCAATCTATGTATTCTTACCTCTCTGTGTAGTCATAGTGCGATCTCTACATGTGGGAAAGGCCCGGAGTTCGTACCCATGCAGCCTGTAGCCATTACGAGTGTGCCCTTAGGCAGGGCATTTAAATTTCATATTGCTTCTTTTCTCTCCATCTTGGTGAAGAATGAAGTCTCGAGAGTGATCAATATAAGTTGTAAGAATTGTTTCGCAATGGAGGTAAAATAAATTTGTATAAACTATGAAGTACTCATAGCCACGAATAACAATTTGGCCATTTGAATATTTTGTTCAGATAGTATACATTGACAGCGTACATTGACCCGTATGTAGTTCATACACCCATGCACATCAAAATCATCACGTCAGTCCTTATATACACCTGAATGGTTGGTTTATATCCTGCTCGTAGTCTAGCATATGATGTGATGGGCTCAGTGTATCTCTGATTGGAGAATGAAGCAATAAGACCTGATTGGTTGGTTTATGTCCTGCTCGTAGCCTAGCATAGGATGTGATGGGTTCAGTGTAACTCTGATTGGAGAATGAAATAATAAAACCGGATTGGTTGGTGTATGTCCTACTCGTAGTCTAGCATAGGATGTGATGGGTTCAGTGTAACTCTGATTGGAGAATGAAATAATAAAACCGGAATTGTTAGTTTATGTCCTACTCGTAGTCTAGCATAGGATGTGATAGGCTCAGTGGAACTCTGATTGGAGAATGAAATAATAAAACCTGATTGGTTGGTTTATGTCCTACTCGTAGTCTAGCATAGGATGTGATAGGCTCAGTGGAACTCTGATTGGAGAATGAAACAATAAAACCTGATTGGTTGGTTTATGTCCTACTCGTAGTCTAGCATAGGATGTGATAGGCTCAGTGGATCTGAGATGGGAGAATGAAACAACAAAACCTGAAAGGTCATTAAAGGAGATATTTATTAAAATGTCAGAAAACATATTATATAGTAGCGGTTCTACAAAGTAACTATACAGAGCATACTAAGACAAATGTAAGATTTTATTGTACGTATCCATTTATGGCACATGTTCTCTAATTTCAGGGCAGTTAAGTTTTCAGCTAAGTTAATGGGCAAGGCTTTGGCACGGAGAGTGAAATGTGTAATCTTATTTGCGACAGAAACCGGCAGATCAGAGGGATTTGCTAAGACACTGTGTCAGATTTTCAAACATGCTTTCGATGCGAAGGTGAGAGTTTTTTTGTGTTCATTCGCACAACTTACTAGATGGCAATAGATGGTCCATTTACACAGCTCTATTATTAACCATTTCAAATGGCATACCTACTTCAGTACGCAGAATGAAGTTACTGACTATAGCTGTTCATTATTGATGCCAAATAAAAGAAATAATTGAGTGAAATAATTGCGGTGAAATAAAGAATAAATATGTTTGTCTATGATCATGTTCTTGACAATGTGTAAATAAGGATTTACCCAATATTTGTTGCAAACTGAAAACGATTCTGATGTATATAGCACATGGTATCTTGAGTCAAGATTTGCGATGTTTGATAGTTTCGTTCACTGTATGTATATGGATTTGCACTCGGTCACTTAGAGGACTAAATTCATCAATATAGTTACCACTTAATAAACATATTTTGTACTTTAAATATAAATAGGAGATAGTGTCCAAAATACATATGTCACAAGGTTAGATTGTGGGCAATAGCACAATAGATTGACATTTAAACTGTGTTGATTGCATCAATGTACCTGATTATAGCCAATCACTGGTCATATGTTATCAATGAGCTGCTAGTGGGATAATAATAGTATCTTTTAAGGCAATGACTAATTAGCCTAGTGAATTCTGATTGGTCTCAGAAAGATGATGATGTAACAGTCTGATTACCATGACGAATTGATTGGCTAATCTTCTCCTTGCGAGAATTAGATATGTGTGTTATTTGGTGGTATAGCAGCATAGATGGAGGGCGGTCTTACTGGTTACTATCGACCAATCGTGTATCGTGTTCTGGTTAAAATAGTGCAGACCCGAAAGCATTATAAATTTAGCAATTAATGAAACGTTTGATTTCTCAATACTTGTTGTTGGTGGTATTTTCCCACCAACGGTCAAGAAGAGCCAATGCATCCAGGACCACATCAATCGCTACATCAGAAAACGTACACACACTTCCAATTGCCATCTGACATGCCATCTGACTAATATGAAGTGTGGTGGTAGGCTTGTTTTAAAATGTTGAATGTTGTCGTCTTAAATATCATTTTTTGCATCAGATAACAAATGACATTGTATGCAAAAATAATGTTTAGAACAGTTACTTGATATTGTGAATGTTTGAACATGTCGTAGAATTTTGTCAGAATGCAAATGTTTGCAGAACAACATTGTAATTATAATGGAAAGTAAATAACACGGATCCTCATGTTCTTTTTTTTCCAATAATGAGTAATCAAGGGAAGTAAGTCATATATATAATATTTCGGCGGGACCGTTTGAGCTAATAAATTATGTATTAACGTAATGTTGAATTACGTTTTTTGCTGTATTATATTGGTTTATGGTAATCTTTCGTTCTTTGCCTATTTAAAATATAACAATAACGAAAAATAAAGACATTCCTTTGATCTTTAGAGTAACCCCCTATGCTGTAGACTATGACAGTAATCATTGTAGTATTGAATAGTGTGGACTCCACCCTGCGATCCCTGGATTACAAGCCTGTCAACTACTGGGGACAGTGACCCGCTACTGTCTTTCCTTTCTGCCACTTGGCAACCTTTGACAATTAATAGACACATGCTAAGATATGTTTATATATTTCAATTTCAGGTGATGTGCATGAGTGACTATGACGTGGGTGAACTGGAACATGAAGCCCTGGTACTTGTCGTCACCAGTACCTTTGGCAATGGTGATCCACCGGAGAATGGAGAGGTGACACCCTATAATTAGAACCCTAGTATTTCGGTGCATTTCACCTTGCTTACAATGGTACTCATTCCGTTGCGATATAACACTCATCCACTACTATGTACATATTTGTATATGCTTGTACAGTGGCGTCCGTGGTCCAGTGCTAGAGCGTTGGGTTTGGGATAAAGTGGCCCCGCGTTCGATAGTCGGTCACAGCACGTATGTAACGTCTTTTAGCAAGGCACCTCACGCACATTGCTTAGTACTGGTCAGCTAAGCCTGCCCAGGAACACATGTTTAGAACAAGGCGTTTGACATAAATGGAACATACCGTAATAAAATGCCAGTATATATAGGTATTGCTAATTGGCTAGTAATCCACATGTGTAATACGGGTCAGGGCGTTGCTGGAGCTATTTTGATGATACGCACGGCCAAAATATGCTTGTTATCGAGTGAGCATAGCGACGAGTACGCTATCCGAGGCCATCCCCCCGGAATTTAAATGAGGAAGCAACTGCATTTTGTAACATACAATTGCAGGACTAAAGTTCTTACGACAATCCGAATAAAGTTATAAATTAAGGCTAGATGTATAATATACATGATATATCGCCCTTATCAATTAAACAAGCACGTAAAATAGCACAAACTAAATTTTGAGATGCACAATATTTGCAATGGGCTCAATTATTCCACCACTACACACATCCCGGCGCCTATGTATCCCTACAAGCCCACCCCCGGGGTTTTAATGCATTTTTTTCGTTTTCTGAGACCAATGATACGCACGTGCGTACTTGCGTATGCCCAGCGACGGGCCTGCGGGTATTGATAAGGAATATACTGTTGTTGACAAGCATTACCTATTGAATGACGGTGATGTGTGTGCGTTAAGCTTAGTTATCGTCGCTACCGGTTGCCCATATGAGCGACACCTCCTGAAGAGATTAGTCATTTTAGATGTTGTAGGATAGTACAATGATACAGACAGAGACCCATTCCAGAGTCTACTCTTGTTCTTTTACGTGTACGGTATAGAGTACCGAAACGAGACCTCAGTTTAAAGTCCATATGAAAAACTGTTAATATTATTACGGTCAAACGGGAGATCGAACCATTAATACTATAATACCAATCAATAATCAATAAAGTGCATTATCTATTATTGTATATGAATAGTAAGTAACACAGACAGTTGAATACCTACCAACGATACTCGAATGTCGTACGGATAAAAACCTAAGACACTGACTGTGTGACAGCCAATTCTACAATCAGACCATATTTCCAAGTCAACAAATCTATATATCGACCTGGAACATGTGTGTCAGGAATCGCTAAAAGTCCGCGAGATGAAAAATAATATATCGTGCAACTAATACTGCGTCACTATCTGCTATATTATTTCTGTCTGGAGTTCGTCTTGATTTACTACAATCAGTCTTTAATTCGATCATGTTCTGGAGGAAAGCATGGCTATCCCAGCAGACGTGAGGGTTCCGAATGAGTCTCGTGTTTAATATGAATTTAATATTGTCTACCTTGTCGATGAATAATGTACACATCAGTTGTTTTTCCAGGAATTTGCGAGACACATTTTTGACGCAAAGCATCCTGATACTAAAGACAGGTGAGTAAACGACTTGAACCCTTGCTACTTGTACCATTTAAACCTGGTTAAAAGAATGCTACGCGTTAACTAGGCTTGAACCCTTGCTACTTGTACCATTTAAACCTGGTTAAAAGAATGCTACGCGTTAACTAGGCTTGAACCCTTGCTACTTGTACCATTTAAACCTGGTTAAAAGAATGCTACGCGTTAACTAGGCTTGAACCCTTGCTACTTGTACCATTTAAACCTGGTTAAAAGAATGCTACGCGTTAACTAGGCTTGAACCCTTGCTACTTGTACCATTTAAACCTGGTTAAAAGAATGCTACGCGTTAACTAGGCTTGAACCCTTGCTACTTGTACCATTTAAACCTGGTTAAAAGAATGCTACGCGTTAACTAGGCTTGAACCCTTGCTACTTGTACCATTTAAACCTGGTTAAAAGAATGCTACGCGTTAACTAGGCTTGAACCCTTGCTACTTGTACCATTTAAAACTGGTTAAAAGAATGCTAAGCGTTAACTAGGCTTGAACCCTTGCTACTTGTACCATTGAATGCTAAGCGTTAACTAGGCTTGAACCCTTGCTGCTTGTACCATTTAAAACTGGTCGGAAGAATGCTACGCGTTAACTAGGCTTGAACCCTTGCTACTTGTACCATTGAATGCTAAGCGTTAACTAGGCTTGAACCCTTGCTACTTGTACCATTGAATGCTAAGCGTTAACTAGGCTTGAACCATTGCTGCTTGTACATTTAAAACTGGTCGGAAGAATGCTACACGTTAACTAGGCTTGAACCCTTGCTACTTGTACCATTGAATGCTAAGCGTTAACTAGGCTTGAACCCTTGCTACTTGTACCATTTAAAACTAGTCGGAAGAATGCTAAGCGTTAACTAGGCTTGAACCCTTGCTACTTGTACCATTGAATGCTAAGCGTTAACTAGGCTTGAACCATTGCTACTTGTACCATTGAATGCTAAGCGTTAACTAGGCTTGAACCCTTGCTGCTTGTACCATTTAAAACTGGTTAAAAGAATGCTAGGCGTTAACTAGGCTTGAACCCTTGCTACTTGTACCATTTAACACTGGTCGGAAGAATGCTAAGCGTTAACTAGGCTTGAACCCTTGCTACTTGTACCATTTAAAACTGGTTAAAAGAATGCTAAGCGTTAACTAGGCTTGAACCCTTGCTACTTGTACCATTTAAAACTGGTCGGAAGAATGCCAGGCGTTAACTAGGCTTGAACCCTTGCTAATTGTACCATTTAACACTGGTCGGAAGAATGCTAGGCGTTAACTAGGCTTGAACCCTTGCTACTTGTACCATTTAAAACTGGTCGGAAGAATGCTAGGCGTTAACTAGGCTTGAACCCTTGCTACTTGTACCATTTAAAACTGGTCGGAAGAATGCTAGGCGTTAACTAGGCTTGAACCCTTGCTATTTGTACCATTTAACACTGGTCGGAAGAATGCTAAGCGTTAACTAGGCTTGAATCAGGGATCCGAGCTCACACATTTAATTGCGCAGATGACTTTCACTATTATATATGACTAATCTGGTGTATATTCCCAGAGTTATGGAACGTTCTTCTTCAACTACATCTGTGGCAATCAGGCTGCGTTAGAGAACGTGTATATACATTGTCATATCAAAGGCATACAACGGCTGTCTGATTAGCGAAGTGATTAGCGCGCGCCCGGGAAGTATGTGAGATGGTACGGTGGTCGCCAGATCGAACATTGGGTTTTCTCCGGGTCCTCCCACACGAATGACCACATTTACGCTTTCATCCTAGCCAACGAGAGCGATTAATATAAGTTGTTAATGCTTGCTTCACAATCGTTGTAAAATAAATCATGTTTTAAAAAAGGAAAAACGGTGGTCATCTACAGACCAAAAGAGATAGTGATTGTACAATTTTGTAATAACGAATATTGTGAGAATGAAATGAGTATAGATAACGTCATTGTTTATAGAAATGGTAATATTATCTGATCTTATCTTCAGGATGAACAGACAAACGTCATACCTGCGCATGAGCAGTGCGTCCGCTGACTATGAGGACGCTGATGCACCGTCTGGTGACAAGGACGAAAATAACACAGAGTCTTCCTTGCAAATAGAAGACAATCTCACCATGGAAACAGGCCCACTGAGTAATGTTAGGTAAGCGCCATATTTGAACAAAACTTAACTATATAGTACTATGCATAATTGTTTATCGTCGTTATACATATAAGACAATATTATCATGGAAACCAAAGGCAGCCGATTGCATGTCTACCCCTGGCCATCGTATGGGGACGATTCTCCATTTAACCATTCAACACCAAGTAACTGACATGGACTGATGCATGATATGTTAGACCAATATATTAATAAGAACATTACATACCAGTTCCTTTATTAAAATTGTTAATTTTGCCTAAATATAGTAATATTACAGGCAAAAAGTGTAGATCCTGATGACAGCATCATCACGTTACGGCTCATCTAGATTTACACTTTTTGTAAGCCTATTTAGAGGTTTGTTGTGTTGAAAGGGTTAAATCAATGAATCGGATCTCACTGTATCAATAAAATTTACCATGAATGCCTTGTTTAAATTACAGAAAATAAATAGTAATATTAAAACACGGTAAATGATGTTGATATTAGAAAATAGTGAGGTTCAATTCATTGGACATTTGTCACGTATAATGGTCTGCCATTTGTCACGTAGACTGACCTGCCATTTGTCACGTATAATGACCAGGACCCGTGCATTGAGAAACTTCATGCAATGTTACTATAACATGTAAATGGATATACAATTATTCTACATACTTACGTCGGGACGTGCTTGTATATTGATATACAATTAGTCTACATACTTACGTCGGGACATGCTTGTATATTGATATACAATTAGTCTACATACTTACGTCGGGACGTGCATGTATATTGCTATACACTTATTCTACATACTTACGTCGGGACGTGCATGTATAATGCTATACAATTATTCTACATACTTACGTCGGGACATGCTTGTATATTGCTATACAATTATTCTACATACTTACGTCGGGACATGCTTGTATATTGCTATACAATTATTCTACATACTTACGTCGGGACGTGCTTGTATATTGCTATACAATTATTCTACATACTTACGTCGGGACATGCTTGTATATTGCTATACAATTATTCTACATACTTACGTCGGGACATGCTTGTATATTGCTATACAATTATTCTACATACTTACGTCGGGACATGCTTGTATATTGATATACAATTAGTCTACATACTTATGTCGGGACGTGCTTGTATATTGATATACTATTTGTCTACATACTTACGTCGGGACGTGCATGTATATTGATATACTATTTGTCTACATACTTACATCGGGACATGCTTGTATATTGATATACTATTTGTCTACATAATTACGTCGGGACGTGCTTGTATATTGATATACAATTATTCTACATACTTACGTCGGGACATGCTTGTATATTGCTATACAATTATTCTACATACTTACGTCGGGACGTGCATGTATATTGCTATACTATTAGTCTACATACTTACGTCGGGACATGCATGTATATTGCTATAATATTAGTCTACATACTTACGTCGGAACGTGCTTGTATATTGATATACAATTAGTCTACATACTTACGTCGGGACGTGCTTGTATATTGCTATACAATTATTATACATACTTACGTCGGGACGTGCTTGTATATTGCTATACTATTAGTCTACATACTTACGTCGGGACATGCTTGTATATTGATATACAATTATTATACATACTTACGTCGGGACATGCCTGTAAATGGAAACAGCAATGGAAAACGATAGAACTTTGTTTCGTTAACTCATACGGATACGACATCACAGATTGGTATATATACGTAAATGTTTGTGGTGTTTGGTCAGCTTAAAGCGACACTACATCAGTGAAAACACACATTTCTACCAAATGTATTTTCCTATTATATTGTATAATATTTTCCGAATATTTGCCTCAAATACTGAGTATTTCAACTAATAAACAAACGTCGTATACGCGGCTTGTTGACATAGCAAAATAATGTAAACAACATCAATGCATAATACAACTATTAATACAACTAATACCACGATTTATGGTACAGATTTACCGTTATAATTATCTCATATTTGTGCATATTTATTCTTAGTTAAAGTATCTCTATACGACATTATCTCGCGCTTAGTATTGACTCCGATGACAAACAAACGTCAATTCAGGAGCATGGATGGCCGTTATATGAAATCATACTTTCAATCCACAAAAACACGGTTTATTGATTCAATGTTAGTGTTTATGGGAAGGGATTCATATAAGCTTTAAGCTTGTTTCTCGACCCATATCGGTTCGAATGTATAAATAAATTGTGTTTATATATGTACATGTATATATGTATTTGGTCCGATTAAAATATGTTTAAACTAATGTTAGTGTTCGAATGTATTCGGAAGAATTTGTAGTAGCAATGCATTTATACGTGGAAAAAAATGCATTTTATTGCTTTTTGCAATGTAATGTCGCTTTAAATATCTCAGTGAATAGATATGGTACTCAGCTTAACCCATTCAACACCAAGTAACTCGCATGGACTGGTCCATGATATTCATAAACCAATAAATGAATCAGAAGATTACATTTGGACCAGTTCATTTATCAAAATTGGTAATTTTGTCTAAAAATAGTAATATTACTGGCAAAAAGTGCAGATCCTGATGAGACGGCTCGTCACGAGCCGGCTCATCTGGATCTACACTTTTTGTAAGGGTTAAATAGTGCATTGTTATTGTAGATACTCCGTATTCGGCCTGGGTTCCAGCGCCTATCCAAACTTCTGTGCTTTTGCACACTATGTAGACAACATCTTCCATGACCTCGGTGGAGAGAGAATATACAAAACCATGGAAGGTGATGAACTTTGTGGACAAGAAGAGTCATTCAGAACATGGGCGAAAGATGTATTCAAGGTAGTTAATATATGTATATCTTTAGATATCTATGTAAGGTAGTTAATATATCCCTATAGATATGTATGCTATGTAGTTAATATATCCCTATAGATATGTATGCAATGTAGTTAATATATCTCTATAGATATCTATGTAAGGTAGTTAATATATCCCTATAGATATGTATGCAATGTAGTTAATATATCTATATAGATATGCGCCAATGTCCGTAGCACTTCATGCGTGTATCACGTCAATACATATGTGTACATTGTTCGTACATAGGCTGCGTGCGACACGTTCTGTACCGGAGATGATCGCGCTATGCAGGAGGCCACGGGGACACTTTCCACTACTGACCATTCCTGGAAACCGGATACATTTCGTGTTACACCCGCTGTCGGCGAGAAGAAAGCAGATATAATTGCATGTAAGGTGTTACATTACATATACATTATACACCATTCCCGATATACATTATACATTACTTACCACTCCCGAAATCCGTACACGTCAACTGTCCATAACGTACCATACCCGATATACATTGTACATCACTTACCACTCCCGAAATCCGAACACATCAGCTGTCCATAACGTACCACGCCCGGTATACATTATACATCACGTACCATGTCCCGATATCCGAACACATTCCGTGTAGTATCAGCTGTATATAGCGTACCATTCCCGATATATGAATACATTCCGTGTAGTATCAGCTGTAAAAGTAAAGTAAAGTGTTTGTTTATTATAGTGTCACCCCTATTTAAAGGGCCAGTCATTTCTGACTTATGAGACACCTCTTTTTTTATGAACATCAGTACTTCCCGAATCCTATGCTTGTGTGCCAGACGTCAGGCTGGTAGGCAATCGGTAACCATTATTTAACTAGCTGGCGGCTCACCAACCGGCCATATCAGAACGAACCCCTGACGAGATTCGAACCTTCGACCTCCCGCTCCGTAGGCTGTATATAGCGTACCATTCCCGATATATGAACACATTCCGTGTAGTAGCAGCTGTATATAGCGTACCATACCCGATATATGAACACATTCCGTGTAGTATCAGCTGTACATAGCGTACCATACCCGATATATGAACACATTCCGTGTAGTATCAGCTGTACATAGCGTACCATACCCGATATATGAACACATTCTGTGTAGTATCAGCTGTACATAGCGTACCATACCCGATATACATTGTACACCACTTACCACTCCCGAAATCCGAACACATTCCGTGTAGTATCAGCTGTATATAGCGCAACATCAACTGTATATAGCCTACCATTCCCGGTATCCGAACACATTCCGTGTAACAGCATCTGTATATACCGTCACATCATCTGTGCATAGCATACCATTCCCGATATATAAACACAGTCCGTGTAGCATCAGCTGTTGTCTGCGGAAAGGAACATTATAATTGACTGTTTTTATGAGATTTTATACCTTTAACAAAGTCATCATAAATATATTTAAATATGAAATTAAGTGTTAATATATAATATATATAGAGAGATTGTGTAAACACTGTTCACAAAATATGGTAGAATCCGAATTTCACTTTATGTTGTGCTGCCCATTGTATAAATTTATAAGATCAAAATATCTGGGCAGGTGTTACTGGCCCACCACTCAAAAATTCAACGTGTTAATGTCAAAAATAGAAAATGTTTGCTGAATATTGCTCGATTTGTGAAAGAAGCGCTATGCCTACGTACAAATACTCTTGGAAATTGCAAATATGTCTACTGATCGTTTACTGTACTGATGTGTTTTGTTATTTGTATAAATTGTATATTTATTGTCTTTGTCATAAGTTAGTGAAATTGTAAATGGACAAAGACAAATGTTTTGCCGATTGCTAATAAACTTGAAACTTGTTATACTGGTAAAACCTTGCTTCCACCATGACTTGATAAACAAGGAACACATCTACCGTTGTTAAATCTGCATTAAATCTACCGTTGTTAAATCTGCATTAAATCTACCGTTGTTAAATCTGCATTAAATCACGGCTACGGCTGTTGAATTTTCCATCCATTGAAAAAACTTATTTTTGGACTTAAATATTCATCACATTTAACAAGTTTACATTGTCGTTCTGATGCGCAGGAATTAATCACTTAGGCACATGGTCTACGTGGTTAATTCCTACACACCAGAACTCCAACCGGTAGTTTATTCCGATAATCAACGGCAAGACGATTATTATTTCATAAACAAAGGACATTAATAACTTCATAACATTATAATATTTATTGGCAGCCCTGTCAGTGACGCACAACAAGAACGTTATACCATGCAAATTTATTGCGAGAACACAGTTGCAATCGGAAGATTCCGAGTAAGTTCTTAAACTAACCCAACAGTTCCACAGTGAAGGATCAGCATGGGGTTCATTTCAGCTATAGTTTAGATTGCATAAATATTTTAGTTTTCTTTTATAAATCATCTTAGCTGCCTGCATGGCTGTTGTCTTATTCTTTTATTATGTAGCTTCGTATGTTCATCTTATGTCTAATTTTACTGTTTACTGACTAAATAAGCATCTTTTGTTTTAGCATAGAGTGTCTAATCTATTTCAAATTATTTTATTTCCCATAGCTGTTTTACTCTTGTTATTCATATACACATGTTGTTATATAGTCGGATATGTCTTGCCGACTCAAAATAAATTTTATCTTATCTTATCTTAATAATATTTCTGTGCCAGTTTAATTAGATCTAATAGTTCAGGTAATATTGTAGATGTGTAAATACATTCATCAGTGTTTGTCTATGGGATTTGTTTTCGGGAGTACCTCTGTCATGCGGAAAGAGGATCGGATATGAAAACATTCCGACCACGTGATGACGAGATTGACAAACTTTATGACACTCTATGTGATTGGTCAACTCAGTCATTGGGAGGCGTATTTGGGTGGGGTCTGTCTTGTTCTAGTCCTAAAGGTGAATGCCAAATTTCTTTTAAAAGCCTGGCGGATGAAAGCGTAAATGTGATCATTCGTGTGGGAGGAAACCGGAATACCTGGTAATACCCCTAATGTGGACTGGACAGGTGGGTTTTCTCCAGGTACTCCGGTTTCCTCCCACACGAATGATCACATTTACGCTTTCATACGCGCCAACGAGAGTATAATATAAGTTATTAAAACTTGCTTCGCAATCGTTGTAAGAAAATTATAGTTTAATCTTTAGATACGAGTAATATGTTCGATGTGAGCACTCTAAGACAGTGAATCTGTGAAGTATTTGGCTGATGCCACACTTTCAAGAACGTGATTGTGGAGCGTGTACTTATGCAGTAATATGCAATCAACTTCACTGTACAATAGTCCTGTATAGGAGGAGGCACACATCTGCAAATAGCAAAACCACCACAAAAACAGTAAACACAGAACATGGCCTAATAATCATGGATTGTAAGTCTACTACCAGGATGGCGGTTTGGGTTCTGCCAGAAAGGATGAACTCTGTTTACTTGTTAGTACCTCCTCTACTGCACTAATAGACTAGGTAATAAATTAAGTACCCATGGGAAAATTTATCGAAGGCTGACATTGCAAAACCCATTACGATGACGTCAATAATCCGCGTTCGATTATTCTCCTGGGAACTATGTTAGATGAGACGGTTGTAGCGAGAACAAACATTTGGGGTTTCTCGGGGCTTTCCGGTTTCCTCCCACACGAAACCAATATTTAGTGGATCTACCCTCTTTAGCAACATGCAATTCTGATCAATTTCCACTTGTGTATAGAACACTACAGAACGAACAGATGTGTCTGGTATTCACAGAAAACATAGTATGCCTGTACATGTATGTATTCATGTTAATTTTACAGCCGGCAGACTATGTTGATTAAATTTGATACTACCCTGGGTTCATCCGAGCTACTGTACCAACCAGGTGACCACGTGGCCATTTACGCCGGAAACTCCCCACAGTTGGTAGATGCAATCTTGATACGACTACACAACGCGCCACTTCCGGATCAAATCATAAAGATTGAAGTTATGAACGAAAGGTCGACACCTTTAGGTATGTATCGCTACCAACATGATGAAATAGACTTGTGTCTTGCAAGGGAGTGATAAATCACCCAGTAATGATGAATACTATCAATGTTCTGACATCGAGTGATAAATCACCCAGTAATGATGAATACTAAATGTTCTGACATCGAGTGATAAATCACACAGTAATGATGAATACTATAAATGTTCTGACATCGAGTGATAAACCACCCAGTAATGATGAATACTATAAATGTTCTGACATCGAGTGATAAACCACCCAGTAATGATGAATACTATAAATGTTCTGACATCGAGTGATAAATCACCCAGTAAAAACACCCAGTAATGATGAATACTATAAATGTTCTGACATCGAGTGATAAACCACCCAGTAATGATGAATACTATCAATGTTCTGACATCGAGTGATAAATCACCCAGTAATGATGAATACTATAAATGTTCTGACATCGAGTGATAAATCACCCAGTAATGATGAATACTATCAATGTTCTGACATCGAGTGATAAACCACCCAGTAATGATGAATACTATCAATGTTCTGACATCGAGTGATAAACACCCAGTAATGATGAATACTATCAATGTTCTGACATCGAGTGATAAACCACCCAGTAATGATGAATACTATAAATGTTCTGACATCGAGTGATAAACCCCAGTAATGATGAATACTATAAATGTTCTGACATCGAGTGATAAATCACCCAGTAATGATGAATACTATAAATGTTCTGACATCGAGTGATAAACCACCCAGTAATGATGAATACTATAAATGTTCTGACATCGAGTGATAAATCACCCAGTAATGATGAATACTATAAATGTTCTGACATCGAGTGATAAACCACCCAGTAATGATGAATACTATAAATGTTCTGACATCGAGTGATAAATCACCCAGTAATGATGAATACTATAAATGTTCTGACATTGAAAACTTTATAAAGGAAACATTCTACCAAGCGTGTGCTGGCATATACTATCCAGTACTTGTGCAAACTATAACGGTTCAGGCAAATGGCTATCCGATTTGCATTAGGAAGCAATGCTGTGTCACATGTGGGACAACATTGGAACCAAGCTCCCGTACTCCCGTACTCCAGTAACCAGCGATGTACCCCAGGGAACAGTGCTTGTACCGTTGTTATTCTTAGTATACATCAACGATATGTCCAACTGTGTGTCATCAACATCACGTATCGTCGCTGACGACTGCTTACTCTATCGCATCATTCCAACATCTGAAGATTCCATCTCCATGACGATCTGGCTACACTACAAGAATGGGAGAAGAACTGGCTAATGCAGTTCAAACCAGATACATGTGGTTATGCGAATCACGAAGAAGCGATCTCCTATATGACCTGAAATACCTCGTCCAGTACTCTCGAATTCTTCACAAGGGCCACTTCTTTCGTACGACTATGGAGCATGCTTCCAGTTGCAGCCGCTAGTACCATCGTGGGCGTCATGTCCGGGCTGCTGACGGTGGTTGCCTAGACACACATGGTGTTATTACGCACATAACCTGTGCATACGGCAGTTTTTATTTTGCACTGTGTTGTCCTCAACGACCTATCACAGTCACCCACTTCGAGATTACTTGAGTTGAGGAATGAAGTGTAATTGGAAGAAGAAGAAGAAGGGTAAAAATGATATGCAGCCAACCCGGGCTTGAACCCGGTATCTTTGACTTACTGTGCGAATGCTATTCCGACTGAGCTAGCTGGGCAGCTTACGCACACTCCCCCAAATGGAAATTGTGCTTACACCCGTAAGTAGAATAGAAAGTAATACCCGTACATACTAGTACGACAGAACATCGGCCCTGTTTATGATTATGACTATTGTTGCCAATAACATATTAAGGAAACAATTAATATTCTCAATTACTTAGTATGCCACAACGATTGTCCTGTCTACGAGTAGATTCCAGGATACAGTCATACAATGATGCTCAAATGTTTCTTATAACACAGGAACAATGAAGTCCTGGGATACATACAAGAAGATCCCATCATGTTCTCTGAAGACGGCTTTCTCACGCTTACTGGACATCACCACGCCTCCCAGGCAGTCGTTGTTGAAGATCTTTGCCACACAGGCAACAAAAGACTGCGACAGAGAGAGTCTAGAGACCCTGGCAAATGTAAGTGTAATGGATACATGTATAGGGAGTAATGCACGCCGACATGGAAAACATGTAGGAAGTCATGCCCACAAGTAGGAAGTAATGCCCACAATTAGGAGGCAATGCCCACAAGTACGAAGTAATGCCCACAAGTAGGAAGTAATGCACACAAGTAGGAAGTAATGCCCACAAGTAGGAAGTAATGCCCACAAGTAGGACGTAATGCCCACAAGTATAGGAATTATGCCCACAAGTAGGAAGTAATGCCCACAAGTAGGAAGTAATGCCCACAAGTATAGGAAGTAATGCCCACAAGTAGGAAGTTAGTAATGCCCACAAGTAGGACGTAATGCCCACAAGTAGGACGTAATGCCCACAAGTTAGGAAGTAATGCCACAAGTAGGAAGTAATGCCCACAAGTAGGAAGTAATGCCCACAAGTAGGAAGTAATGCCCACAAGTAGGAAGTAATGCCCACAAGTAGGAAGTAATCCCAAAGTAGGAAGTAATGCCCACAAGTAGGAAGTAATGCCCACAAGTAGGAAGTAATGCCCACAGTAGGAGGTAATGCCCAAAGTAGGAATAATGCCCACAAGTAGGAAGTAATGCCCACAAGTAGGAAGTAATGCCCACATGTAGGAAGTAATGCCCACAAGTAGGAAGTAATGCCCACAAGTAGGAAGTAATGTCCACAAGTAGGAAGTAATGCCCACAAGTAGGAAGTAATGCCTACAAGTAGGAAGTAATGCCCACAAGTAGGAGGTAATGCCCACAAGTAGGAAGTAATGCCCACAAGTAGGAAGTAATGTCCACAAGTAGGAAGTAATGCCCACAAGTAGTAGGTAATGCCCACAAGTAGGAAGTAATGCCCACAAGTAGGAAGTAATGCCCACAAGTAGGAAGTAATGCCCACAAGTAGGAAGTAATGCCCACAAGTACGAAGTAATGCCCACAAGTAGGAAGTAATGCCCACAAGTAGGAAGTAATGCTCGCTAGATGGAAATACACGCAAGAAATAAATGCAAAATGATGCCCGCTAAGTAGAAGCACACATATAAAATAATTGCTGCAATATGAAAATTTATTAATGTGTGGAACAAACATGCTAAACAAATATTGAATTAGGAAATAAATGCATTATACTGTCATATAATAGAGCACCCGTTAGCAGATCTGGATGGTTCCTATATAGATGTGTATATAACCAGTACGGATAAATACGTGTACATCTCTATTACGTTCCTTGTTCACGGAAAGTTCATCTGTTAATATAGTGTATGTGTAGCTTCACAAAAAGCATTCTTAAGTTTTCATTTGTGTCGTTCAATAAATATTCTAACTGGTAACATGTTTGTCTAGGATTCACACTTATACGAGGAGTGGAAGTATGAAACCTACCCAAACATAGTGCAAGTACTGGACCAGTTCCCGTCCCTGCGCATCCCACCGTCCCTCCTACTCACTCAGCTACCATTGCTGACTGCTAGATACTACAGCATCAGTTCATCGCTGAAACATTATCCGGGCGAGATACACGCAACTGTGGCCGTCGTTAAGTACAGAACACAAGGTAGAGTGAAACATGATTTCGGTGAGATACACGCTACTGTGGCCGTCGTTAAGTACAGAACACAAGGTAGAGTGAAACGTGATTTCGGTGAGATACACGCTAAGTACTGTCTCCGTCGTTAAGTACAGAACACAGGGTAGAGTGAAACATTAGTTCGGTGAGATACACGCAACTGTGGCCGTCGTTAAGTACAGAACACAAGGTATAGTGACACATTATAAGAATTCGTTGTCCAATAGGGAAGAACATAAATTTGGTTGCTAATTATCTTTTAATAATGAAAATATACCCATATCTGATTAGTGATGCATGTCTTATAAACCGTCTACATTGGCTTTGTGGTTAAGATGTTCGCCTACCGAGTGGCAGATCAAAGGCCCCGCTGGAGCCGTTAAGATTGTACCCTTAGGCAAGGCATTTAATGTCCACGTTGCATCTTCTCTCTCCCTCGTGGCGATGGATTCCGTCAGAAATGAGGTCTCGAAAGTGATTAATATAAGTTGTAAGAATTTGTTTCGCAATCGAGCTAAATATAAATTTGTATAAAAATGGTTCATTTTGATATTGTCTTTTAGTGAATCACCAGCTAGTTAAATAACGGTACAAATTGCCTATCAGCCTGGCGCCTGGCCTTCAACGATATGATTAACGAGGAACTGATGTGCATAGGGGGTTTCATAAGTAAGAAATGGCTGGCCCTTTCAACAGTGATGGCACTATATAATAAACAAACACTTCACCTTTCTACATATGTATATTGACGGAAGTCACAAAGTGTGCATTACATTTTTTCATTCTCTTTCTTGTAGGAAGCAATGGTCCCCTGCATGAAGGTGTCTGCTCCACTTGGCTCAACAGATTAGAAGAAGGTGACACCATACCGTGCATAGTTCGACAGTAAGCCAATATAACATCCTAATATATAACTAATGTCCTCATATGTTAATGGACTGTGGCAATTCTAGAGCTAATACATGCAACACAGCTCCGACCTAGCGGGAAGAGCGCTTTTGTTAGCCCAAAACCAATCCGGTCCTCGCGGCCGGTTCATCATGGTGATTTGCGCATTTATGTTTCATTTTCATTCACGTCTATTAACAGGAGTATTTTCTGTTTCAAAGTTCTGTTTGCACCGACATCTTAGGTCATCTATGGTAACTGACTCTCTATAGGAAGACACCAGATACCAGGTTGAGCAGTATGTCATGCAAGGACAGGCACCCGAGTAGAACCACCGACCTTCTGTAAGCCAGATGGATAACGTCCTCGGATGAAAGAACTCAACACTCCCAGCGTGGCATGGACCTACAGTTATACATGTACTGCACAGATACTCCAGCGTGACATGGACCTACAGTTATACATGCACTGCACAGATACTCCAGCGTGACATGAACCTACAGTTATACATGCACTGCACAGATACTCCAGCGTGACATGGACCTACAGTTATACATGCACTGCACAGATACTCCAGCGTGACATGGACCTACAGTTACACATGTACTGCACAGATACTCCAGCGTGACATGGACCTACAGATATACATGCACTGCACATATACTCCAGCGTGACATGGACCTACAGTTACACATGTACTGCACAGATACTCCAGCGTGACATGGACCTACAGTTACACATGTACTGCACTGATACTCAGTTCCTTTAGTTCCCTATTGGTGTAAAACGTATATATGGATACTGTTTTCTAGGTTCCATGATAGTTGATAGAAATATCCACAAATATCTGCTAATTAGTTTATTATCATGTGACTATATAGTTATCAAGATGAAATGAAAGTTCCTAGCATAATACTGGTCTAAAGTCACTTATTTTAGATATGATTTCGATTATTCCTGGAGATTTATAAGTCCTATCAATACTAAATAAATTATCTAGACTTTTCAAAATCTGAGACAAAATCCTCTCCTACCATGTCCTGAGCTGGGCTTTTATAAAGAAAACTTCATATTTCGAGTGTACCAAAGTGATGGATAAGTAACCCCTAATAGTTTTGAGGACAACCGATGAATGATGTTACCATCTCAAACAGTTACCTAGCCTGGGTTCCAATCTGTCGATTTTTCACTTTCTAACTTCTGGCAAAATGACAGCCTGGGGGAAACTTGATTTCCGATCGTAGCGCCATCTACTTACACCATTATTTTTAGGGTGTATATTTGAAGAACGACAAGATACTATCGATAAATATAGAAACGGAATTCTATCGGAAATCGCCGAACAGGCACGAATATACACGATCATTTCCGAATGTACACGAATTAGCCTCATTTACATTGCAAACATATAATTTCCCGTTTCTGTGTTATATCGACGAGATGGCGGATTTTAACTATTACGTTTAGGTGGTAATGGGTCGTTTCGGCGAAATTGAAGTAAGGACGACTTAAATCTTGAGTAAATATGTTAAATCAGACGCACATTGTACTTTTTAAAACTATTTATCGTTCCGTTGACCCATAAACAATGGCGGCCAATTATAATCTTTTATCAACATTGCAGTGCCTCTTTTTCGATTCAAGTACGTCATTAATTAAGTCACGAGCTAATAGGCCTATTAATAGGATTAATGATAATCAATAATTACACAGAAAACCCATCGAGTTTCCCCATGCTTTGATATTATCAGAAACTCAATACGGTCCAATTAATGGTATCGGTGTTAAAATATATTTATTTGACCTCCCAGGCAAAATATATCGACACCTATTCCCAGGCTAACCCACCCTACATTCTAACAAACAAGGCATATTGACGAGGTACGCGATGACCGCCAGTTAAAACCATTCTAGAGAATACTCTATCCTGTACTACTGAATATATGAGGGTAACCGAGTAATGAGAACCTAAGAAGCACTGGCAAATTATGATATATTATGATACACTGATAATGGACACAGGCCCCTAGTCAATAATAACGTCAATAAATAACTCCACTTTAACAAGATAGCAAGATTGGTGCTACTCAAAATTACAACACTATTATATGTGGATTGACTTGAAGGAATGTTCATAAACTTATAATCCATACAATGTATTTCATTGACCAGTGCTCCAGCTTTCCACATGCCAGAGGACCCTACTGTTCCCCTCATCATGGTGGGGCCCGGTACAGGGATCGCACCTTTCAGAAGCTTCTGGCAACAGAGGAAAATTGACATGGAGATGCTTCCAGAGCCTCGACGTGAGTTAGAAAAACAATCAATTATTTCTTAAGCAACCCGTCAATATAGTAATAATAACACACCTGCTTAGTATAGAGTGTTGCTAAATACCTGTTAAACATTGAACATCTGGTACCTGGCTGCTTAGTATAGATTGTGGTTAAATACCAGTTAAACATTGAACATCTGGTACCTGGCTGCTTAGTATAGATTGTGGTTAAATACCAGTAAAACATTGAACATCTGGTACCTGGCTGCTTAGTATAGAGTGTTGCTAAATACAGGTTAAACATTGAACATCTGGTACCTGGCTGCTTAGTATAGAGTGTTGTTAAATACAGGTTAAACATTGAACATCTGGTACCTGGCTGCTTAGTATAGAGTGTTGTTAAATACAGGTTAAACATTGAACATCTGGTACCTGGCTGCTTAGTATAGAGTGTTGTTAAATACAGGTTAAACATTGAACATCTGGTACCTGGCTGCTTAGTATAGAGTGTTGTTAAATACCTGTTAAACATTGAACATCTGGTACCTGGCTGCTTAGTATAGAGTGTTGTTAAATACCGGTAAAACATTGAACATCTGGTACCTGGCTGCTTAGTATAGAGTGTTGCTAAATACAAGTTAAACATTGAACATCTGGTACCTGGCTGCTTAGTATAGAGTGTTGCTAAATACAGGTAAAACATTGAACATCTGGTACCTGGCTGCTTAGTATAGAATGTTGTTAAATACCGGTTAAACATTGAACATCTGGTACCTGGCTGCTTAGTATAGAATGTTGTTAAATACCTGTTAAACATTGAACATCTGGTACCTGGCTGCTTAGTATAGAATGTTGTTAAATACCGGTTAAACATTGAACATCTGGTACCTGGCTGCTTAGTATAGAGTGTTGCTAAATACAGGTTAAATATTGAACATCTGGTACCTGGCTGGTTTAATAGTGATGCTCACCAGTAGTGTGACTGCAGCATATTAAAGCAGAGAAAATGGTCATTTGATCATTTATAATCAAATAGCAGTCTGAGTTCTGACTATCTCGCAAATTACCATGACAAGAATATTTACTTTAGGCATGTGACAGTGTGCTTGCTTTCTGTTTAAGATATTAAAACCGTTGGGTAACATATACATGTGTTTTGTTTAAGGTGGTACTAGACAAGGTTGGGGTGATATATACATGTGTTTTGTTTAAGGTGGTACTAGACAAGGTTGGGGTGATATATACATGTGTTTTGTTTAAGGTGGTACTAGACAAGGTTGGGGTGATATATACATGTGTTATGTTTAAGGTGGTACTAGACAAGGATGGGGTGATATATACATGTGTTTTGTTTAAGGTGGTACTAGACAAGGCTGGGGTCATATATACATGTGTTTTGTTTAAGGTGGTACTAGACAAGGCTGGGGTGACATATACATGTGTTTTGTTTAAGGTGGTACTAGACAAGGTTGGGGTAATATATACATGTGTTTTGTTTAAGGTGATACTAGACAAGGATGGGGTGACATATACATGTGTTTTGTTTAAGGTGGGACTAGACAAGGCTGGGGTGACATATACATGTGTTTTGTTTAAGGTGGTACTAGACAAGGCTGGGGTGATATATACATGTGTTTTGTTTAAGGTGGTACTAGACAAGGCTGGGGTGATATATACATGTGTTTTGTTTAAGGTGGTACTAGACAAGGCTGGGGTGACATATACATGTGTTTTGTTTAAGGTGGTACTAGACAAGGCTGGGGTTATATATACATGTGTTTTGTTTAAGGTGGTACTAGACAAGGATGGGGTGATATATACATGTGTTTTGTTTAAGGTGGTACTAGACAAGGCTGGGGTGATATATACATGTGTATTGTTTAAGGTGGTATTAGACAAGGCTGGGGTGACATATACATGTGTTTTGTTTAAGGTGGTACTAGACAAGGCTGGGGTGATATATACATGTGTTTTGTTTAAGGTGGTATTAGACAAGGATGGGGTGACATATACATGTGTTTTGTTTAAGGTGGTACTAGACAAGGCTGGGGTGATATATACATGTGTTTTGTTTAAGGTGGGACTAGACAAGGCTGGGGTGATATATACATGTGTTTTGTTTAAGGTGGTACTAGACAAGGTTGGGGTGATATATACATGTGTTTTGTTTAAGGTGGTACTAGACAAGGTTTGGGTGACATATACATCTGTTTTGTTTAAGGTGGTACTAGACAAGACTGGGGTGATATATACATGTGTTTTGTTTAAGGTGGTACTAGACAAGGCTGGGGTGATATATACATGTGTTTTGTTTAAGGTGGTACTAGACAAGGCTGGGGTGATATATACATGTGTATTGTTTAAGGTGGTATTAGACAAGGCTGGGGTGATATATACATGTGTTTTGTTTAAGGTGGTACTAGACAAGGCTGGGGTGATATATACATGTGTTTTGTTTAAGGTGGTATTAGACAAGGATGGGGTGACATATACATGTGTTTTGTTTAAGGTGGGACTAGACAAGGCTGGGGTGATATATACATGTGTTTTGTTTAAGGTGGTACTAGACAAGGTTGGGGTGATATATACATGTGTTTTGTTTAAGGTGGTACTAGACAAGGTTTGGGTGACATATACATCTGTTTTGTTTAAGGTGGTACTAGACAAGGCTGGGGTGATATATACATGTGTTTTGTTTAAGGTGGTACTAGACAAGGATGGGGTAAACATATACATGTGTTTTGTTCAAGGTGGTACTAGACAAGGCTGGGGTGACATATACATGTGTTTTCTTTAAGGTGGTACTAGACAAGGTTGGGGTGATATATACATGTGTTTTGTTTAAGGCGGTACTAGACAAGGTTGGGGTGATATATACATGTGTTTTGTTTAAGGTGGTACTAGACAAGGCTGGGGTGATATATACATGTGTTTTGTTTAAGGTGGTACTAGACAAGGCTGGGGTGATATATACATGTGTATTGTTTAAGGTGGTACTAGACAAGGCTGGGGTGATATATACATGTGTTTTGTTTAAGGTGGTACTAGACAAGGCTGGGGTTATATATACATGTGTTTTGTTTAAGGTGGTACTAGACAAGGCTGGGGTGATATATACATGTGTTTTGTTTAAGGTGGTACTAGACAAGGATGGGGTGACATATACATGTGTTTTGTTTAAGGTGGTACTAGACAAGGCTAGGGTGATATATACATGTGTTTTGTTTAAGGTGGTACTAGACAAGGCTGGGGTGACATATACATGTGTTTTGTTTAAGGTGGTACTAGACAAGGATGGTGTGATATATACATGTGTTTTGCTTAAGGTGGTACTAGACAAGGCTGGGGTGACATACACCTATATTTTGGCTGTCGGAATTCCAAGGTGGACGATATATATAAGAACGAGCTGATACAGATGAAGAATGAATGTGTGTTGAAGGATGTACATATAGCTCACTCACGAGAACCAGATACACCGAAGGTACAGTATTATTATCAACCAGATACACCGAAGGTACAGTGTTATTATCAACCAGATACACCGAAGGTACGGTATTATTATCAACCAGATACACCGAAGGTACAGTGTTATTATCAACCAGATACACCGAAGGTACAATATTATTATCAACCAGATACACCGAAGGTACAGTCTTAGTATCAACCAGATACACCGAAGTTACAGTCTTATTATCAACCAGATACACCGAAGGTACAGTATTATTATCAACCAGATACACCGAAGGTACAGTCTTATTATCAACCAGATACACCGAAGGTACAGTCTTATTATCAACCAGATACACCGAAGGTACAGTATTATTATCAACCATATACACCGAAGGTACAGTATTATTATCAACCAGATACACCGAAGGTACAGTATTATTATCAACCAGATACACCGAAGGTACAGAGACAATAAATACACTCATGAACATAGAAAGCTATTATCATAACTCGTGGCTAGCGATACTCTAGTCCAACACGTGAACGTTATTATCACGTCATTAACATTCTTTATAAAATATATCAGGGGAGGTAACTAGCGCCACAGAGTTGGCTAGCGACACTCGTGATAATAATGCTTTCAATGTTCATTCGGTGATATTTACATTACTACTGCATTTTCTTCGATGAACGTATGTGCCATGAATGCATACATTTTCGTATGAGGGTTTCCAACTAATGATATGCAGCCGACATGCGCACTCGAAGTTACGGGCATGCGCATTCGCAGTGTCAGGCAGCGTTCGTCACGAGAAGAGGCGTATCTTATAGTTTACGCTGGTCCAATGATGATCTATTGACCTGTTTCGGCACACGGTAATTTGCAAATCTGGTCTAAAACCACTTTAAATGAAAGTGTGATATATTTTCTTTGTGTCATTGAAACGAATAATTAATATAAATATAAGTAATGAATCGCGGGTTAATAGTTTCCATTGGGGATATGAACTACATTGGGCATGCTTAAAGTTAGCGTGGATGCCTTCGGCCTCCACACATTTTAACCACGCCCATTGTAGTTCATATCCCAATGTAAACTATTAACCCATGATTCATTCCTTAAAAATATAATTCGATCATTCACTGTGACAAACAAATATAGTTTATTTATTTCATTGATATGCTATATTTCTTTATTTCATTGAAAAACGTAATATAAAATCTACTAGATCTACATCTGTTTGTTTTATTCCTCTGTGTGTTGATATTGGATATATCACTATGGAAAATGTCAAATATAGTTTTTTAGTTTAATTTGTGTCCCCCTTTAAAACATGTATATGAATATATATGTTTTCGTATCGTATTTGCTATCTATTAGTATGTGTCATCATATAAACTGGTGTGTTTTGGCCTACATTTTCAGACATACGTACAGGCAATACTTAAAAGTAATGCGGCACAAGTCTTCAAATGTATAGTGAAGCAGGGAGGTCACTTTTATGTATGTGGTGACGTCAAAATGGCCTCTGACGTCACTGCAACACTAGAGAAGATTCTTGCGACAGAAGGTGACATGACTATGCAAGATGCCAAGAATTTTGTTTTGAAGTTGAGGGTAAATAGTATTTTTCATTTTATCTGAATATCTCTCAATATACCTGTAAATTACTGGATATTATAATTACCTTCCACTTACGATTAGGTTGTCCGATTAGCACAGTGGTTAGCGCGCTCGCTTCTCACCAATGCAACCCGGGTTCGATCCTCGGATTATAATTACCTTTCACTTACGATTAGGCTGTCCGATTAGCGCAATGGTTAACGCGCTCGTTTCTCACCAATGCAACCCGGCTTCGATCCTCGGACCGGGAAGTATGTGAGATGGTACGGTGGTCGCCAGATTGGACAGGTGGGTTTTCTCCGGGTACTCCGGTTTCCTCCCAAACGAATGACCACATATACGCTTTCATCTGCGCCAGCGAGGGTGATTAATATAAGTTGTTTGAACTTGCTTCGCAATCGTTGTAAAATAAATAAAGTTTAAAGATTAGTCTGGGTTCCAGTCTGACGAATTGTCACTTTTTTATTTCTGGCTAAACGAAATTATCTGAAACTCAATGTGGCTCAATTGTTTAGGTGTTAACCCTTAACCTGCCGAAAACAGTGGACGGAATGTGCACACAACATAGATCCAGATCAGCCGCATCATAGCGCCATGTCTAATCAGGATCAATGTTGTGTGCTATTCAGCAAAGTGTTTTAGCTCCACTATCCGAATAGCAAACAGCATAGAGCCTGATCAGACTGTGCCGTCTAATCTGGCTCTATGCTATTCCTATCCTAGCATATGAGTACGGGCACAGGAACTTGAAATTGTACCCATAAGCCACCAAAGGTCTGGTACCTCTATCCTAGGACAGCCCCTCTATTAAAGTTTTTTAAATTAATAGAGGTGGGTGTGTCCTAGGATAGAGGTACGAGACCATTGGTGGCTTATGGATACAATTTCAAGTTCCTGTGGTACGGGTTATTGGATATGAAGTGGTGTTTGTTTATTTAGTTCTAGATAAATTATCGCTAAAACGACTTTGAACACTTTATGCACAATGTAGCTAGCCTCCAGAATAAGATATTGTATAAAGGTACAATTATGCAAACCACTAATTGGAAAGTATTTCAATTTATAGGATAGTGATCATTTCCACGAGGACATATTTGGCGTGACGTCACATAGCTCGGAAGTGACGGACAGGGCACGTGACCAAGCCAAAAAAGCATGGAATTACATTAATTCAGCCAGCAAATCTAGACTTAATACAGACAAGGAGACTGTAGCACCAATTCCATCTGGGGTAAATATATGTATAATATGATAAATACTGCCATTATAACACTGCCCTGGTAAATATGTTCTTGTTGTGACGTCATAATAAAGTACTTGTGACGTCATAGTCGCGTGTGCTCCATTCACACGATTGACATAATAATATACATGTAGAACGCACTTTATTGTGTAGTATATATTTATTAGTTTTTTGTTTTATAGTAGCTTCATGAATGAAACTGATTATCCCGTAAGCAAAGTAATTAATACGAGTAAAATTACAAATAAAATGTGAACTACTTTTTGTTGCGTTTACTATTCATTTACAACCGACCGCATCACGCACTGCATAGCTTGTAACTGAGGCACATGTACAACCACAGGAACTTGAAATTTTATCCATAAGCCACCAACGGTCTCGTACCTCTATCCTAGTACACCCCCTCTATGAAAAAAAAGATAGATGGGGGTGTCCTAGGATAGAGGTACGAGACCTTTGGTGGCTTATGGATAAAATTTCAAATTCCTGTGGTTCAACGTTTGCTATTCAGTGAATTGACAGCTTTTTGGAAGATAATGTTATCAATAGGATTTTCTTATGGAATTTATTGAACTCGTCTTCTAAAACGATAAAAGCTCACCAGAGGCTGTTTTTATCGTTTTTAGAAGACGAGTTAAATTCAGTAAGAAATGACCACTCATTTAATATCATATATATTATATCTTTATTTATAGGAGATGAAAGCACCAAAAGGAAAACCTAAAGCTCCAAGAAAACGCATGTACACGCCGGAAACGACGGCATAAATGCCATCACTAAAACACGTAGAAAACGCATGTACACGCCGGAAACGACGGCATAAATGCCATCACTAAAACACTTAGAAAACGCATGTACACGCCGGAAACGACGTCATAAATGTCATCACTAAAACACTTAGAAAACGCATGTACACGCCGGAAACGACGTCATAAATGCCATCACTAAAACACTTAGAAAACGCATGTACACGCCGGAAACGACGTCATAAATGCCATCACTAAAACACTTAGAAAACGCATGTACACGCCGGAAACGACGGCATAAATGCCATCACTAAAACACGTAGAAAACGCATGTACACGCCGGAAACGACGGCATAAATGCCATCACTAAAACACTTAGAAAACGCATGTACACGCCGGAAACGACGTCATAAATGTCATCACTAAAACACTTAGAAAACGCATGTACACGCCGGAAACGACGTCATAAATGCCATCACTAAAACACTTAGAAAACGCATGTACACGCCGGAAACGACGTCATAAATGCCATCACTAAAACACGTAGAAAACGCATGTACACGCCGGAAACGACGGCATAAATGCCATCACTAAAACACTTAGAAAACGCATGTACACACCGGAAACGACGTCATAAATGTCATCACTAAAACACTTAGAAAACGCATGTACACGCCGGAAACGACGTCATAAATGCCATCACTAAAACACTTAGAAAACGCATGTACACGCCCGAAACGACGGCATAAATGCCATCACTAAAACACTTAGAAAACACCTGTACACACCGGAAACGACGTCATGAATGCCATCACAAAGCACTTAGAAAACGCATGTACACGCCGGAAACGACGTCATAAATGCCATCACTAAAACACTTAGAAAACGCATGTACACGCCGGAAATGACGTCATAAATACCATCACTAAAACACGTAGAAAACGCATGTACACGCCGGAAACGACGGCATAAATGCCATCACTAAAACACTTAGAAAACGCATGTACACACCGGAAACGACGTCATAAATGTCATCACTAAAACACTTAGAAAACGCATGTACACGCCGGAAACGACGTCATAAATGCCATCACTAAAACACTTAGAAAACGCATGTACACGCCCGAAACGACGGCATAAATGCCATCACTAAAACACTTAGAAAACACATGTACACACCGGAAACGACGTCATAAATGCCATCACAAAGCACTTAGAAAACGCATGTACACGCCGGAAACGACGTCATAAATGCCATCACTAAAACACTTAGAAAACGCATGTACACGCCGGAAATGACGTCATAAATACCATCACTAAAACACTTAGAAAACGCATGTACACGCCAGAAATGACGTCATAAATGCCATCACTAAAACTCTTAGAAAACGTATGTACACGCCGGAAACGACGTCATAAATGCCATCACTAAAACACTTAGAAAACGCATGTACACGCCGGAAACGACGTCATAAATGCCATCACTAAAACACTTAGAAAACGCATGTACACGCCGGAAATGACGTCATAAATGCCATCACTAAAACGCATGTACACGCCAGACACGACACAACGGCACACATTCATTCATTAACCCTTTCCCTCATAGAAGCACCTCTTGACGCAATTACCAATACGACATACATGTCAATGTAGTAGCCAAACAAACGTCCATAACAAAGGACAGAATCTCATGTAGCCCCAGTAATATATATGGAGGTGGGATAGATAAGGCGACTACTTATCCACTGCATGATAGATAAATGGCTGTCGTTTGTATGGAGATATAATAGTATATTAACTTAAATCTCTATGTAGTCCCAGTAATATCTATGAAGGTGGGATAGATATGGCGACTACTTATCCACTGCATGATAGCTAAATGGCTGTCGTTTGTATGGAGATATAATAGTATAATAACTTAAATCTCTATGAAGGAATGGGTTAAAACCCTTTGAAATCCCATGTACAAGTCAGACAGGCATAAATGTACTTAGAAACTAGAGAATAACACTCGGAGAGTTGCAAACCTTGGTAGTGGACATTGTGTGTGTAGACAGGCTAGATCAAATAGTTGAAATGATGAAACTATGTGGAAATATAAAGGTTTGGTCTTGGAAGCGGAGACATATGCTGATGCGTAGCCTCAAACAATATTCCCGCCCCCATTAATAATATAGTAATTATAAATAGCAACTACATTTTGCAAATAAAATGAAAAGAAGATAATATTATTATTCCGTAAATTATGACAGGATCAGCGTGATCGATCTATAGTCCTTATTCCGATGAGAGAAAATAATGGTTAATGTCTGTAACATGGAACTACTAGCAGACTGGTTCAATATAGCATACATTATTAATGTGGGGACACAGTCTAATGTCCAATATAACATACATAGTTAATGTGGGGACACAGTCTAATGTCCAATATAACATACATAGTTAATGTGGTAACACAGTCTAATGTCCAATATAACATACATAGTTAATGTGGGGACACAGTCTAATGTCCAATATAACATACATAGTTAATGTGGGGACACAGTCTAATGTCCAATATAACATACATAGTTAATGTGGCGACACAGTCTAATGTCCAATATAACATACATAGTTAATGTGGGGACACAGTCTAATGTCTGGGTGTGTAAAATGTATACATAGGATTTGTAAACGTATAGATGCCTATGATATGAAGAGATGTACCTGTATATAACGTTGGACCCAATGAGCGTTGTCGCTGTTTAATTTCCATTATCTTCCTTGGCAGATGTCCGATATATCCCGAAATGTATGTTGTACTTTTAGTTGGAATCCTTTGTTTTTACTGTTGTTCCCTAAACAAATTTCGCGGTATGATAAATGTGATTTGGTGAAAATCATGTTAATTAATTGATAATTAATTTTTACCGATAAGTGCCCATTTGATATACTATTGGATATCAGATTCTGTCGATATAGAGTAATTTAAGGTTAATTATAAGGTGAGAAAGTGTATGAAAAATGATAGCATGTTGTATAAAGGAAACAACGATAAAAACAGAGGAAACCACTTAAGAGGACGTATATCGTTTTAGGGAATGTTCGGTGACCGATGACGCTCATTAATATTATCTATCTCCGTTTAGGGATATTCAGGGGCAGTAACTGACCAATGTCTCTCACTAAGAGGTCCTATAGATCTGTGTTTAGGAGCATTCAGGGGCAGTAAGTCACTAATTCGTCTCATTGGTACACCATAGTAAGAAGCATTGATCAGTTACTGCCCCTGAATACTCCCAAAGCAAGATAGGTCCTATTAATTGGTGTTCCTCGGATGTTATCATTGTTTCTTTTGAATCACATACCATTAATTTTCATCAGTTTTCTCAACTTATAAATATTAAATCTCGACATTTGTCCTACAGTCTCTCAAATCGATATTGTATTATCTCAAATCAATATTTTACTCTAAAACGTTGCTATCTATCAATTCACATTGAGCAGACTATCTGTCAAGGGGAAGTAATTCAATAATCAACAATGTCTCTCTCACTAGCAGTGAAAGTAAGTTCATGTTGTGGTAGGACCTGCTGTTAACTGTTAATGTTATAGATTATCAGTATTATGGATCTGGGATATAAGTGTTTGACTGTTGTTGTTAGTCCTACTGGTTGATGTTATATAATTATATTCGGTTAATTTTTTTTTTATTTATTTAAGTTTATTAATTTTAACGTCGCTACCGGTTTCCCATTTGAGCGACGGGCAGTTTTACCTAACAACACCTTTCCTGGGCAGGCTACAGCGGTTAACCAGTACTTGGTGCACCAACCTCCGTAAGAAACTGCCAACATTTTCATATAAATGGTCTGAACGGGGCTCGAACCCGTGACCATCAGAGATGATAGGTTACAGTGATATACAAGTCAGCGACCTTAACCACTCGACCAGGTAGGCGGTTTTCGGTTAATTGTTTTGACTATTTTTGCTTTTATATGGTATCTCTTGTATGCGTAATTTCACACTATTTGTTCAGAATTATGTTTATATGCAGTTTATATAATACACACGTGACAGTATACCATTACACACATAATCTCCAGCATAGGACAATACCAACCTGACTGCATCGACCACGCTCAAGAATTGTGAATTGGTCTTTGTTGACCGGTTGTATAGATCTACTTAGCGATTAAAGTGTTGTGTTAACTCTTAACCTGCAGAATAAAATGGACATAATGTGCAAACAACATAGATCCCAGATCAATCTGATCAGTTCTATGTTGTTTGCTATTCAGACAAGTGTTTTTTCTCCAGACAAGCTCCACTATCCGAATAGCAAACAGCATAGAGCCTGATCAGACGACACGTTTTGTGCCGTCTAATCTGGCTCGTTTATGCTGTTTGCAAAAGCAACTTTAGTCATAATTGGCAGGTTTGACGGTAGATCAGTGGTATGTATGCACAGATTGTCTGTGTGTGTGTGTGTGTGTGTGATCGCGCGCCCGCGTATGTGTGCGTGCGTAGCAGACAGCTCATGTATCTAACCACCCCTGTATCCAACCACCCCTGTGTATCCAACCACCCTTGCATAAGACGGCCTGTATACATACGTTTGTGATTCAAATAATGTCTTTAATAATGCATGTTCAATTTCAAGAACAGCTTCAGTTCTTCTTATCTTGTACTAGACTTGCTGCATCCATTGTCACCGTGGCAATGGCCTGCGATGGATTGTTAACTGACACATGTAAATACGTTCCGGTATATACACATCTTGTTCTTACAAATACAGTGAAAGCAGCCAGTAACGACCACCAACGAGAATAACAAAACCATCCATGTTGGCAGTCCTGTGTCGAAGGTTGTATACCTGTTTTGAAATCTCAAGTGATACGATTGGTCGAGTGTGAGATTTACTCCTGGCACAACCATTTAGAAAGCTTGAGACTGAGATTGGAGAAAAGTGTTATAGTATCCAGGTCAAAGCGCCTCGATAGTGGGTTAATATATGAACTGATCATGGCTATCGGTTTTATGTCTTAATAGCGTTGGTTTTATGTCGTAATAATGTCAGTATCATATCTCCAAGATGCTTAATGTCTTTACTTTGTAAATAATTACTCAGAACTCATTCTTGCTGATTGTATACACTCGTGCACGTTATTATTTTTATCGTTACGTAGTACGCTTAGCAAATGTACATAAGCGAGAGCAATAAGTTAAATAATTATCTACACTAATTAATGATACTATAATTATATGTCTGTCAGTGTGTATATCTGTCTGTATTAACTCTTTCAGCGCCAACTACATTGAGAGCATGTGCAAGCAACATAGATCCAGATCAGCCGCGGCGTAACGCCGCGTCTGATCAGGATCTATGTTGTTTGCTATTCGGATATGTGCTTCAGCTCCACTGTCTGAAGAGCAATCAACATACAGCCTGATCAGACGACACGTTCTGTTCTGTCTGATCGGGTTTTCGGCTTTTTGCAAAGTCGCTTTTATGCGACATTGGCAGTGAAAGAGTTAATATCAATACTTTTGATTTATTCTATATATTTCTATGTATAGCACTAGCTTGCGCTCTCTGGTGGGGTGTAGCAGTGAGCTACCGTATGTATAAGGTCAGATACTGTTATTGAAATGACGGCCTCGGATTGGTTCGAAACATGTGGGGAACCCTTAATAGAACTTATTAAAACATAAACTGATTGGCTCAGTAGGTATTGCCACCTATTGTGAAAACGACATCTAAATATTATAATACAACATATGAGCTGCATTTTGGAATACTTAATAATCTTTACAACATATTTGGTAAATAATAAACAGCCTATTATAAATGCAGGCGACAGTGCAACATTAACCTCCAAATTACCTTCAGAGTGAGTAGACCACAGGCATCCGGCGCATACCCTGGATCCCCTCCCCTGGACCCCTCCGGGCATACTAGAAATGATACTTGATTGATGTTACAATGTATTATGACTATTTGGGGTTGTACTTGGGTCCAGGGTATGCCCGGAGGGGTCCAGGGGGGGTCCAGGGTATGCGCCGGATGCCTGTGGAGTAGACGGGTAACTGTCGTTAGGGCGAAATAAAAAACGCAATCGGTCAACCCCATTGCAATTTGTCGTTTTCTTGTGGCTCAAAGGTAAGCCTATTGATAACCACAGTCGTTTGTGCCAAACTATATTTGGGGAAATACAATGGGACTGTATGTTATAATGTAGGCCTATGGAGATTTCAATAGCCGTCTGACCATAAAGTGTACATGCTGTGATTGTAATCGACCTCGGATGTGTCGTAATCCATAATTGTAAATAACGCTATATAACTTGAGGGACACAGACCCTGATCAACATGTAACATGACGGTATCCATGCGTACACACCATCAATATCCGCAATTATTCATATCAACCAAGTGTGTAGCATTTTACTTAAAACTATTAAATTAAAACAAACTAGACAGGAGTGTAAAGATTACGTTAGAACAACGAGACAATCAGAAAACCAATTCTTTAGAACGGTCGTTCATTCCCATTTTGCAAGTTAGTGGATCTATGAACAATCAACTCGATGGACATTATCTAATGCGAGAGTATTCTTGTGCCGCGTTTGTATGACAGCTACAAGCGAGAGTATTCCTGTGCCGCGTTTGTATGACAGCTACAAGCGAGAGTATTCCTGTGCCGCGTTTGTATGACAGCTACAAGCGAGGGTATTCTTGTGCCGCGTTTGTATGACAGCTACAAGCGAGAGTATTCCTGTGCCGCGTTTGTATGACAGCTACAAGCGAGAGTATTCCTGTGCCGCGTTTGTATGACAGCTACAAGCGAGAGTATTCCTGTGCCGCGTTTGTATGACAGCTACAAGCGAGAGTATTCCTGTGCCGCGTTTGTATGACAGCTACAAGCGAGAGTATTCATGTGCCGCGTTTGTATGACAGCTACAAGCGAGAGTATTCCTGTGCCGCGTTTGTATGACAGCTACAAGCGAGGGTATTCTTGTGCCGCGTTTGTATGACAGCTACAAGCGAGAGTATTCCTGTGCCGTGTTTGTATGACAGCTACAAGCGAGGGTATTCTTGTGCCGCGTTTGTATGACATCTACAAGCGAGAGTATTCTTGTGCCGCGTTTGTATGACAGCTACAAGCGAGAGTATTCTTGTGCCGTGTTTGTATGACAGCTACAAGCGAGAGTATTCTTGTGCCGCGTTTGTATGACAGCTACAAGCGAGAGTATTCTGTGCCGCGTTTGTATGACAGCTACAAGCGAGAGTATTCTTGTGCCGTGTTTGTATGACAGCTACAAGCGAGAGTATTCTTGTGCCGCGTTTGTATGACAGCTACAAGCGAGAGTATTCTTGTGCCGCGTTTGTATGACAGCTACAAGCGAGAGTATTCCTGTGCCGCGTTTGTATGACAGCTACAAGCGAGAGTATTCTTGTGCCGCGTTTGTATGACAGCTACAAGCGAGAGTATTCTTGTGCCGCGTTTGTATGACAGCTACAAGCGAGAGTATTCTTGTGCCGCGTTTGTATGACAGCTACAAGCGAGAGTATTCCTGTGCCGCGTTTGTATGACAGCTACAAGCGAGAGTATTCTTGTGCCGCGTTTGTATGACAGCTACAAGCGAGGGTATTCTTGTGCCGCGTTTGTATGACAGCTACAAGCGAGAGTATTCTTGTGCCGCGTTTGTATGAGAGCTACAAGCGAGGGTATTCTTGTACCGCGTTTGTATGACATCTACAAGCGAGAGTATTCCTGTGCCGCGTTTGTATGACAGCTACAAGCGAGAGTATTCCTGTGCCGCGTTTGTATGACAGCTACAAGCGAGAGTATTCTTGTGCCGCGTTTGTATGACAGCTACAAGCGAGAGTATTCCTGTGCCGCGTTTGTATGACAGCTACAAGCGAGAGTATTCCTGTGCCGCGTTTGTATGACAGCTACAAGCGAGAGTATTCTTGTGCCGCGTTTGTATGACAGCTACAAGCGAGAGTATTCCTGTGCCGCGTTTGTATGACAGCTACAAGCGAGAGTATTCTGTGCCGGTTGTATGACAGCTACAAGCGAGAGTATTCCTGTGCCGCGTTTGTATGACAGCTACAAGCGAGAGTATTCCTGTGCCGCGTTTGTATGACAGCTACAAGCGAGAGTATTCTTGTGCCGCGTTTGTATGACAGCTACAAGCGAGAGTATTCTTGTGCCGCGTTTGTATGACAGCTACAAGCGAGAGTATTCTTGTGCCGCGTTTGTATGAGAGCTACAAGCGAGGGTATTCTGTACCGCGTTGTATGACATCTACAAGCGAGGGTATTCTTGTGCCGCGTTTGTATGACAGCTACAAGCGAGGGTATTCTTGTGCCGCGTTTGTATGACAGCTACAAGCGAGAGTATTCTTGTGCCGCGTTTGTATGACAGCTACAAGCGAGGGTATTCTTGTGCCGCGTTTGTATGACAGCTACAAGCGAGAGTATTCTTGTGCCGCGTTTGTATGACAGCTACAAGCGAGAGTATTCTTGTGCCGCGTTTGTATGACAGCTACAAGCGAGAGTATTCTTGTGCCGCGTTTGTATGACAGCTACAAGCGAGAGTATTCCTGTGCCGCGTTTGTATGACAGCTACAAGCGAGAGTATTCTTGTGCCGCGTTTGTATGACAGCTACAAGCGAGAGTATTCTTGTGCCGCGTTTGTATGACAGCTACAAGCGAGAGTATTCTTGTGCCGCATTTGTATGACAGCTACAAGCGAGAGTATTCCTGTGCCGCGTTTGTATGACAGCTACAAGCGAGGGTATTCTTGTGCCGCGTTTGTATGACAGCTACAAGCGAGCGTATTCCTGTGCCGTGTTTGTATGACAGCTACAAGCGAGGGTATTATTGTGCCGCGTTTGTATGACATCTACAAGCGAGAGTATTCTTGTGCCGCGTTTGTATGACAGCTACAAGCGAGAGTATTCTTGTGCCGTGTTTGTATGACAGCTACAACTTAGAGTAGTCGTGTGCCATGTTTAGGTTTGTATGACAGTTACAACATGAATACAACTCGTACAAGCTTCAACATGACACAGTACTACTCTGCCTTGTAACCCATGCAAATCTAAGCACGGCATGTTTAGGTTTATATGACAGCTACAAGTGTATTCCCGGCACATTCAATGGGTTCCGCCGTTGTTTTATGACGACGTTCCATTCGTTTGAATACCATGTGTATCTTTAATAATTATAGTTATGCATTTCCTAAACATAAGACTATTGCTATTTGTTTTCTTTCTGTGCACTGCACGACACTTTTACTACACACTCAAAATATATATCTCAATAGCTAGAATAAACAAATATTGTCTTCCGCTAGTTGTTATCATTATTAAAAACAGTGTGTGTGTGTTTTACGTTTATTTATCGTCGCTACCGGTTGCCCATATGAGCGATGCCTCCTAAAGAGATTAGTCATTTTAGATATTGTGGAGGATAGTGCAATGATACAGACAGAGACCCATTCTAGAATCTCCTCCGGTTCATTTACGTGCACGGTGTAAAGCACCGACACGAGACCTCAGTTTAAAGTCCCATCAACAATATACAGCTATGTCCGTGTGTGTGTGTTTTACGTTTATTTATCGTCGCTACCGGTTGCCCATATGAGCGATGCCTCCTAAAGAGATTAGTCATTTTAGATATTGTGGAGGATATTGCAATGATACAGACAGAGACCCATTCTAGAATATCCTCCGGTTCATTTATGTTTAAGGTGTAAAGCACCGACACGAGACCTCAATTTAAAGTCCCATCAACAATATACAGCTATGTCCTGGGAAGTTACATAGAGTAACTCATACATCAACAATATACAGCTATGTCCTGGGAAGTTACATAGATAGTAACTCCTACATCAACAATATACAGCTATGTCCTGGGAAGTTACATAGAGTAACTCATACATCAACAATATACAGCTATGACCTGGGAAGTTACATAGATAGTAACTCCTACATCAACAATATACAGCTATGTCCTGGGAAGTTACATAGATAGTAACTCTTACATCAACAATATACAGCTATGTCCTGGGAAGTTACATAGATAGTAACTCATACATCAACAATATACAACTATGTCCTGGGAAGTTACATAGATAGTAACTCATACATCAACAATATACAGCTATGTCCTGGGAAGTTACATAGAGTAACTCTTACATCAACAATATACAGCTATGTCCTGGGAAGTTACATAGATAGTAACTCATACATCAACAATATACAGCTATGTCCTGGGAAGTTACATAGATAGTAACTCCTACATCAACAATATACAGCTATGTCCTGGGAAGTTACATAGAGTAACTCTTACATCAACAATATACAGCTATGTCCTGGGAAGTTACATAGAGTAACTCTTATATCAACAATATACAGCTATGTCCTGGGAAGTTACATAGAGTAACTCCTACATCAACAATATACAACTATGTCCTGGGAAGTTACATAGAGATAAACACCTACGTCGACGATGTACGCATATCTATGCCCTTGGGAAGTTACATAGAGAGAAACACCTACGTCGACGATGTACGCATATCTATGCCCTTGGGAAGTTACATAGAGAGAAACACTTACGTCGACGATGTACGCATATCTATGCCCTTGGGAAGTTACATAGAGAGAAACACTTACGTCGACGATGTACGCATAGCTATGTCCTTGGGAAGTTACATAGAGAGAAACACCTACGTCGACGATGTACGCATATCTATGCCCTTGGGAAGTTACATAGAGATAAACACCTACGTCGACGATGTACGCATATCTATGCCCTTGGGAAGTTACATAGAGATAAACACCTACATCGACGATGTACGCACAACTATGTCCTAGGAAATTACATAGAGAGAAACACCTACGTCGACGATGTACGCACAACTATGTCCTGGGAAGTTACATAGAGAGAAACACCTACGTCGACGATGTACGCACAACTATGTCCTGGGAAGTTACATAGAGAGAAACACCTACGTCGACAACGTACGCATAGCTATGTCCTGGGAATTTACATAGTATAAATGGTGCAGTTCTATCACACAATTTTCAACGTGGGGGTATTACATCTATTAGCAACTGTGGGGGTATTACATCTATTAGCAACTGTGGGGGTATTACATCTATTAGCAACTGTGGGGGTATTACATCTATTAGCAACTGTGGGGGTATTACATCTATTAGCAACGTGGAGGTATTACATCTATTAGCAATGTGGGCGTATTACATATATTAGCAATGTGGGGTATTACATCTATTAGCAACTGTGGGGGTATTACATATATTAGCAATGTGGGCGTATTACATCTATTAGCAACGTGGGGGTATTACATATATTTGCAATGTGAGGGTATTACATATATTAGCAACGTGGGGGTATTACATATATTTGCAATGTGAGGGTATTACATATATTAGCAACGTGGGGGTATTACATCTATTAGCAACGTGGGGGTATTACATATATTAGCAATGTGGGGGTTTACATATATTAGCAACGTGGGGGTATTACATATATTAGCAATGTAGGGGTATTACATCTATTAGCAATGTGGGCGTATTACATATATTAGCAACTGTTTGAACAAACTTGGTTCAAACATAACAGTTTGTATTGTGAAAAACTTTAACTTTAATTACGACAAAGCTAACCAGTATTTGTGTTTCCCATTATCAACCTTTCTTTGCTGATTCCCAGCACCAACCTTTCTTTGCTGATTCCCAGCACCAAACTTTCTTCAATACCTAACCTAATGTTCAAACAAAACTTAGTCACAAAATAGACATTGCTCCAGTGTTTACTATATACATCTTTAATTTGACCATGTGATAGCAAAATGGCCGCTTAAGGAAAGGAACTGAGCTTTCATTAAAATATAACTTATAAATGGAATTACTGCAGTGCTTACAGGATATTTCGTAAAATTAAATCTAGTGACCTAGATATGTGTAGCCGTTTACTGGATGGAACGAGAAACTAGTGACCTAGATATGTGTAGCCGTTTACTGGATGGAACGAGAAACTAGTGACCTAGATATGTGTAGCCGTTTACTGGATGGAACGAGAAACTAGTGACCTAGATATGTGTAGCCGTTTACTGGATGGAACGAGAAACTAGTGACCTAGATATGTGTAGCCGTTTACTGGATGGAACGAGAAACTAGTGACCTAGATATGTGTAGCCGTTTACTGGATGGAACGAGAAACTAGTGACCTAGATATGTGTTGCCGTTTACTGGATGGAACGAGAAACTAGTGACGAGTGTTCGCATATTCCTTAGAGGTTTCAACAAACATGCGTCAATTTTACATAGTGTTTATAAGGATTATCGTAAAAGTTGACCTATTTACCTAGGTTCCTGTCTGAAATGGAAACATTCCCACATGGAAACAAGCTTTGACCAAATTGAAAACACGTTGCTAACAAAACACACAGACAGACAAATGCACAGTGAAACAAATTGGCTATAGTTTATACAAATTTATATTAGCTTGATTGCGAAACAAGTTCTTACAACTTATATTAATCACTCTCGAGACCTCATTCCTGATGGAATCCATTGCCACAAGGGAGAGAGAAGAGGCAACGTTGAATTTAAATCGTAACGGCTCCA
>CM026403.1:32959980-33012611 GCA_014843695.1 Archivesica marissinica
AGCATGAAGTTAATCTGTATCATTCCAAAGCATGAAGTTAATCTGTATCATTCCAAAGCATGAAGTTAATCTGTATCATTCCAAAGCATAAAGTTAATCTGTATCATTCCAAAGCATGAATTTAATCTGTATCATTCCAAAGCATGAAGTTAATCTGTATCTTTCCAAAGCATGAAGTTAATCTGTATCATTCCAAAACAACTTATAATAATTGCTGTATTTTGAAATAAATTTCTTCAATTTGACATTTCGACTGTTGTTACATTATTTTCAACTTTGGATTCCTCTGCCGGATATATAATCTATAGGTGAATGATTTTGGCGGCCATCTTGAAATAAGTTTAAGCAATTCCTACCTTTTACAGTCTTCAATCGGACTTATATTATGAACAGGAATTAATTTAATTTCCTTCTGTCACAACCATATAACACAATATGGGAGGCGACACACGAAAAAGTGCACTCGTAAATAATTAACTAATATGAACACATGTTTGAAATGTCGCACCAACATTAATGAAGTTCTATAATCTCCAATGCTGGTCACATATGACGTCAATATTATTTTACTGGGAAGTATGCGAGATGGTATGGTCGCTAGATCCAACAGGGTATTCTCCGGTTTCCTCCCACACGAATGACCACATTTACGCTTTCATCAGTGTAAACGAGAGTGATTAATATAATTTGTTAAAACTTGCTTCGCAATTGTTGCAAAATAAATAAAGTTTAAACTATTATTTTATTATCAATTTAAGAAATGCACAGTATATAGATTCCTATTGTTCACATCAGCATTTTACATTTATAGTCCACAACTTTAACTTATATCATGATTTGACCAAATACCATGCCATTATCTTTTCCTAACAAAGTGATGGGTTTGGAAACATTGTTCCTATGGTAACAGTTTAGAAATGTTTACGTTACTAGATATCGAAATTTAAAACGTCATAGCTTTACCTAATAATCCCTGAAATTATACAATAATGTAACAAAATGGGCAAAATGTATCCATTAACCTGCTTAAGCCATTCAACACCAAGTAACTCACATGGACTGGTCCATGATATTCATAAAGCAATAAATGAATCAAAAAATCACATTTGGACAAGTTCATTTATCAAAATGGGTAATCATGTCTAAAAATAGTCATATCACTGGCAAAAAGTGCAGATCCTGATGAGACGGCTCGTCACGAGCCAGCTCATCTGGATCTACACTTTTTGTAAGCCTATTTAGAGGTCTGTAGTGTTGAAAGGCTTAATAAATTGGATGAAATGTGCAAACAAAGATCCAGATCAGCCGCATCCGATCAGGATCTATGTTGTTTGCTAATCAGTGTTTTAGCTTCATTATCAGAATAGCAAACAACATAGAGCCTCATCACACGGCACATTATGTGCCATCTGATCTGGCTCTATTCTGTTTGCAAAAGAGACTTTAGTTGAGATTGGCAGGTTAAGGGTTATAACTTTGTTCGCATTCTTCTGAAAAATGTCAGCTGCTAAGTACAATGTTCTTCATTTTCACATTTTGCGGTGGCTAGAGGAGTGCCTGACAAGGGGGGTTGGTGGGGGGGGTGAGCAATCATGTCTGAACACAGATATTTGTGAAGGGTACACATGGATCTTTAAAATACACCCCTACTCCCCTTCACAACTCCTTGGTCCGCTGCATAGTATTAAGATGAGAATGCCCCTTCAAGACAGGAAATATCCCTTTAACCACAAATGTTACTTCAAACACGAATGTCGCTTCAAACACGAATGTCCCTTCAAACACGAATGTCCCTTCAAGAAGACTCTCTGAGAGGCTCCCTCTAATTACCAGTACATGAACAATTAATTGCCTTTTAACAAAGTAACAAATAACACATATATATATATATAGTTGAATAAAATAACTTATAGTATTATCACAAAAATTAATATTAAAGCAAAATGTAACAAGATAGTAAATATAAGATTAGGACAGTTCTGTCCTAGGACAGTTGTGTGTGCATGCCTACAAGTGCATTAATGTGTATGTCGCTTGGTCTGCCATGTACCCAGCTGCTCCATGAACGCCATGTTCGGCTGCACATTGTTGCAACAGGTCTTCACATGACGCAACGCCTCCTGAAATAAACAAGTCAAGTGAAAATCCTTTATTACACTCATATCATGAATAACATGACAAGATGAGGTGTACATAAATTTGCAATATAATTTGAGGCTCTGAGCAATAGTACAATAACAAATATAGACTTTAGAACAAACAGTTTTCTAACTTTATATTAACCCATTCAACACCAAGTAACTGACATGGACTGGTGCATGATATTTTCAGACCAATAAATTATATAAGAAAATTACATTTGGACAAGTTCATTTATCAAAATGGGTAATTTTTGTCTAAAATAGTAATATTACTGGCAAAAAGTGCAGATCCTGATGAGACGGCTCGTCACAAGCCGGCTCATCTGGATTTTACTTTAAGCCTATTGAGAGGTATGTGGTGTTGAAAGGGTTAAATACTTTGATATATAGTTAAATTTCTTTTTTCTTACAATTACTTATAGTGCAGGAGAGTGACATTGATCTATTATTGCCAGGCACTACTAGTCTACTGGAATGATTTGTTGGAATGTTGTGTTGACCATTTCTTGTAAGTTGTAAATGGATGTTTCCCACAGTTTACAAGTAAACAAAAACAAGATTGCTTAATGCACAGACTGTTTAATCGATTGACTAGATGATTAATTGACTTGATTTATTGAATTTAATTAATAACTAGTTGACCAACTGATTAACTAGATGATTGATTGACTAGATGATTGATTGACTAGATGATTGATTGACTAGATGATTGATTGACTAGATGATTGATTGACTAGATGATTGATTGACTAGATGATTGATTGACTAGATGATTGATTGACTAGATGAATTATAGACTAGACAATTCATTGACTAGTAGATTGATTGACTAGAATATTGATTGACTAGATGATTGATTGACTAGACAATTCATTGACTAGTAGATTGATTGACTAGAAGATTGATTGACTAGACAATTCATTGACTAGTAGATTGATTGACTAGAAGATTGATTGACTAGAATATTGATTGACTAGACAATTCATTGACTAATAGATTGATTGACTAGACAATTCATTGACTAGTAGATTGATTGACTAGAAGATTGATTGATTAGAAGATTGATTGACTAGACAATTCATTGACTAGTAGATTGATTGACTAGTAGATTGATTGACTAGAAGATTGATTGACTAGACAATTCATTGACTAGTAGATTGATTGACTAGAAGATTGATTGATTAGAAGATTGATTGACTAGAAGATTGATTGACTAGAAGATTGACTGACTAGTAGATTGATTGACTAGACAATTCATTGACTAGTAGATTGATTGACTAGATGATTGATTGACTAGAAGATTGATTGACTAGACAATTCATTGACTAGTAGATTGATTGACTAGAAGATTGATTGACTAGTAGATTGATTGACTAGAAGATTGATTGACTAGAAGATTGATTGACTAGATGATTGATTGACTAGATGATTGATTGACTAGAAGATTGATTGACTAGATGATTGATTGACTAGATGATTGATTGACTAGAAGATTGATTGACTAGAAGATTGATTGACTAGACAATTCATTGACTAGTAGATTGATTGACTAGAAGATTGATTGACTAGAAGATTGATTGACTAGATGATTGATTGACTAGATGATTGATTGACTAGATGATTGATTGACTAGAAGATTGATTGACTAGATGATTGATTGACTAGATGATTGATTGACTAGATGATTGATTGACTAGACAATTCATTGACTAGTAGATTGATTGACTAGAAGATTGATTGACTAGATGATTGATTGACTAGATGATTGATTGACTAGATGATTGATTGACTAGACAATTCATTGACTAGTAGATTGATTGACTAGTTGATTGATTGACTAGAAGATTGATTGACTAGATGATTGATTGACTAGATGATTGATTGACTAGACAATTCATTGACTAGTAGATTGATTGACTAGAAGATTGATTGACTAGACAATTCATTGACTAGTAGATTGATTGACTAGTTGATTGATTGACTAGAAGATTGATTGACTAGAAGATTGATTGACTAGACAATTCATTGACTAGTAGATTGATTGACTAGTTGATTGATTGACTAGAAGATTGATTGACTAGTAGATTGATTGACTAGACAATTCATTGACTAGTAGATTGATTGACTAGTTGATTGATTGACTAGAAGATTGATTGACTAGAAGATTGATTGACTAGACAATTCTTTGACTAGTAGATTGATTGACTAGACAATTCATTGACTAGTAGATTGATTGACTAGTTGATTGATTGACTAGTAGATTGATTGACTAGACAATTCATTGACTAGTAGATTGATTGACTAGATGATTGATTGACTAGATGATTGATTGACTAGATGATTGATTGACTAGATGATTGATTGACTAGACAATTCATTGACTAGTAGATTGATTGACTAGAAGATTGATTGACTAGACAATTCATTGACTAGTAGATTGATTGACTAGTTGATTGATTGACTAGATGATTGATTGACTAGATGATTGATTGACTAGATGATTGATTGACTAGACAATTCATTGACTAGTAGATTGATTGACTAGACAATTCATTGACTAGTAGATTGATTGACTAGTTGATTGATTGACTAGAAGATTGATTGACTAGAAGATTGATTGACTAGTAGATTGATTGACTAGACAATTCATTGACTAGTAGATTGATTGACTAGTTGATTGATTGACAGGTGGTTGATATAATAGTTGATTGATTGACTAGTAGATTGATTGACTAGTAGATTGATTGACTAGTAGATTGATTGACTAGTAGATTGATTGACTAGTAGATTGACAGGTGGTTGATATAATAGTTGATTGATTGATAGAGTAATTGATTGACTGATTGGTATGAAGTATATTCTAGTGATAGGCAAAGTCGAGATATTGTAAATATTATTGTAAATTTTCTGGCACAATTTATCATTTTACGAGGTACCTTTATGGATCGGGTCTGTCCAAAATTTCTTTAAAATAAGGTACTTTTCACAAAATTTCAAAGAATTCCCCCCATAGAGGCAATAATTATTGTTTAATTTCAAAATGTTAAGTGCCTGTTTGGAAAGGGTGTATCCCCCTTGGGGTTGAGTAATGGTTTGTATGATATTATGGATTTACCTCACTCGACCAGTTTTTATGATGCATCATATACGCAATGACAACAGCTGCACTGCGGCTAATGCCGAGGTTAGAGAAAACCAACACCGGCTCCTTCTTCCCTCTCTTGTTTTCTATAAATAAAAATATTGTTTCCGTTCATTCTGCATCCTGCTAGGCTTAAATTATGCGTGTTTTACGTTTATTTATCGTCGTTACCGGTACCCCATATTAGCGACGTCTCCTGAAGAGATTAGTCATTTTAGATTTTTTGAGGATAGTACAATGATACAGACAGAGACCCATTCCAGAGTCTCCTCTGGTTCTTTTGTGTGCACAGTGTAAATCACTGACACGAGACCTCGGTTTAAAGTCCCATCTGAAAGACTGTTAATTTTATTAAGCCAGGTAGAACAACCAACCTTTGGTAAGTAAGGCAGCTGGATAGCTTTCTCAATTGAAACATATTGACAGCCAGGTAGAACAATCAACCTTCGGTAACCTTCAGCTTCCTCAATTGTAACATTTTGACACAACCACTGGGATTCGAATATACAGGGGTGATAGGCAAGTGATTTGAAATCAACGACCGTAACCACTCGGACACGGAGAACGCAAATAAAGTTTGGAATAAAGTTTCAGTTTATACATGTATCTTTTTAAGCATCACTCTGTGAGGAACATAACATGTTCAAGGTCAATGTCATATCAACACCAGTGCATATTTGGATGTTTATCAGAGAGCCGCGACTGCGACATAATATTAGTAAGTTGTACGTGAAACATGATTACGACCAGACCAGTAGCCGGGCATTGGATTCATACATATCTTTATACATTTACAAGCCAGTTCAAACTTTGTGATCAGCTCTGCTTCATTCAAATCATCAAACTTACCTATAAATTTACAAGCCAGTTCAAACTTTGTGATCAATTCTGCTTCATTCAAATCATCAAACTTACCTATAAATTTACAAGCCAGTTCAAACTTTGTGATCAACTCTGCTTCATTCAAATCATCAAACTTACCTATAAATTTACAAGCCAGTTCAAACTTTGCGATCAACTCTGCTTCATTCAAATCATCAAACATACCTATAAATTTACAAGCCAGTTCAAACTTCGGCAGCAAGTCATCATTTGAATCATCGCACTGTATATGTAACAACTGAGGACCAGCCTCAGATAAACTGCAAATAAAAACGAACGCATTTTCAAAAATCTATCTATCATGAATGTGACATTTGTGGGTAAGTGCACTTGCTAAAATGTTAGCAGGATGAAGATATACACATTATAGAACTACATGAGAAAATCATTTTATGTGTGTGTTTTACGTTTATTTATCGTCGCTACCGGTTGCCCATATGAGCGACTCCTCCTGAAGAGATTAGTTATTTTAGATTTTAGGATAGTGCAATGATACAGACAGAGATCCATTCCAGAGTCTCCTCTGGTTCTTTTACATGCACGGTGTAAAGCACCGACACTAGACCTCGGTTAATTTTATTAGGGTCAGACGGGGGATCGAATCTGCGATCCCTGGATTACCAGTCCAGTGTGTTACCACTGGACTACAGATCCGTCTGTAAATCATTTTATGCGTCGTCAGAAAGTTTATCATGTTTCAGCCAGCTTATGCATGGGACGTAATAGACCGTAAGCCTATTGTTCTCTTAGCCACGTATGTACCATTTTATGGGATAGCTACAGTGTAACGCACGCTAGAGATCTTGTCTAACAGACTATTGAATATAGATGCCGAAATAGCACAATGCTCGCTTCTGTTGGTGAGCTGCCAGCTAGTTAAATACTCATTGGTTGTCCGATTAGCACAGTGATTAGCGCGCTCGCTTCTCACCGATGCAACCCTGGTACGATCCTCGGACCGGGAAGTATGTAAGATGGTACGGTGGTCGCCAGATCGGACAGGTGGGTTTTCTCCGGGTACTCCGGTTTCCTCCCACACGAATGACCACATATATGCTTTCATCCGCGCCAACGAAAGTGATTAATATAAGTTGTTAGAACTTGCTTCGCAATCGTTAAATAAATCAAGTTTAAACATTCAAACACAACTTTTGTGAGAAAAGGCGAGTCACATAATGCGATGCTAGGAATTTATTAATAGCAAGAAAAAGAAAGGAACACATGACAAAACTATGAGTGTAAAAAACAAAAAGACTGGTTGCTGGAAGAGGTTATACACCATATTGAAGAAATGACTGTCTATAAGGTATGTCAGTTCAGTGATTTCAAATAAAACACAGAAACAAACCATCTATTATACAGTACAATCAATATAAAAATTATGGCTGGTAAGTACCTTTTGGTGATAATGGCCGCAGTAATATGATAATTGCTCGAGGGTCAATTATCACGTTACTGGGGGCCATTATCACTAAAATGTACTAGCCACATAGCATGCTCTAAATAATGAACACTCACTGCAACTTTTGGATATTCGGTATTTTCTGTGAAAAATGACATTGAACATTATATGTTTGATATCGGAGTTAGAATCAATTTACAATGTGCAGGAATGGCATACAATGTGCAGGAATGGTATACAATGTGCAGAAATGGTATACAATCTGCAGGAATGGTATACAAAGTGCAGGAATGGTATACAATGTACAGGAATGGTATACAATGTACAGGAATGGTATACAATGTACAGGAATGGTATACAATGGGCAGACATGGTAGTTCTGAATGGAGCCAGGCTCAATAACACAAAAACAGAGATGGAATATGCTCCTTAACCCATTCAACACCAAGTAACAGACATGGACTGGTGCGTGCTATTTTTAGATCAATAAATTAATCAGAATATTACATTTGGACCAGTTCATTTATCAAAATGAGTAATTATTTCTAAAAATAGTAATATTACTGGCAAAAAGTACAGATCCTGATGAGACAGATCGTCACGAGCAGGCTCATCTGGATCAACTCTTTTTGTAAGCCTATTTAGGTCTGTAGTGTTGAAAGGGTTAAAGGAAAATCATCAACAATCCGGTACATAAACATATACAGGGAAGAAGAACATTAATAATTGAATGTGCTTGCCTTGTCAATATTTGATTCATTTGATTTTGGGGTTTAAAGTCGCTTAGGTCATATGGCAACTCTCCAGTCCTTATTGGTGGAGAAGATCCTGTGTGCCCCTATGAGTAGTATTGCATGCAAGAACGTGCACCCATGTAGAACTACCGACCTTCCGTCAGTCAGCTGTGTAAAACTACCGACTTTCCATCAGTCAGCTGTGTAAAACTACCGACCTTCCATCAGTCAGCTGTGTAGAACTACCAACCTTCCATCAGTCAGCTGTGTAAAACTACTAACCTTCCATCAGTCAGCTGTGTAAAACTACCGACCTTCCATCAGTCAGCTGTGTAAAACTACCGACCTTCCATCAGTCAGCTGTGTAAAACTACTAACCTTCCATCAGTCAGCTGTGTAGAACTACCGACCTTCCATCAGTCAGCTGTGTAAAACTACCGACCTTCCATCAGTCAGCTGTGTAAAACTACCGACCTTTCATCAGTCAGCTGTGTAAAACTACCAACCTTCCATCAGTCAGCTGTGTAGAACTACCGACCTTCCATCAGTCAGCTGTGTAAAACTACCGACCTTCCATCAGTCAGCTGTGTAAAACTACTAACCTTCCATCAGTCAGCTGTGTATTGCTTTCTAACTTGATATTTGACACCCCCCCCCAGTGGGATTCGCTCCTACAGTGGTGAGAGGTAAGTGATTGGAAGACAACAACCATAACCACTCGGCCACGACTTGTCAATATTTGACTGATAATAATAATTTACCCACGAACAACTCAGTCTGGAAACAGGCTTTGTCAACAAGCTGGGAAGGGCAGGGGTGGGGGTATGTATTTTTGAACCCATCTTAAAAATGGAATAAATACAAAATCTTCAAACATACAAAGTTTCAGTTTCCACACAACAGTTAATGTGAGCTTTGATCTTTAGATCTTTCTGTATGTAGGCTGCGTTGCCTTGTCGCCAGTTACCGAGGTACAGGAAGCCAGGGATTATCTCGGTGGGGTATGGTTTGATAGCATCCATCTCCTGAAACATAACACAATTTGTTTTTGTTATTAGGGTTTAAAGTCTGGCAAACAACTTAGTTCATATAGCGGCCCTCCAGCTATTATTGGATGAAGACTTTGGGTACCCTTTCTGAACATTATGTCAGGCACGGACGGGCACACAGGATAGATCCACTGACCTACCACAAGCCAGCGGGATAGAATTCAAAACCCAAGTGGGATTCGAACCACAGTGGTAAATGGAAAGTGATTTGAAGTCTACCTTAACCACTCAGCCAAGGAGGCCCAGAAATGTCAAACAAAAGTCACATCTAGTTAGCACCGCTAATAGCACTGTCATATCACAATAAGAAATCCATATACTTGTATTAACAACAGCACATCTGACCAATATACAACTATGCACCAAAATAACTGATTAACTGGTGACACTATGTATCTCACCAACCAATTAACAATAAATATCTCACCAATCTATTAACTGGCAACAGTATCTATCTCATCAACCTATTAACTGATGACACTATGTATCTCACCAACCTATTAACTGGCAACATTATCTATCTCACCAACCTATTAACTGATGACACTATGTCACCAACCAATTAACAATAAATATCTCACATATATATATGGCAACATTATCTATCTCACCAACCTATTAGCAATAAATATATCACTAATTTATTAACCACTATATATCTCACCAACCTATTAACTGGCAACATTATATATGTCACCAATCAACATTATATATCTCACCAACCTATTAACTGGTGACACTATATCTCACCCACCAATTAACAATAAATATATCACCAATTTACTAACCACTATATATCTCACCAACCTATTAACCACTATATATCTCACCAACCTATTAACTGGTGACACTATATATATCACAAACCAATTAACAATAAATATCACAGACGGATCTGTAATCCAGTGGTAACACGCTAGACTGGTAATACAGGGATCGTAGGTTTGATCACCCGTCTGATCCTAATAAAATTAACAGTCTTTCAGATGGGACTTTAAACCGAGGTCCTGTGTCGGTGCTTTACACTATGCATGTAAAAGAACAAGTGGAGGAGACTCTGTAATGTCTGTATCATTGCACTATCCTCCAAAAATTAAAAATGACTAATCTCTTCAGGAGGCGTCGCTCATATGGGCAACCAGTAGCGACGATAAATAAGCGTAAAACACAATAAATATCTCACCAACCTATTAACCACTATATATATCACCAATCTATTAACTGGCAATATTATATATCTCACCAACCAATTAACAATAAATATCTCACCAATCTACTAACCACTATATATCTCACTAACCTATTAACTGGCAACATTATATAATTATATCTCACCAACCTATTAACTGGCAATATTATATATCTCACTAACCAATTAACACTAAATATCTCACAAACCTATTAACCATTATATATCTCACCAACCTATTAACTGGTGACACTGTATATCTCACCAACCTATTAACCACTATATATATCACCAATCTATTAACTGGCAATATTATATATCTCACCAACCAATTAACAATAAATATCTCACCAATCTACTAACCACTATATATCTCACTAACCTATTAACTGGCAACATTATATAATTATATCTCACCAACCTATTAACTGGCAATATTATATATCTCACTAACCAATTAACACTAAATATCTCACAAACCTATTAACCATTATATATCTCACCAACCTATTAACTGGTGACACTGTATATCTCACCAACCTATTAACCATTATATATCTCACAAACCTATTGATTGGTAACATTAATGATCTCACAAGCCTATTAATTCGCACAAACAGATTATTTTTTGACCAACTTAATGTCTTACCTTCGGCATGAATATTATTTTCTGCGTTCTCAAAAATGGATAAAGTGCTGAAAACTCCTCAAAGCCACCTGTAATTAGATTACAATACACCTGTAATTAAATTCCAATACACATGTAATTAGAGTACAATATACATGTAATTAGATTACAAAACATTTATAATTAGACTACAATACACCTGTAATTAGATTACAATACACCTGCAATTAGATTACACTACACATGTAATTAGATTACAATACATCTGTAATTAGATTACAATACACCTGTAATTAGATTACACTACACATGTAATTAGATACAATACACTGTAATTAATCAATACACATGTAATTAGAGTACACTACACATGTAATTAGATTACACTACACATGTAATTAGATTACACTACACATGTAATTAGATTACACTACACATGTAATTAGATTACACTACACATGTAATTAGATTACAATACACATGTAATTAGATTACAATACACCTGTAATTAGATTACAATACACATGTAATTAGATTACAATACATCTGTAATTAGATTACAATACACATGTAATTAGATTACAATACACATGTAATTAGATTACAATACACATGTAATTAGATTACACTACACATGTAATTAGATTACAATACACATGTAATTAGAGTACACTACACATGTAATTAGATTACACTACACATGTAATTAGATTACACTACACATGTAATTAGATTACACTACACATGTAATTAGATTACACTACACATGTAATTAGATTACACTACACATGTAATTAGATTACACTACACATGTAATTAGATTACATACACATGTAATTAGATTACACTACACATGTAATTAGATTACACTACACATGTAATTAGATTACAATACACATGTAATTAGATTACAATACATCTGTAATTAGATTACAATACACATGTAATTAGATTACAATACATCTGTAATTAGATTACAATACACATGTAATTAGATTACAATATACATGTAATTAGATTACAATACACATGTTATTAGATTACACTACACATGTAATTAGATTACACTACACATGTAATTAGATTACACTACACATGTAATTAGATTACAATACATCTGTAATTAGATTACAATACACATGTAATTAGATTACAATACATCTGTAATTAGATTACAATACACATGTAATTAGATTACAATATACATGTAATTAGATTACAATACACATGTTATTAGATTACACTACACATGTAATTAGATTACACTACACATGTAATTAGATTACACTACACATGTAATTAGATTAACAGGTTTCGAACCTACAACAGTGAGGGGCAAGTAATTTGAAGTAAACGGCCTTAACAACTCAGATGCCCCTCTTTATACAAAACTATTTAGGCCAGCATAGGCACACATGTTACCATTAAATGCTATAATCTGTAACTTTATGAGCCATATATACTTTCTGAAATCAAAGACATTACACTATCATTCTGGCAGTGATGGAAATATAATAGATTGTGAAACCTACCCTTGAGAATGGACACATCCATTCTGCTACCCATATCCCATAACAACGTCCCACAAACAGTAGCATCACCTAAAAATAGAGAATCGTTGATCAAGGATGAAGCTAGAGGGCATTATAATAGTCTTCCTGAGATTAAAAAAAAGTTTAAACTTTTATTTATTTTACAACGAATGCGAAGCAAGTTTTAACAACTTATATTAATCACCCTCGTAGGCGCGGATGAAGCGTATATGTGGTCATTCGTGTGGGAGGAAACTGGAGTACCAGGAGAAAACCCACCCGTCCGATCTGACGACCACCGTATCATCTCACATACTTCCCGTTCCGAGGATCGAACACAGGTTGCATTGGTGAGAAGCGAGGGTGCTAATCACTGCACTAATCAGACAGCCAGGGATTATTGTTAATTCACTGTGAAAATATTTCGTATAGAATATATAGAGAACCGTGTATACCTTAAATGTCTGTGTTTATACCTTATACATCTGCCTTGTATAGGTTGTATATATGTAAATAGGCAGAAGTGCATTCGAGGTCGACTTGAATGTAGTTTCAATAACTAATATAGTTAATTTTTCATTTTGGTAAACCTGCATTTTCATGACAGGCAGTGTATATCTTTTGTGTTTTTTGAAAAATTATGTGACTTGAGAAGACTTCAGACTAATTGATGTGTAGAAAAGATGTGGTATAAGAAATTAAGTCGTTGCAAACTGAAGGTTGATATACTGTATTATTTGGCTGAGGAATACAGTGTGTAAACACAGTGACGTTATTCACAGGTGAGCACATTACTTATGGGATATCTGTGCTGTTTTCCAGTTTGATTTGAATACCTCTTCACAGTGGATGTGGTATCAGAAGAAATGAAAGATTGGAAATATAAATGAACAGATTGTATGTTTTTACTATGTATTTAATAGGCAATTTATTTGTTGTTTTACAACCTATACCATAACCTTCTACCTTGCACACCGTTACTTCCCCCTACTAGTTATGTGTGGGATTCCTGTCAAGTAAGTACAGGTTGCTTGTGCATCCAAAGAGGGTCACATTGGCCCAAGGTCGCTCACCTGAGAAAGGTGATATGTACTATGTGATAATAAGTTTTAAACCGTAACATGCTGATTCAAATTTGATGTAACACTGCTCTGATCAGGATCTATGTTGTTTGCTATTCAGACAAGTGTTTTAGCTCCACTAGTAAACAGCATAGATAGAGCCTGAGATGTCTGATCTGGCTAAATGCTGTTTGAAACAAGCGACTTTAGTTGTGATTGACATGAATGGTTAAGACAGAATGATGTACTTTGACAAATTATGGCTAAGGATAATGCCAATTTGATACAAGCCAAATTTTATAAATTTATTGTTTAGCAGAGATTTGAAATAAATGTTGTCGCCTACCTCTATAAAAACTTGGCAGATATGATGTGTTTATGCTGCGGATATATTAGTGTATTGACTTACTTGATTCTTTGATATTACTGGAATTGCTGTCATACACCACAATCTTCCCCTTACATTCTAATTCAGCATCAAATGGCACAAAGAACTCGCCATCTTTGTTCTGAAAATACAACAAAATAATGGTTAAACCATTTATAAAATACTCTGTAACACTGCTGTCCAATTAGCACACAAATGCAAACTGGGTTCGATCCTCAGACCGGGAAGTATGTGAGATGGTATGGAGGTCGCCAGGTCGGATAGGTGAGTTTTTCTCCGGTTTCCCCACACACAAATATGCTGTCATTCGCACCATCGAGAGTGATTAATATATGTTGTTACAGCTTGTTTCGCAATAATTGTAAAATAAATAAAGTTTATACTTTAGGTATACACAGGTACAGTACCTGTGTGTCATCCAGTATTTTATATAATATCTCTCAGAGGAGATCAATAGCAAAACTTGAAACTAAAGTATTTAGTTTCTCATGTATTACTTTCAAAATGTAGCATTGCATGGGTGATTAAAAGAGTATTGTTTTGTGAATGGAGATTTTAACTGAAATAATATAAGCCATCAACAGAAACAATTATTGGGCATGACAAATTAACAGGATAGTGTAAAATACTACCTCACCAAATTCACTGTCCAAAAATATTTCTATTGCTTGGTGAAATTAATATATAATCACCTTATATTGTTATATTTAGGGTTCTACGCCTGCATCAGCACCATTTCTGGCTATATCGCCGACGGGCAGTTTACCTAACAACACCTTTCCTGGGCAGGCTCCAGCAGTTAACCAGTACTTGGGTGCACCAACCTCCGTAAGAAACTGCCAACTTTTTCATATAAATGAGATACGCTGAGCGGGGCTCGAACCCATGACCATCAGTGATGATAGGTTACAGTGGTATACAAGTCAGCGACCGTAACCACTCGACCACGGAGGCGGACTTATAATCACCATATACTCATATCATACTTATATAATTTTGTATAATTATTACTATTTACACATGTATGTATAGTCGGTTCAAGAGCTTATGTTTTAATGTGATATGTCTCGCCAACTAAATTAAATCTTATCTTACCTAAGTACCTTACCTTATAACTAGATTATTTTACTATAATCAATTTCATGTCTATGTCTCCGAAAAGGGTTTGACATTTATAAGTGAAAATAAAGAATCATAACTCTTTGCATACTAAGCAGTGAAAATAATGGTCAAATATGTCTTGGAATTTCAGTCGCAACAACTCGATTGTAATGAAATTCCATGACATATTTCCAATGTTTTCAACTACAAATAAGAAAAACACATTTCTGAATTGTTTCTTCAATTATTTGCAATATTTATAGCCTTTACTTACCAGGCATGCAAAGGGTTCGTAAACTAAATATTAAGAATCTGTACTGTATAATTTTAAATACAACCTAAAACCTACCCGGGGTGCTTTCTTGGATGTGACAACATGACTTTCATTGTACTCAGCCTTGGTTCTCGCATCTGTAGATATAAAGGAGTTTCATGAAACAGGAGCCGGGCATAAGCTTTTATATGACATGGAATTTCGTTAAAATTGTGTATTTACGATATAATTCAAATGAAATTCTGTGACATATTTGACTGTTAATTTCACCCGCTAGCGTGCAAACAGTTAAGTAGCCCCTATGGCATGAAATGTCTAGACTTGGGTACGAAATGTCTCTAACACTAACCCTGGATCCTAGGGTATGAACTATCCGGACTACGATTAGCCTCAGACACTGGGTACAAAACGTCCTAACTGGGTGCAAATCATCTTAGAATTGGGCACGAAAAGTCCAAACTAGGTACGAAATGTCCAGGGTACGAATTCAATTGAAATATACCCACCTATCAATAGCAGATAGTTATTGTCACTTAAATTTGAATGAACTGTCGCCTGTTGGAGTATGTTATATAGATCGGTTGGTTCCAATAGACCAAGCCCCTCCATATTGCAATGTATGGGCTGTCACACCAAAAAACGTCACAAATTAAAAGAAAAAGAATTCATGTGGTTAAGTTGACCTAATAACACCTGTAATAAACATAGGGTTGCACCAAAAATGTAGTTCTAAAATAATTAAAACGTTTACATTTCACTGTTATATAGTTTACCCTGTGCACGATATATGTTTTGGTAGACGTGACTGTAGCATTGGAAGCTGTATAGTAGATGTCAGTGTTATATTAAAATAACACAAACAACGAAAGTAGTTCAAGTGTTGTTATGTGCGGATGAATGAAATTGTATTGCGTGCGCATCCAGCAGAATTCCGTTTCCGGTGTTATCGGTTCAAGCATTTTTCTTCAGAAACGCCGGCAAACAACAACTTTAAATATGTTTTCACGCTTTATAAGACCCACCACTTGTGTATTTAATCGAACATTGTCAACAACTGCACAGGTAAATCACTATTTCTTCCACAAATGTCTCTTATGTAGAATGACAGACAGACTGAATGTGTCGGGCACTGGATGTCAGTGACAGCGAAATCACGTCCCCGTGTTACGTGTAATTTCTCACGAAGACTACATGGTATTCTAGACCACATGCACGTTCTTTATTTTGAAATAAGTTGCATACCTCCCAGTCTTGTGCATTTTATTGTAATAGACCTATGGTATGCAAACGGCCTCGTCCGTCAAGATTTGAAGGACATTGCAAAGGGAGGCAACTTGTGAACGTACATGTAATTATAAATATAGACACTGTGTTACATTGAACCTCGGTTTATTTCCTTCAAAATTGCCATGCAAAGATTTTCTAGTAAAATTACATTTGCCAACAAGCAAGAAATCCTTCACAGACTTACTTTGCATATGAATATAGTTGCCAATTTGATTTTCATATTAGATGAATCTTTAGTTGTACACATAGAGAGATGGAACCTATAGATGCTCAGCGTATATCCCACATGTAATGACCAGTATAAAATGTTGTGAAAATAACATTAATAAAACTCTTGACAGTCTTAGCTTCATCATGTGACCTTGCTGCTCAATACAGCTATCGCAACTGTGTCGGCTCGACGCCCGTTTACATGGGGAATTCAAGACTCCAGGGCACCTATGCACGGATATATTTTTTAAATTCGGATAGCTACCTGAACTGCTCATATACCGTATCAGTTTCGGTGGACATATTCTCACAATGATTTGTTTGTTTATATTCGTCTGCTGGACCAGTCGCGTGACAGTTGCACCAGGCTACCGATACATGCAACGGAATGCTATTGAACCATGCTTCAGCTCTGTCAGTGAAATTAGCCTAAAACTATATAAATATTTTAAATACGGATGTAAATGGACAAATACGCCGAGCATAGGTTCCACCCCTCTGAGTATTTAAATTTTCCTCTTCTGAATGTGTTGTGTAAAATGTTTGTTTGGTTGCCCAGTTGAGTCAAAAATGATTTTCCTCTCAATATATGGATCGTTTCACAATCATGATACCCATTGACAGTTACATGTCATTTGTTTTACACATACTTTGTAATTCCCTCACTAACTAATTGAACTACACACATTGATAGTGAAGGTAATATTTTGCACTGGCTGATCTGAATTTTGCCATTAACACAATGTCTTATCTGGAAATGTATTTTAAGTCAGTATTTTTTTCATGAAAGATGAACAATTCAGGGTAAATAGCATTGCTTCAACTCCAAATGTTGTATATTAGAACCACTATTATCTATACTGGTTATCACACTATCTATACTGGTTATCACACTGCATACTATACATACATCATTACATGTAGAGGTGCGTTGACCTGTCTTCTCCGGAAGTGGGTTATATGACGGTCTAGAATAACTGTCGTATATATACCGTACATATATATATTGCTAGAAATTTGCTAAAGCGCTTGGTGTATATCTACTCTTTTTCCGGAAAAGTGCACTTTTTATTGATTAAAGGGCATAAACAAACTATATTTTGTTGAATATTCCAATTAACCAGATGTATAAGCAACTAAGCAATGCAGTCAAGATTGTAATTTGAAATTTTAGTATTATAGCAACCAATAACTAATGTGATCAATCTAATATCATTGATTACGATTAAATGGGACACAAAATAAAACCTCAATGGTTTCACAAACACTTCTTGAACATGATGTAATTGAAAAATACCAGTATTCTGAGATGGAATTCCATTTAACTATAAGTGAATATATTTTCTGCAGAAGACATGTTTTTTTTTTACATTCACTATTTCTTCTCTAGTCTTTGTGTTGTGTTCTTAAATCTGTAGATTTATATCGTGGATGTTGCTGTGCTTAAAAGCTTGAACAATATAGACCAACTCCTTACTAGCCTACACAGGAAATTAAATTACATTCAGTATCATTCCATAGTAGCTATTAATGGTAGAACAACTACATGGTATAATACCGAGTGTATACTATATGAATGGAATATGTATTAAACAGGAGCAGTGTTTCAGATGGGATGGAGTGATAAACTTGTCGGTGCCGTACACCATGCACGTAAAAGAACCAGTGGAGACTCTGAAATGGGTCTCTGTCTGTATCATTGCACTATCCTCTAAAATGACTAATCTCTTCAGGAAATGTCGCTCATATGGGCAACCGATAGCAACAATAAATAAACGCAAAACACACAGCCTGCAGACAGGTTAAATCTATATACCGGTAGTAACACGGTATTCATGATGTTTATGACGATAAATAAACGTAAAACACACAATAGTATTAAACGGTTGTAGTTTCATTTCATATCCTGACCATAATAGTTTTTATGGGCAGTCCGGTTAGCGCGCTCGCTTCTCACCAATGCACCCCGGGTTCGATCCTCGGACCGGGCGGTATGCGAGATGGTACGGTGGTCGCCAGATCGGACAGGTGGGTTTTCTCCAGGTACTCCTGTTTCCTCCCACATGAATGACCACATTTACGCTTTCATCCGCGCCAACTAGAGTGATTAATATAAGTTGTTAAAACTTGCTTCACAAGCGTTGTAAAATAAATAAAGTTTAAATAGTTTTTTAAAAATATATTTAAATGTACATAAACAACAACAAAATATAGTTCAGGTATACCAAAGAAAACAACCGGTTCATACTGAAATAATTGAAACTGAAAACGTGTCATTTTCATGTCTGTTTTTATTATTATTATATCTCGGTTTCGTAAAAAGATGCATAATTCAGTAATAAATATATATTATGTCATCCAAAGAACATTAAATTTATCGTCTGAATCTTTATGGCAATATTTGATATAAAAACACCAAGTTATCACATAGTATTAGGCAGAAATATCAAAATGGGAGTCTAAAAAATAAGTCCAGCCCCAGAGCGGGACCCGAATGATGACGGAAATTGCCGCACGGACTCGATGTGAGAACGGCGAACTGACGTGATCGAAATGCGGCAGAAACTGGGAAAGCCCGGGTGGGAAAGCCTCTCCAAAAAGGAATTGCGAACAATATTAGCCTATTATAGGGTCCAGTTCTTGTCATTGTTTTACAGCTGCATATATATGTTAACACACCTAGTGAGGTCTCGGAGAAAGAGAGAGGGAAAAAAAAATGTTATCAGCCATTTTTTTAACTGGCCGTCGCCAATATAATTGACCGTCTTATTAGGCTCTCTGCCTAATACTGTGAGTTATCATTTATTTGAAAGAACCAGTATCTGTCATGGGATATATATATATTGTATAAACGGTTTTGGTGTAGGGTGTGTTGATTTTATCCTGTATATTATGTAATTATTAATAAAAAAATATATAACGTTATTTTTATTTAAATTAATATATTTCTTAAGATAATGAATTTCTTTGTTCGTAATCGTATATCAAGATTTAATTAAAACATATTTATTGAAGAAAAAAATAAATGTAAAACATTTGAAATGGTTGTTTTGTGTTCTACAAAGTCATTTATTAAAAAAATATTGTTCATATGGAAATACCAAATGTTAGCCTAGAAAATTGATACATTGATACTTTGTCAAACACACAGAAAACACCATAATTCTCAGAACAATATAGGTGTCATCATATCCACAAATTTTCCAAATTACCTGTAATGACATGCTGTTGATAAAACTGGCTTCTTATCTATTGATTATTGATAGGTAATTAGCAACTATATGCATTGAGATACAGTAGCAGATTAGCTTACTTCACCAAATGGGAAAGGGTTAAATAACGTTTAAATATATGGCTTATAATTATGGTTTAATCCTTTTATTCCCACTTGCTGTTCAGTAGACATATATGTCATATGCATACAACTTAAGGTTATGGCGAATGCACCAAGTTCAAATTGAGTTTGTCCGCAACAAACGCGGTGGACAAAGTCTTGTTGTTGGTGGTTACAGGTTCATGGTATGTATATATATAGTTGCTGTCTGTCTGCCCGTCCGTTTGATTGTATTTGATCTTAAACACTCTTAAACACATTCTGTCTGTCTGCATGTCTATCCGTCCCACACCCGTTTTTACCTAATTTTATATAAGTGGGAACAATAGGACTACACCGCTTATATTGGCTAGTCCAAAAAATTAACATTTAATACATTAGAATTTCAAAGTTAGTTAAATGCAATATATAATATAGATATATCCACTTAACACAAAGTATCACATAAAATACAGACGGATCTGTAGTCCAGTGGTAACACGCTGGACTGGTAATCCAGGGATCGCAGATTCGATCCCCCGTCTGACCATAATAAAATGAACAGTCTTTCAGATGGGACGTTAAACCGAGGTCTTGTGTCGGTGCTTTACATCGTGCACGTAAAAGAACCAGAGGAGACTCTGGAATGGGTCTCTGTCTGTATCATTGCACTATCTGCCAACAATCTAAAATAACTAATCTTTTCAAGAAGCGTCGCTCATATGGGCAACTGGTAGCGACGATAAATAAACGTAAAAACACACACTATCACATAAAATGCATTAGAAAACATAAATACTAAGTATGACTTTCCTACTCGCTACATTTATTTAGCTATTCTGGTGATTCATTCATGCAGTTTGAGACCAATACATATATCACAAATTTAAAATAACAACTTAACCCACGTTTATATAATTATGGGATCGACCTGTGTTTCTATCAATATATGGTTTCAACTTGTGTGTCAAATATTCTCCGGCAGAAATGTGTGGAATTTGTATGGTCATTTATTGGAATAGTTTTCAAAATAATGCATTCATCTCATTTTTTCATATGTTTTATAAATATTGCCCAAAAAAAATCAACTACCATCATGATTTTGTGGTTGTATTGGTTAAATTAAATATAAGAAGCATTGAATTTCAATAAACTATGCCATAATGACCATGTGATTGAAATAAGGATTTCTGGGTGGAAAACTTGCCATGGCATCTTCATAGTGGAATATTTTTTACAAATCGGAGCTATATGTATATAATGATCAGTTTGACTCAATATTCAGAATTTTGGAGGTCTGCGACACATGCTTTGTCCTGATTGTGAAACAGCCCATATCTGAATATCGGTTTCCCCAAAAATATACAATCTGTCACAATGTAGAGAACGGACGCTTTCAAGTGGCCACAATTTTATCTGCGTAAAGCTGCATAGATGATTTCTATCGATGTCAATGTTCAGACACTTTCATTGTACTGTTATGTACATGTAATGTATATAAAGCGTGTAAACAACCCAGATATATTACGGTTATTGAGCAGACCACTCCGGACAGCCATACATTGAAACATTACATCCAATTCCAGCTGTACGTCCTTGATATTAAATTTGGACGTAATAATAAATATCAGGGTTCATTCTAGGTCAGAATTTTTGGGAGAAGTGAGAAAGAGCGTGATCGCTTCCTTAAATGATGTTCTTTAATATACTTCTGCAAAATAGGGTTAAAATGCACAGTACCATTAAATACAACATTTGAATCTAGGAGTGCTTTATAATGGGCCAGTGTATCTTACTAGACAAAATTTCGTTTGAAAATCGTAACAAACGAAAGAAAAAAACATTTTTTTTTAGGGAGAAGTGGGGCCGGGCCCCCAGAGGGCGAAGTCAGGGTCCCTAGGGCGACTATTTCGTCCACATCGCCCTCTAGAATGATCCCTGAAATAAACATCGGGACGTCCATTAGTGGAACCCCTGATGCTTGCCCATGTAAAATGTTCATGTAATTGTATATTATGTCTGTTGAGCTCTGCTTTTCTTGTATACATGTATATGGATGTAATTTAGGAACCCTAGTAAGTCGCTACTTCGGCACAGTAATATTGTTCACATTCATGTGTTTTTCTTTCAGAAAAATTCGAGTGTGACAGTTTTGGGAGCTAGTGGTGGTATTGGACAACCTCTGTCTCTTATCCTCAAACAGTCTCCTTTCGTCACACGACTACACCTCTATGATATTGCACACTCAAATGGCGTAGCATCCGACCTCAGCCATATATCTACAAAAGCAAAGGTACAGGGGTTTATGGGCGCGGACCAGCTACATGAATCCCTACAGGGCGCCGAGATTGTTCTTATTCCTGCAGGAGTGCCAAGAAAACCAGGTACATTAAAACTTTCCTGTCACCTCGCCATTCTAACCAAGAAGATTTAAAAGTTGTACAACTACAAGGGAGAAGTTTCTTGACTAGGCCAAATATCCTCTATACTACACAAAAACAATTCTGAGCTGACAATGGGGAGCAGTTCGGATGTTCATGGAGACTATCATCTAGGTTGTGCCTTGACCAGGCTTACCGCTTGCGGTCTCGACAAAAAACAATTACTGGCACTAACTTTTGTGAATTGGCTTTTTTTTGGGCACTACATATTTTGTCAAATACATAGCTTCAAATAATTATCCGTGAACTATATTTCAAATTGGCTCGTTATTTTTAATTGGCTCCAGAAGTGGTGCAGACAAAACAAACAGGGGGAACGCTGCCTTACTAAAGTATACTTGTTTACGATTTAACTGAAATAAGACCTTCCTCAAACAGTAAATAGGATTCAGTATTTAGCTTGATTGCGAAACAAGTTGTTGCAACACTCTCGAGACCTTATTCCTGATGGAATCCATTGGCACGGGGAGAGAGAAGAGGAAATGTGGAACTTAAATGCCTTGTCTAAGGGCACAATCGTAACGGCTACAGCTGGGCTTGAACTCCGGGCCCTTCGCACCTGAAGCGAACGCGCTACCACTGCACTATCACGATTCCACAGATACAGTATTTAGCTGCTAGCGCTGGTGACTCGTAAAATATGTGAGATTTTCTGTTGTTTCAGGTATGACCAGAGATGACTTGTTCAACACAAACGCATCAATAGTGAGGGATCTGGTGTCCGCTATTGCCGATGTTTGTCCTAAAGCTATGATATGTGTAATAACTAATCCTGTATGTATAAATAAAGCATCCATTAATATTTACATTATAAGTTGCATGGTGCGTTAGTGACCTAATACATGGTCAGTAAATTTCCGAATGGTCGGGAGCGAAGTTTGTGTCACTGTATAATATGTTCTGGCTGCCTATATATCCCGTATTAGGTCACTAATGCACCGTGTAGCGTATATCTTACGACAACATTTAGGACGAAATCAACAACAGTACAATAATTTAATATTAGACAACACAGTACAGTAGTTATAATAGCATTCAAGAATTGTACTCAAATCGCTATCAATTAGTGAGTCTAATGGGCAGAAAACTATCGCCCGATTATAATCAAATTCAGCATACATACATTGTATATAGAGAACTTCACTGTATTGTTAATATTTATATATTTGTGCAAACATATCCCGACTTCTCATCCACTACGCTGTCCGTCGCTTTCAGATATGGCTGCAGATGATTTTTGTACCATTTGGATTGGATTAAGCATTTATTTATTTTCTATCATGTACATGATTATTTACAACAATTAAAATAAGGAATTGAACAGAAAGCTATAATGTACCATATTAGTCACGATGATGATAAATTACCCCGAGTGTTTACGCTTAGTTGATATAAACTTTCCTTCGCTTCAATTCATAAGGGAATATTACGACGGTTGGAATTTTCAACCGGATGCCATAGTAACAACGCACCTCGTGAATATTTTGTATCAACAATCGATTGTCGGCGGTGAAATAGAAATTTATTTCCTATCCTGGTATACCAGAGTTTATATGTTACTGCAGTATATTTAATTCAGTTGAAATCAAAATATTTAATAGAAAATAAGATTTTTCATAGTAAGACAGTACTAGTACTGGTTGGACACTAGTTTACAGGTCATTGACTTCAACTCATTTGACAACTGCAGGTTCAAATCCAATTGTCTCATACATTCATGTTATGAAGTTGGCATGCAGAAGGTCGGTGGTTGGCCGTCCATACCTGAAATACCGGATTTACTTTTTTCATGGCTAGAACCGTGTATTTTGCAGTGTGTAAACATTGTAATTACAGGTAAACTCCACTGTTCCTATAGCATCAGAAGTCATGAAAAAGAAAGGTGTATATGATCCAAAGAAAATTTTTGGAGTGACAACATTGGACTCTGTGAGAGCTAGTACGTTCATCGCAGAGGCAAAGGTAGGTATTGGCGGACAGTGCAGTATATTTGTCGTTGTATGGTTCACATCTTGAATGTGCATCATTGTATGGTTCACATATCGACAGTGCATCATTGTATGGTTCACATCTCGACAGTGCATCATTGTATGGTTCACATCTTGACAGTGCATCATTGTATGGTTCACATCTTGACAGTGCATCATTGTATGGTTCACATCTTGACAGTGCATCATTATATGGTTCACATCTTGACAGTGCATCATTGTATGGTTCACATCTTGACAGTGCATCATTGTATGGTTCACATCTTGACAGTGCATCATTATATGGTTCACATTTGACAGTGCATCATTGTATGATTCACATATTGACAGTGCATCATTGTATGGTTCACATATTGACAGTGCATCATTGTATGGTTCACATATTGACAGTGCATCATTGTATGGTTTGTTAGTTTAAGCAGAATTTATTTGTAGTAAGCATACATAGCCCTACAGTGAAATTATGTTTCTCTCCCGAGTATTTCATTAGATTACAAACGTTGTTTCCTCTTTATATGTTGTACAACTTGTGTACAATTCTGTCTGTACCCATCAAATGGTAAATGTACTTACATGGCTAGGAGATAAATAGGTTTACTGTCTAGTAATATACCGTATATTCCCTAATTTACGCACCCCAGAGCGATGTATTTGGCCAGTTGGGGGCATAAATTAGAAGGCCCTTTTTTACACTAAGTACGGTAGTCCATACACTACAAAGATAATTTTTTATTAATTTATTGGTCTAAATATATCATGCATCATATGTCAATGTCGGTTACTTAGGGTTGAATGGGTTAAAGTGTTTTTGGAGGATAGTATAATGATACAGAAAAGAGACGCATTCCAGAGTCTCATCTGGTTCTTTTACGTGCACAGTGTACAGCACCGACACGAGACCTCGGTTTAATGTCCCATCTGAAAGACTGTTAAATTTTATTATTGTCAGATGGGGGATCGAACCTGCGATCCCTGGATTACCAGTCCAGTGAGTGTGTTAACACTGGACTACAGATCTGCCTGCAGGCCGTGTTTAAAATGAGAAAATATAGTAAATTAATGGTGTGATATGCATAAATTAGGGGGCAGGGCTGAAAATATGGAATATACGGTAGATATAAATTCCTCTATATGGCTATAGAGAAGAAACCACTGAAACATACAATTAACCCTTTCAACACCACATACCTCTAAATAGGCTTACAAAAGTGTAGATCCAGATGAGCCGGCTCGTGACGAGCCGTCTCATCAGGATCTGCACTTTTTGCCAGTGCTATGACTATTTTTAGACATGATTACCCATTTTGATAAATGAACTTGTCCAAATGTGATTTTCTGATTCATTTATTGGTTTATGAATATCATGGACCAGTCCATGTGAGTTACTTGGTGTTGAATGGGTTAATAGTATGCGACCTGAAATCTACAAATGGTACCAGTTGGATGTACTATTTCATACACCTGCATTCTATTTCTATTTTCTTTATTTTTTCGCAGTCAAATTTGGTATGTACAATTATAACACACCATTGTATAACTAATAAAATGACAATTCAATTTATCAATCAATTTAGCAGTATAATTTCATATTACTGTGAACGTGGACAATGTTTAAATGTGCTATATTGGTGAAATGTATGGAAATGATAGTGCATGAACTTTTCGTCACACGAAAATATCGACTTCTCCAGTACCAGTTCCCTACCAGGTGGAGATTGGCGACTATATGTATGTGCTTGTCCGTCCATATTTCAATCTGTCGCACTTTTACTATCCACACTCGCACTTTGTCATGCACGAGTATTCGCTAATAATGACTTGTTCCATCCAAGACGCAGGCAGGGCCCTTCCCCAAAACCCTTCAAGGTTAAATGTCAAATATCATGTCTGCTCTGGGTCAATGTCCCCCCTAAGAGATTTATTGTGAAATAGTGATACATTGAACTTGATAATTCAACATACCATCCATCATAGTATACTTATATGGCATGGCTGAGTGGTTTAGGTCATCGACTGCAAATCAGTTGTTTCTCATCGCTATGAAAGTGCGAATCCCACTGGGGTATCAAATTCTTTCAAGTGAGGAAGTTATCCAGCTGGCTTGAAGGTCAGTTCTGCGCGGGTGTCTGAAATACTGCTCAGAGGGTACCTGGTGTCTTCCTCCACCAATAACCTGCCAGAGTCGCCATATAACCTAACCTGTTGGTGCACCTTTCAACCCCAAAAACAAACAAATACACCAATGGAGATTTTTAGAAAGACATTGTCGAGACATGTCAATAATTATATAAATTTACAATTAGTGTATCGAGAGAATTTTTACTTTATCATATGGAAAAGTCATGGAATTTTACCTCAATGTTTGTGTACGAACACTGATTCATTGTAAGATGTTCAAATAACTTGTAAAAAAGTGATATGTGTCATTACACCCTTATTAGCCCCATCTCCTGACCCCCACGTCCATTTTGTTTTACTTGTCTAAGTATACACACATCAATATATATGTATTGTTGCAATCCGGTAGGGGGACTTTGTATTGCATTACAATATATGTTTCTTCATTCACTTGTTGAAAGTAACATTAAAAATACATTCAAACAAATTAACAACATTTAATATACATTCAAATAAACTAACAAGTGCTCAGTTACTAGAAATGTTAGCTTGCAGATTAGTTGCTTATTGATACAGTGGAACCCCCTGAAACCGGAAACCCTGTTAATGTGCAATTCCACCCAAACCGGAACATTTTCCAGGTCCATATATTTATTCTTAGGGGGTTATACTTTTCGCACCGTCTGTCTGTCCATCAGAGTTAATATGATCTTATTTGGCTATGGAGGCATTTCAAAACTATAGAGTGCCACAAATATTAGCAATATATAGGTGATGTATCGTACAACACCTGCGTCCTTAGCTTCAAGGTCAAAGTCACACTTGGGAGGTTAAATGGGAAATATAGATACAATATTTCCTGTCTGGGCTGTAACTTCTTCGGCTATTGAGGCATTTCAAAACTAATGTGCCACAAATGTTCTCTATATATACACTCAAATCTGTGTTAGTGGTCACCTCTATTAAGCAGCCACTTTCTGAGATTCCTTTGGTTGACCGCTTAAGACAGGTTTGACTGTAGGTGATGTATTGTACACAATGTTTGTGTGTCCATCCGTCCGAGTCCATATTTCCATCTGTGCTGCAACTTCTCCGACTATAGCCTACTGTGATATTTCGTTTTTTCTTTGTTCATTACAAGTAATAAATCCTAAATAAACTGGAACCCCTCCGTAAAACATTTGTACACATTTCTATCGAAATTACCCCTAAAAACCGAACATCATGTTACGAAATTCTGATCTGTATGACTTTAGACTCGCCTCGCCTTTCGAGTTTGCAATTAATCAATTGTCATGTTCATTCTGGGTGGATTTGTGGTGCGAATAAATAGTAGTGATAAAAACCAATAAATACATGCAAACTGGTGTTGCAAAAGGGTTGTTCTTAAATGGATTTCATCGGGAGATTATTTAATTATTTATGTAGATTATTTAATTATGTTCTTTTTGTGTTTGAGTAATTCGTTTTAATACGACCAAATAACTATGAATGAGAGTTCACAAATGACGAACAATCATTATTTCATGCATAACTGCGACTAATTTTCAGTTAAAGTAACACGCTATCACAAATTCCCTAGAAGTTTCAGACTTTCATGAATTCCACAGAAGTTTCAGACTTTCACGAATTCCCTAGAAGTTTCAGACTCACGAATTCCACAGAAGTTTCAGACTTTCATGAATTCCACAGAAGTTTCAGACTCACGAATTCCCTAGAAGTTTCAGACTTTCACGAATTCCACGGAAGTTTCAGACTTTCACGAATTCCACATACGTTTCAGACTTTCACGAATTCCACATACGTTTCAGACGTTCACGAATTCCACAGAAGTTTCAGACTTTCACGAATTCCACATACGTTTCAGACTTTCACGAATTCCACAGAAATTTCAGACTTTCACGAATTCCACAGAAGTTTCAGACTTTCACGAATTCCACAGAAGTTTCAGACTTTCACGAATTCCACAGAAGTTTCAGACTTTCACCATTGGTTCCGTTCAGAGGCTGTTTGGTTTAGAGGGGTTTCACTGTACACAATTTTTGTAAAAAAGAATTATTTTATAAATATCACTTTGCTTTGCAAGATAACAGTGTTGCAACATGGAATTTCCCAAAATGCAATGCAGACTAGACTAGATTTAAATACCAGACATGTTACTAAGCAGAATTTAAATTGCCTCAAAGAAATGTAAATGGTCGCTAGGCCATTGACCCGTACTTATATCTCCAACATCACAAAAGTCTGCCTCCGTGGTCGAGTGGTTACGGTCGCTGACTTGTATACCACTGTATCCTATCATCACTGATGGTCACAGGTTCGAGCCCCGCTCAGGCCGTGTCTCATTTATATGAAAAAGTTGGCAGTTTCTTACTGAGGTTGGTGCACCCAAGTACTGGTTAACCGCTGGAGCCTGCCCAGGAAAGGTGTTGTTAGGTAAACTGGCCGCCGGCGATATAGCCCAAAATGGTGCTGATGCAGGCGTAAAACCCGAAATATAATAATAATAATAAACACTTAACTTCTAGAAGCTCCTCTCGACGCCATTACCCATCCCAGATGCATTGAAGAGTAGTTAATGAAACAAAAACACCATAGTACGATCTATGTAACGACCTGTAAGGATTGGCAGTGACCTCCACGGCAGAAAGGCTTCAGTCGTCTGTTTTCATTCATTTATTTATGATTTGTAAATTAGTCCTATGTATGGAGATACAAGACGTGTCCAAGCATACATCTCTATGGAGGAAAGAGTCACTGTTATGTTTTAGGTTTGAAAGGAGTGGACTACTGTGTCGAGGCTCACTCTAGAGGATGACATGGGCGAGGTAGTTATCTAGGGACCCTGACATCGGCCTCCCGAGGGCTCAATTTCTCCCTAAAAATGTTTGTTTTTAATGCAAGATCCACTGGCCATTTGAAAGCACTCCTTCTATTCAAATGTTGGATGATGGTCATAATGTGTATTTTAACGTTTTGTTGAAAATTATTAAATAATACCATTTTAAAATACGGACGCAATCGCACACTTCTCCCAACAATTCTGATCTTGGATGAGCCCTTCTGTGTCGCACTTATTTTGAATACTAAGCACGACCTTAGATTAGACTACATGCACTAATATATAAAGGGTCAGTACAGGGGTCACTCTGTACCATGCGTAAAACCCGAAATATAACATAAATATAACATATATTCTAACACGACCCAGCTAATAACATACATACTTGTAGAGTAAAATCTACCTCGGGTTATTCTGCGATATACCTACCTTGAACTATGCTGCGCGCGCACCGTGTTTTGGCTATTCCATTTATATAATGCGTGTAAAGTTTTATGAATGAAAGTCACGTGATGTTTGTAAATACTACCGTGGGAATTAGCGGAAGTGAGCTATTTTTAGAATCAGATAATCTCTTGTCTGTCTTGTTTTTCTGTTAAGTAACGTTTCAGTTACTATTCTGTACAGTTTTATTTGACAAAATAAATAAAATTATTGATCAGTTACAACTTTTGTTCATTTATGCACTAGATTGATATTTTCCATAAAAAATAACTTCATCACCTCTTACGCGGGAGGAAATTTCGAAAGCCAAATGCACGGTGTTTGAAGAAAATACTCCTTTGATTCTCGTCTAAAATTATTAGAAGTAAGTTCAAACTCGGGTTATTCTGCGATATACCACGGTTGATACTTATTATTTCTTAAATATACCCAAGGCATGTGAAATATCAATACATAGGCTTAGCAAAACAGAGACCCTTTCAGCAATATTTCAACGTTTTAGTTAATACATACCGGTACGTGTCGGTATACATGTGGCAGTCGAACATTAAAACAAGTACCCGGTAAGACATATTTTATAGCATCAAGGTCGAGTAGTGATGGCGATGTTACTACAGAGTCTGTGGGGGGAGATGAAGAAAGTCTGTGTTTATTTTAGCAACACTCGCAGGGCGTTCATTTGACCTGAGCTACCGTGATTTTACGCATGAAAATCACTAACGACGCTTGTTCGACTCTTGGTGAAAATGCGTAGTGGGTCAACGTTGACCCGGGACGATGAGTGGTCAAGCGTCATCGAACATTTTCTCAACAGTGTAATTATCCTAATCTGCCTGTCAAATGCGATCGCGGAGAGTGACTCGATGAACCAGTATAGATCACCTCAGTGGTATAGACCAAACTCGTATAGCAATCATATACTATTAGTCTTAGCACAACCTATTGTTAGTAACGCACATTACAGCACAATGCAGAGTATAATATATAGCACTAATATACTTGCCATATTTAATGGTACATAGTAACATGACTTCATACATGTATAATTGTACCATGTTTTTATTACTGAATCAACAGTGAATGGGGAGACAAATGCTTTATTTTTCAAAACAATTTATATTTTCAGAACTGTTTTTGTAAGATCCAATATACCGTAGCCGACCTGGTGTTATAAATAAATATATTGCATGTAGCGTTTCGATTGTAAGATAATTTCATATGAATATGGGTATTGTGACGAGACTGGAGTCAAGTCTGTAAGCAAAGATAACACTCCGACCTAAGATGGCTGACTGATTACAACTTGCATTAATTACTTATCATAAAATCATGCTATACGTACTAGTACCGGAACCGTAAGTCAATACTTATGTCCAGTTAAACAATGTTGATAGTTTACTGTACACCGGCAGGTCTGTGTCGATGGTTTATTGTACACCGGCAGGTCTGTGTTGATGGTTTATTGTACACCGGCAGGTCTGTGTTGATGGTTTACTGTACACCGGTATGTCTGTGTTGATGGTTTGCTGTACACCAGCAGGTCTGTGTTGATGGTTTACTGTACACCAGCAGGTCTGTGTTGATGGTTTACTGTACACCAGCAGGTCTGTGTTGATGGTTTATTGTACACCGGTATGTCTGTGTTGATGGTTTATTGTACACCGGCAGGTCTGTGTTGATGGTTTATTGTACACCGGCAGGTCTGTGTTGATGGTTTATTGTACACCGGCATGTCTGTGTTGATGGTTTATTGTACACCGGCATGTCTGTGTTGATGGTTTATTGTACACCGGCATGTCTGTGTCGATGGTTTATTGTACACCGGCATGTCTGTGTTGATGGTTTACTGTACACCGACAGGTCTGTGTTGATGGTTTATTGTACACCGGCAGGTCTGTGTTGATGGTTTATTGTACACCGGCAGGTCTGTGTCGATGGTTTATTGTACACCGACAGGTCTGTGTTGATGGTTTATTGTACACCGGCAGGTCTGTGTTGATGGTTTACTGTACACCAGCAGGTGCTGAATGTGTCAGTAGAACACACCAGGTATGTGTGTATGGTAATTGTAGTGTTATCAGTTAAACAAATTACAGCGCCTTAGCATGATTGTAAATTGATATGTTCTTGTTTTTCAGGATTTAGCAGTCCAATCGGTGAAATTGCCAGTGATCGGCGGGCACAGTGGTATAACAATAATTCCAGTAATATCACAGTGTACGCCACCAGTCTCATTCCCACCGGTAAATATCATTGGGTTGCTCACCACCCAACAAACCCAGCAGTGCTGTTGAAAACACATAGCAATGGCTAGTTGTGCTGGGATATACCTTGCATTCTGCAGTGTCACTTACTGACTTAGTTAACAATTATATTCAATTTCCAACCATAGTTAACAATTATATTCAATTTCCAACCATAGTTAACAATTATATTCAATTTCCAACCATAGTTAAAAATTATATTCAATTTCCAACCATAGTTAACAATTATATTCAATTTCCAACCATGGTTAACAATTATATTCAATTTCCAACCATAGTTAACAATTATATTCAATTTCCAACCATGGTTAACAATTATATTCAATTTCCAACCATAGTTAACAATTATATTCAATTTCCAACCATAGTTAACAATTATATTCAATTTCCAACCATAGCTGTCTACAAGTTCTGTTCTCTTTCACACCTGCCAGCAAATCCCTAAATCCTTGACAGGGTGTTATTTAGAAAACAACCAACTGGTTATTGACCTCGAATATACAAGACGGTAATTGTTGGGAGCTTTGTCAGGTCATTGAAGCTTTACATGGTGGTAATGTTTATAAAATATAAGATCAACGGTCATGTGTGACACCTGAAAGTGGTGTTCTAATAATAACTGCTAGCACAAAGCTTGTCACTCAGTACTTGCATCATATTGAATATAGCTACATGTTTATATAGGGGCCGCTACAATTGAATATAGCAACATGTTTATATAGGGGCCGCTACAATTGAATATAGCAACATGTTTATATAGGGGCCTCTACAATTGAATATAGCAACATGTTTATATAGGGGCCTCTACAATTGAATATAGCAACATGTTTATATAGAGGCCTCTACAATTGAATATAGCAACATGTTTATATAGGGGCCTCTACAATTGAATATAGCAACATGTTTATATAGGGGCCGCTACAATTGAATATAGCAACATGTTTATATAGGGGCCTCTACAAAACACATTATATAGCCTCTACAATTGAATATAGCAACATGTTTATATAGGGGCCTCTACAATTGAATATAGCAACATGTTTATATAGGGGCCTCTACAATTGAATATAGCAACATGTTTATATAGGGGCCTCTACAATTGAATATAGCAACATGTTTATATAGGGGCCTCTACAATTGAATATAGCAACATGTTTATATAGGGGCCGCCACAATTGAATATAGCAACATGTTTATATAGGGGCCTCTACAATTGATATAGCAACATGTTTATATAGGGGCCTCTACAATTGAATATAGCAACATGTTTATATAGGGGCCTCTACAATTGAATATAGCAACATGTTTATATAGGGGCCTCTACAATTGAATATAGCAACATGTTTATATAGGGGCCTCTACAATTAATATAGCAACATGTTTATATAGGGGCCTCTACAATTGAATATAGCAACATGTTTATATAGGGGCCTCTACAATTGAATATAGCAACATGTTTATATAGGGGCCTCTACAATTGAATATAGCAACATGTTTATATAGGGGCCGCCACAATTGAATATAGCAACATGTTTATATAGGGGCCTCTACAATTGAATATAGCAACATGTTTATATAGGGGCCTCTACAATTGAATATAGCAACAAGTTTATATAGGGGCCTCTACAATTGAATATAGCAACATGTTTATATAGGGGCCGCCACAATTGAATATAGCAACATGTTTATATAGGGGCCTCTGAGTCCAGCTTCTGGACTAGGAGGTCCTCAAACCTGGCAAGGCGCATGTATCGGCACTATTCACAGTGCTTCTCGACTAATAAAATGATTAATGTACATCTGGATGCGCTGCTTCAAATGGCTACTGGTACAACGATAAATAAAAACCTTTCTCGTATCGGTAAATTACGATAATGAAGCTTGCATTATTGATGTTTGACTTGTTAAATTGCAGGATGTCTGTGAGAAATTAACTGTGAGAATACAGAACGCTGGTACGGAAGTTGTCGAGGCAAAGGCTGGTGCTGTAAGTACGGCACTCGACGACTATTTCACTTGTACATGACTTTCACATTCAATATATGGAGTATGTATTCAATTCATTGGGGACAACTCTGGAGGGGTAACCAAGTGAGGTTTTTTTTTACTGCCTTTCATAAGTAATTAGTCTTACACCAGATGTTTTCTCTTCAATATCTTTTTCAACTTCAACATTTCCTTGCTCTATAAAACTGTTTACATGTTTGCTGTCCTCTTGGAACTGGAGGAACAGGCATGTTTTGGCTGGTTGAACGATAGTTGATGTACATGGACGCCACTCTGGTTAAACCAGTCTGCGTGTTAGTCATATTCCTGACAAACGGATCTGTAGCCCAGTGGTAACACGCTGGACTGGTAATCCAGGGATCGCAGGTTCGATCCCCCGTCTGACCCTAATAAAATTAAGTCTTTCAGATGGGACGTTAAACCGAGGTCTGGTGTCAGTGCTTTACACCGTGCACGTAAAAGAACCAGAGGAGATTCTGGAATGGGTCTCTCTCTGTATCATGCACTATCCTCCAAAATCTAAAATGACTAATATCTTCAGGAGGCGTCGCTCATATGGGAAACCGGTAGCGACGATAAATAAACGTAAAACACACACTCGTATTCCTGTTGAGAATGATGAACGCCAGTTATAAAGAGGTTGTTATCGTGGAAGTGTACTCGTTATAAAACCAGTATTGCACAAGTGTCTAATTTTAGAAATGCAATGAAAGATATTTAAAATGTACACACAGCTTTCGAATATCATAGTCCGGTTTAGATAAATATTATCCTGAATATGGCCGATGTAGTATTGCTTTGTCTGCAACCACTCGCAATGCAACCACTCGCAATGCAACCACTCGCATTAGTGCACCGTATGCTAATTAGTATCACTGATTGTTTCTCGAGTGGTTTGTCAATGATGGGGGATTAAAAAGTGACATTTATGTATCCAGTTCCATCCGCTTAGTAAATCACAATATTTAGCGAACAATGGAAGTGTGTATATAATTTTTAGCAGGTCTTATTAACATTTCAGTCCGCTTCTGTGGTCGAGTGGTTAAGGTCGCTGACTTGTATACCACTGTAACCTATCATCATTGATGGTCACAGGTTCGAGCCCTGCTCAGGCCGTGTCTCATTTATATGAAAAAGTTGGGTGTACCAACCTCCGTAAGAAACTGCCAAGTACTGGTTAACCGCTTGAGCCTGCCCAGGAAAGGTGTTGTTAGGTAAACTGCCCGCCGGCGATATAGCCCGAAATGGTGCTGATGCAGGCGTAAAACCTGAAATATAACAATAACTTATTAACATTGCACATATAAAAAATGTAACTGTCGCATACAGCGTAGTTTCATCCTGTTGAACAGGAATATGACTTTACGAGCATGATGCATCTATTGGATGCCAAGAACGTTCCACACAACAGTGTTGTAGCGGTGTTGGCTGTTTTAATTTATAGAATACAGACGGTATTCACTTGTCCTGAGTGAAACGGTAACATTTATCTAGTCAAAAATGGTGCAGACAGTATTGTCCTGGGGTTTGAATGTGTTTGACTCCTTGTAGGGATCGGCTACATTGTCTATGGCATTCGCAGCTGCCAAGTTTGCTGAGAACTTGATGGAAGCTATGGGGGGAGCAAATGGAAAGATCGAATGTGCGTACGTTCGTTCAGAGGAGACTGATGCCAAATACTTTGCAACACCACTGTTATTGAGTGTAAGTAGATGATTTTCATATATTGTATGTAATAAAGTTCCACATACATGGAAGCAGGTAATTCACGATGTCTCGTGATACTGTTGAAAGCGGTTATTCGGTTGTATTATTACTGGTGTCACAGTATTATTACTGATGGTGTCACAGTATTATTACTGATGGTGTCACAGTATTATTACTGATGGTGTCACAGTATTATTACTGATGGTGTCACAGTATTATTACTGATGGTGTCACAGTATTATTACTACTGGTGTCATGGTATTAATACTGGTGTCACTGTATTATTACTGATGGTGTCACAGTATTATTACTGATGGTGTCACAGTATTATTATTACTGGTGTCACGGTATTACTACTGGTGTCATAGTATTATTACTGGTGTCATGGTATTATTACTGGTGTCATGGTATTACTACTGGTGTCATAGTATTATTACTGGTGTCATGGTATTATTACTGGTGTCATGGTATTACTACTGGTGTCATAGTATTATTACTGGTGTCATGGTATTATTACTGGTGTCACGGTATTACTACTGGTGTCATAGTATTATTACTGGTGTCATGGTATTATTACTGGTGTCATAGTATTACTACTGGTGTCATAGTATTATTACTGGTGTCATGGTATTATTACTGGTGTCATGGTATTATTATTACTGGTGTCACTGTATTATTACTGGTGTCACAGTATTATTATTACTGGTGTCACAGTATTATTACTACTGGTGTCACGGTATTATTACTGGTGTCACTATTATTACTACCAGGGTTGGCGGGAAATACCGGGAAATACTGGGAAATACCGGGAAATACTGGGAAATAAGAATTTGGATACCGGGAAATAAGAATTTGGATGATTTTGGTGGTAAATACAGGTATATATACCATACAATTTCTATTACCCGGTGTACTGATTGTAGTATCATGTGTGCAGGATGAAAATGAACTGCTTTTGAAGAATATGACGAAAAATACAGGCATTCATAGTGGCATTTACGCATTGCTTATAATCTTTATATAAATGTTAGAGATCTAACATTATTGAGACTGTTCATTATTACTCTAATATACATTGTATACAAACACAGTTTAAGGAGTTTATACATACATTTATTGGAGGTATTTTAAATGTTTAATGTAGTAGGCAAAATGCAAATGTTTTTAGGATTATCCCTGAAATGTGTTCATAATATAGCTGTATTATTAAAATAATCAATTAGTTATTAAAGAAGTCAGAATCATAATTTGAGATGACCCACACTGTTTGTTTGTACACAATTTCAACACGTCACCAGTGCCCAGGAGCTTCTTCATGAGACCAAGCCGGAACTTGTACCCGAACTCCTCAACTACATGTCCGAGACACTGCCAATTCCTAAGGTGCTACAACAGGAATCCTCCATCAACAACTCGAAGCCAGCTGTATGGTGGTCATGTGTGGAGAGGTCGGGCGTGATCACCAAAGACTTCAGTCAGCTCGCCAGGAAATTGATGGTACTGCCAGCAAGTTCAGCCGCCATTGAACGTGTGTTCTCCAACTTCGGCATCATACAGACGAAACTACGCAACAGACTGGGCGTTGAGAAAGCAGCGAAGCTGGTGCTATGCTACTGCTTCCTGAGAGGTAGCGAGGAAATCGACTGGTGAAGACAGACTACTGGCTGAAGAAACATTCCAACAAGAAAAACGAAAAAATAAATGAAAAAAAAAACAATAAAATAAAAAAAAACAAAAAAAAACAATAAAACCCAAAAAAAACTGTTGTGGTTGCCAATGATGCCACCTGATGAGTACCCCTGGCAGGGACGAAATAGTTTAAGCACTTATAGAGTGGTAGCAATGCATAAAAATGAGCAAAAAACGTGTTTGGAAGACACATAATCTTATTTCCCGGTATTTCCCACTTCTGGGCTTATTTCCCGGGGCGGGAAATACCGGTATTTCCCGCCCCCGGTATTTCCCGGCCAACCCTGATTACTACTGGTCTCACGGTATTATTACTGGTGTCACAGTATTATTACTGGTGTCACAGTATTATTACTGGTGTCACGGTATTATTACTGGTGTCACGGTATTATTACTACTGGTGTCATGGTATTACTACTGGTGTCATGGTATTATTACTGGTGTCACGGTATTATTACTACTGGTGTCATGGTATTACTACTGGTGTCACAGTATTATTACTGGTGTCACAGTATTATTACTACTGGTGTCACGGTATTACTACTGGTGTCACAGTATTATTACTACTGGTGTCACTGTATTATTACTGGTGTCACGGTATTACTACTGGTGTCGCAGTATTATTACTACTGGTGTCACTGTATTATTACTACTGGTGTCACAGTATTATTACTGGTGTCACAATATTATTACTGGTGTCACGGTATTATTATTACTGGTGTCACGGTATTATTACTACTGGTGTCACGGTAGGTAGTATTATGAATAAGTGATTTAACCATTTTCCTTTTCCAGAAAAATGGAATTGAGCAAAATCTAGGACTTGGAAAACTGCAGGACTACGAGACAAAACTGGTGGATGCAGCCATGCCTGAACTGCTGGCCAACATCAAGAAAGGCGAAGATTTTGTAAAGAATTCATAAGTTGCAGTTTATGTGAGGGGGGAGGGGCATCAACAGCATGGCTATATAGCATTAACGGCACTGTAACCATACATGTGCTGTAGAATTGTAAAATAAAGTTATTCATACAAATGGTGACAGCTATATGCCAGTAAATAGTAATCGATGATGATATATATTAGCCATATGCCGGTAAATAGTAATCGATGATGATATATATTAGCCATATGCCGGTAAATAGTAATCGATGATGATATATATTAGCCATATGCCGGTAAATTGATATTGAAATATTAGCCCTATGTCAGTAAATTGTATTGATTTAGCTTTCTCTTGCACATTATTTATATGTAGATAGTTAATTAGTCTCCACCTCATGATGTCTCTGTGTTTCACATGCTTTAATAGCTTTATATTTTTCAATTACTGGTATTTGTTTATTATCATATCCACTGTAAATATTGTGTTAAGACCTTCTGTGTCAATACATATGTATACAAAGTATACATGGTTATGTATACAAAGTATACATGGTTATGTATACAAAGTATACATGGTTAACTGTGTGTAATGTGTTGTACACACGGACAGCTATATGCTGTATTAACTAAAGTTATTAAATCTGCATAATAAAGCGTCGTTCAGTTTCTGGTGTACAGTGGTCTGGAATTGGATGTAATGTTTCAATGCTGGCTGTTCCAGCGGTCTGCTAGATCAACAATACCCATCAAGTAAAGCAGCATAAAGCAGGAACTGATGGTCACGGGTTCGAGCCCCGCTCAGGCCGTGTCAAAGTTGGCAGTTTCTTACGGAGGTTGGTGCACCCAAGTACTGGTTAACCGCTGGAGCCTGCCCAGGAAAGGTGTTGTTAGGTAAACTGCCCGCCGGCGATATAGCCCAAAATGGTGCTGATGCAGGCGTAAAACTCGAAATATATAATATATTACATTAGTAATGGATAAATTGGTTTACAGATATAAAACTACATTCATTTTGGATATCGGTGGTTTACCAGCGTCACGACAAGTCCGTGTAGAACGTAGATAATTATGTATTTGTTGTATTTTGATCCTTGCAAAGTAGATGCAGTTAATGTCGTATAATGTGGAGAGGAAACGTGTAAATAATGTAGAATTATATAGCACATGCACCTCTGAATGAATACATGCCGTTACTTATCCAACTAGTGTTGTGAACGTGCCATCATTGATGTTGTGCCAGGCAATAGTTGTAAAAGTGCTATGCGAACAGTCTAGACTTGATACATCACGAAGGGCTATCGTTGTCGAACATATCTCGTTGTTTAAACTCCCCGGTAGAGAGATACTGTGTACCTGTAATGATGTACTTTTGTTAAATGATTTCTATGGTGAAAAAATTAAAAGTAATCTTGTTACATGCTTGTTTATTTTATGGACCCCCTTTCTGTACTGGTGGGATTATGCATTGCATTCTAGAATAGATATACGAGTTTCTCACAATTTTTGAGACTTGGTATCTTGATCTGAACTGCCATTTGCATTTTAATGATCTGAACTTGCATTTTAGTAATCTCAACTGCCATTTGCATTTTAGTGATCTGAACTGCCATTTTGCATTTTAGTGATCTGAACTGCCATTTGGATATTAGTGATCTCAACTGCCATTTGCATATTAGTGATCTAAACTGCCATGTGCATATTAGTGATCTAAACTGCCATTTGCATATTAGTGATATCAACTGCCATTTGCATATTCGTGATCTCAACTGCCATTTGCATTTTAATAACAGTTTTCCTCCATTATTAACTCTTCTGTGACGAAAATGTACGAGGCGTTATTCTGTGTCCGGCGTCCACATTTTACTTCGAACGACTTCTCCTGAACCACTGTTCTTAATCGTGGTGCCACATGCCCAGAGCTTCTGATACTTGCACGTAGCATCACCTAGTGGACCAATACTACGTTTGCTCAAATGCTGATCCTGGGATCCTAATTTACCCAAAGTTGGGTTCAAGCCCTTTGGATGGATAGACTTGTACTCTTAAAAAATCTCTAGAAATGATCTGAATTTATGTACTTTTCCCCATTTATATGTACACTGTTTTTGCACTGTCCGTCGGGGTCTATATTTCCAGTCCGGGCTGTTACTACTTCAGCTATGGAGGGATTTCAAAACTTGTCACATGACCTGTCGTATAGAGGTGATGTATGTATAGTACACATGACCTGTCGTATAGAGGTGGTGTATGTATAGTACACATGACCTGTCGTATAGAGGTGATGTATGTATAGTACACATGACCTGTCGTATAGAGGTGGTGTATGTATAGTACACATTACCTGTTGTATAGAGGTGATGTATGTATAGTACATATGACCTGTCGTATAGAGGTGGTGTATGTATAGTACACATGACCTGTCGTATAGTGGTGGTGTATGTATAGTACACATGACCTGTCGTATAGAGGTGGTGTATGTATAGTACACCTGACCTGATGTATAGAGGTGGTGTATGTATAGTACACATGACATGATGTATGTATAGTACACATGACCTGTCGTATAGAGGTGATGTATGTATAGTACACATGACCTGTCGTATAGAGGTGATGTATGTATAGTACACATGACCTGTCGTATAGAGGTGATGTATGTATAGTACACATGACCTGTCGTATAGAGGTGGTGTATGTATAGTACACCTGACCTGTCATATAGAGGTGATGTATGTATAGTACACATGACCTGATGTATGTATAGTACACATGACCTGTCGTATAGAGGTGGTGTATGTATAGTACACCTGACCTGATGTATGTATAGTACACATGACCTGTCGTATAGAGGTGATGTATGTATAGTACACATGACCTATTGTATAGAGGTGATGTATGTATAGTACACATGACCTGATGTATAGAGGTGATGTATGTATAGTACACATGACCTGTCGTATAGAGGTGGTGTATGTATAGTACACATGACCTGTCGTATAGAGGTGATGTATGTATAGTACACATGACCTGATGTATAGAGGTGATGTATGTATAGTACACATGACCTGTCGTATAGAGGTGGTGTATGTATAGTACACATGACCTGTCGTATAGAGGTGATGTATGTATAGTACACATGACCTGTCGTATAGAGGTGGTGTATGTATAGTACACATGACCTGTCGTATAGAGGTGGTGTATGTATAGTACACATGACCTGTCGTATAGAGGTGGTGTATGTATAGTACACATGACCTGTCGTATAGAGGTGATGTATGTATAGTACACATGACCTGTCGTATAGAGGTGGTGTATATATAGTACACATGACCTGTCGTATAGAGGTGATGTATGTATAGTACACATGACCTGTCGTATAGAGGTGATGTATGTATAGTACACATGACCTGTCGTATAGAGGTGATGTATGTATAGTACACATGACCTGTCGTATAGAGGTGATGTATGTATAGTACACATGACCTGTCGTATAGAGGTGGTGTATGTATAGTACACATGACCTGTCGTATAGAGGTGATGTATGTATAGTACACATGACCTGTCGTATAGAGGTGGTGTATGTATAGTACACATGACCTGTCGTATAGAGGTGATGTATGTATAGTACACATGACCTGTTGTATAGAGGTGATGTATGTATAGTACACATGACCTGATGTATGTATAGTACACATGACCTGATGTATAGAGGTGATGTATGTATAGTACACATGACCTGTCGTATAGAGGTGATGTATGTATAGTACACATGACCTGTCGTATAGAGGTGATGTATGTATAGTACACATGACCTGTTGTATAGAGGTGATGTATATATAGTACACATAACCTGTCGTATAGAGGTGATGTATGTATAGTACACATAACCTGTCGTATAGAGGTGGTGTATGTATAGTACACATGACATGATGTATGTATAGTACACATGACCTGTCGTATAGAGGTGATGTATGTATAGTACACATGACCTGTCGTATAGAGGTGATGTATGTATAGTACACATGACCTGTCGTATAGAGGTGATGTATGTATAGTACACATGACCTGTCGTATAGAGGTGGTGTATGTATAGTACACCTGACCTGTCATATAGAGGTGATGTATGTATAGTACACATGACCTGTCGTATAGAGGTGGTGTATGTATAGTACACCTGACCTGATGTATGTATAGTACACATGACCTGTCGTATAGAGGTGATGTATGTATAGTACACATGACCTATTGTATAGAGGTGATGTATGTATAGTACACATGACCTGATGTATAGAGGTGATGTATGTATAGTACACATGACCTGTCGTATAGAGGTGGTGTATGTATAGTACACATGACCTGTCGTATAGAGGTGGTGTATGTATAGTACACATGACCTGTCGTATAGAGGTGATGTATGTATAGTACACATGACCTGATGTATAGAGGTGATGTATGTATAGTACACATGACCTGTTGTATAGAGGTGATGTATGTATAGTACACATGACCTGTGGTGTATGTATAGTACACATGACCTGTCGTATAGAGGTGGTGTATGTATAGTACACATGACCTGTCGTATAGTGGTGATGTATGTATAGTACACATGACCTGTCGTATAGTGGTGATGTATGTATAGTACACATGACCTGTCGTATAGAGGTGGTGTATGTATAGTACACATGACCTGTCGTATAGAGGTGATGTATGTATAGTACACATGACCTGTCGTATAGAGGTGGTGTATGTATAGTACACATGACCTGTGGTGTATGTATAGTACACATGACCTGTTGTATAGAGGTGATGTATGTATAGTACACATGACCTGATGTATAGAGGTGATGTATATATAGTACACATGACCTGTTGTATAGAGGTGATGTATGTATAGTACACATGACCTGTGGTGTATGTATAGTACACATGACCTGTCGTATAGAGGTGGTGTATGTATAGTACACATGACCTGTCGTATAGTGGTGATGTATGTATAGTACACATGACCTGTCGTATAGAGGTGGTGTATGTATAGTACACATGACCTGTCGTATAGAGGTGGTGTATGTATAGTACACATGACCTGTCGTATAGAGGTGGTGTATGTATAGTACACCTGACCTGTCATATAGACCTGATGTATGTATAGTACACATGACCTGTCGTATAGAGGTGGTGTATGTATAGTACACATGACATGATGTATGTATAGTACACATGACCTGTCGTATAGAGGTGATGTATGTATAGTACACATGACCTGTCGTATAGAGGTGATGTATGTATAGTACACATGACCTGTCGTATAGAGGTGATGTATGTATAGTACACATGACCTGTCGTATAGAGGTGGTGTATGTATAGTACACCTGACCTGTCATATAGAGGTGATGTATGTATAGTACACATGACCTGTCGTATAGAGGTGGTGTATGTATAGTACACATGACCTGTCGTATAGAGGTGATGTATGTATAGTACACATGACCTGATGTATAGAGGTGATGTATGTATAGTACACATGACCTGTTGTATAGAGGTGATGTATGTATAGTACACATGACCTGTCGTATAGAGGTGGTGTATGTATAGTACACATGACCTGTCGTATAGTGGTGATGTATGTATAGTACACATGACCTGTCGTATAGAGGTGGTGTATGTATAGTACACATGACCTGTCGTATAGAGGTGATGTATGTATAGTACACATGACCTGTCGTATAGAGGTGGTGTATGTATAGTACACATGACCTGTCGTATAGTGGTGATGTATGTATAGTACACATGACCTGTCGTATAGAGGTGGTGTATGTATAGTACACATGACCTGTCGTATAGAGGTGGTGTATGTATAGTACACATGACCTGTCGTATAGAGGTGATGTATGTATAGTACACATGACCTGTCGTATAGAGGTGGTGTATGTATAGTACACATGACCTGTCGTATAGAGGTGATGTATGTATAGTACACATGACCTGTCGTATAGAGGTGGTGTATGTATAGTACACATGACCTGTCGTATAGAGGTGGTGTATGTATAGTACACATGACCTGTCGTATAGAGGTGGTGTATGTATAGTACACATGACCTGTCGTATAGTGGTGATGTATGTATAGTACACATGACCTGTCGTATAGAGGTGGTGTATGTATAGTACACATGACCTGTCGTATAGAGGTGATGTATGTATAGTACACATGACCTGTCGTATAGAGGTGGTGTATGTATAGTACACATGACCTGTCGTATAGAGGTGGTGTATGTATAGTACACATGACCTGTCGTATAGAGGTGATGTATGTATAGTACACATGACCTGTCGTATAGAGGTGGTGTATGTATAGTACACATGACCTGTCGTATAGAGGTGATGTATGTATAGTACACATGACCTGTCGTATAGAGGTGGTGTATGCATAGTACACATGACCTGTCGTATAGAGGTGGTGTATGTATAGTACACATGACCTGTCGTATAGAGGTGGTGTATGTATAGTACACATGACCTGTCGTATAGTGGTGGTGTATGTATAGTACACATGACCTGTCGTATAGAGGTGATGTATGTATAGTACACATGACCTGTTGTATAGAGGTGATGTATGTATAGTACACATGACCTGTGGTATAGAGGTGGTGTATGTATAGTACACCTGACCTGTCGTATAGAGGTGATGTATGTATAGTACACATGACCTGTCGTATAGAGGTGATGTATGTATAGTACACATGACCTGTCGTATAGAGGTGATGTATATATAGTACACATAACCTGTTGTATAGAGGTGGTGTATGTATAGTACACATGACCTATTGTATAGAGGTGGTGTATGTATAGTACACATGACCTGTCGTATAGAGGTGATGTATATATAGTACACATAACCTGTTGTATAGAGGTGATGTATGTATAGTACACATGACCTATTGTATAGAGGTGATGTATGTATAGTACACATGACCTATTGTATAGAGGTGATGTATGTATAGTACACATGACCTGTCGTATAGAGGTGATGTATGTATAGTACACATGACCTGTGGTGTATGTATAGTACACATGACCTGTTGTATAGAGGTGATGTATGTATAGTACACATGACCTGTCGTATAGAGGTGGTGTATGTATAGTACACATGACCTGTCGTATAGAGGTGATGTATGTATAGTACACATGACCTGTCGTATAGAGGTGATGTATGTATAGTACACATGACCTGTCGTATAGAGGTGGTGTATGTATAGTACACATGACCTGTCGTATAGTGGTGGTGTATGTATAGTACACATGACCTGTCGTATAGAGGTGGTGTATGTATAGTACACATGACCTGTCGTATAGAGGTGATGTATGTATAGTACACATGACCTGTCGTATAGAGGTGATGTATGTATAGTACACATGACCTGTCGTATAGAGGTGATGTATGTATAGTACACATGACCTGTCGTATAGAGGTGATGTATGTATAGTACACATGACCTGTGGTGTATGTATAGTACACATGACCTGTGGTGTATGTATAGTACACATGACCTGTTGTATAGAGGTGATGTATGTATAGTACACATGACCTGGGTCCGTAATTTCAAGGTCACACTTGCATTCATCACCTACTGTGATATTTCTTGCAACTTGCAGGATGATTCTCTTCTCATAATATGGCATGAATCAGAAGTCCACTACCAGGAGAATGTGTACTTATGTAGATGTAAGTTGTTATTTTTCCACTTCAATACCTGTTCTATATACAGATACAACACAATTTAAATAACCACAGTTGGTACGTCTCTGAAATTCTTGTCGGAACAATATGTTCATTGCTAACACATACAGAACGAGATACCAGACTAATTGGCATGTGGATACATCTTAACTTGAGGAAAGCTGTTCGTCTACTACCAATCTATACGTGACCTTAAGCTTTACAGCATATATCAGAAAATGCTTGTGTGGGCTATATTTCCTATACCATAAAGACAATTCGCGTTGAAACGAGCGTTCCGATTGGATTATTAGAATGTAACAAGATGTTTTTTTTATATGAAGAATAATCATAATCCAATTGGAACGCTCGTTTCAACGCAAATTGCGCCGCTTTAGAAATTTTCAAAACAAATTGAAAATGCTACGAAATCTCTTTTTGACGTACATTTTTGCCGAATAAACCTACACGTTAGTGGAAACACATTTTATTGATAATGTTATTCACAGTTAAAACTCTCCGTCGAAGATTTTTTTTTGTTGCTGACAGAACCCGTGTCCTAGTATGGAAATGTGACTTGCTATGGCCAATGTCTGTGGCAAGTGTTTGCAAAGTATACATGCATGCAGCTTAAAGTTGTGTTTTATTTGAAGAACAATATAAAGACTCGGGATAGGCGTTATATTTGGACAGCTTTGTACAAAATTGTTTCAGATAGGGCCATTTTACTGATCGATGCGAAATCTGACATCCCACAGAGTAGAATCCCTGTACTTAAATATATATATATTAGTACCCCCAAACGTGCCGAATCTCTGTGCTACAAATGTGCAACATTCCCGAACACTTATAGCCCTTTCAGCTTTTCAACTCGGATGAGCAATCCTAGGCCTTCATGGCCCTATTACAGTCCAAATGGAGATGCATATTTTGTGCCAAATACAATTAAATTCCATCCAGCATTCTAGAGAAACTGCTAGTCAGGACGACCATTCTAGAGAAACTGCTGGTCAGGACGACCATTCTAGAGATGGTCAGGACGACCATTCTAGAGAAACTGCTGGTCAGGACGACCATTCTAGAGAAACTGCTGGTCAGGACGACCATTCTAGAGAAACTGCTGGTCAGGACGACCATTCTAGAGAAACTGCTGGTCAGGACGACCATTCTAGAGAAACTGCTGGTCGGGACGACCATTCTAGAGAAACTGCTAGTCGGGACGACCATTCTAGAGAAACTGCTGGTCAGGACGACCATTATAGAGAAACTGCTGGTCAGGACGACCATTCTAGAGAAACTGCTGGCCTGGACGACCATTATAGAGAAACTGCTGGCCTGGGCGACAATTCTAGAGAAACTGTTGGTCAGGACGACCAATATAGAGAAACTGCTGGCCTGGGCGACCATTCTAGAGAAACTGCTGGTCAGGACAACCATTCTAGAGAAACTGCTGGCCTGGGCGACCATTCTAGAGAAACTGCTGGTCAGGACGACCATTCTAGAGAAACTGCTGGCCTGGACGACCATTCTAGAGAAACTGCTGGCCTGGGCGACCATTATAGAGAAACTGCTGGCCTGGGCGACCATTCTAGAGAAACTGCTGGTCAGGACGACCATTCTAGAGAAACTGCTGGTCAGGACGACCATTATAGAGAAACTGCTGGTCAGGACGGCCATTATAGAGACACTGCTGGCCTGGACGACCATTATAGAGAAACTGCTGGTCTGGACGACCATTATAGAGAAACTGCTGGTCAGGACGACCATTATAGAGAAACTGCTGGTCAGGACGACCATTCTAGAGAAACTGCTGGTCAGAAATGACAATTTTCAGAAGCAAATACAATGCATCGATATCCCTGTCATACTGGCTCTGGAAGGACAAACAGTCTGAGCATATTTTATTTCCCAATATAATACATATTGAACAATGCATACATTACACATATCAGTCTTATATAATTGTTCTCCAACAAATTTATGGATATTTATTCAATTAAAGGGCAATAAAACATAAAATTCCATCCACTGATTATTGATGTACTTTCTGCGGACAGTCGGATGAATCCAGAACAATATCCACCTCCGACATCCACTGCCATAACTCCTGATGGATATGTACAACATCTCGCCAACTCTCGTTGGACCTAGGCCAGCATGAATATATTAATTTGATCCATCCATTTCAAGATATTGCTCTGGATAAAGCCGCCACAGTTGTCGGGGGAATAACATCGGATATCAATTACAGATTTATTAAAAGAAATGTTTGTATTCTTAAAGACATTTTGTACTATATGTATTTAGTCGCAAACACTATGGAAACTTGCACATAAATGTTTTATTGAGCATTAATTCTGCTGTAATATTCAAGCGTTTCTTTGTCCTCGGCCATTGTTGCTTCCTGCAGAATCTTCTGGAAATATAAATACTCGATACAGTATCATGTTTCAAGTTAAAACATACATGCTTGTTGCTTAAATCAAACGTTTCGGTCTACTGAAAGATTTGAGCAATGGTGGTATTGTATAGGTACCATCATGTATAGGTACCATCATGTATAGCTACCATCATGTATAGGTCCAATCGTGTATAGGTACCATCATGTATAGGTCCAATCGTGTATACGATATTGTCACTGACTAACAGAATGAAGCCATTGACTAGAAGTGTGTATACGATATTGTCACTGACTGTAACAGAATGAAGTCATTGACTAGAAGTGTGTATACGATATTGTCACTGACTGTAACAGAATGAAGTCATTGACTAGAAGTGTGTATACGATATTGTCACTGACTAACAGAATGAAGTCATTGACTAGAAGTGTGTATACGATATTGTCACTGACTGTAACAGAATGAAGTCATTGACTAGAAGTGTGTATACGATATTGTCACTGACTGTAACAGAATGAAGTCATTGACTAGAAGTGTGTATACGATATTGTCACTGACTGTAACAGAATGAAGTCATTGACTAGAAGTGTGTATACGATATTGTCACTGACTGTAACAGAATGAAGTCATTGACTAGAAGTGTGTATACGATATTGTCACTGACTGTAACAGAAGGCCGCATAGCGCAATTGGTTAAGCATTGAACTCGCATGCAGAAGGTTGCGGTTGGAACCAGCGAGAAGTATCATTTTTCTTTGTTTTAAAATAAATATTATCTGGATTACCCCTCACATAACAATTAGATGTGATGTGAAATTACGTTTCAATATTTTATAAATAGGTCTTCAAAGTCAGCAGAACGCACCATTTGATGTCTTAGGTTTCCAACAAAAATATGGGGGCAATACCCCTTGACCCACACAACAGTCGCACCTTCAGTGCTCGATTTCACGCCCAAATCCTGGATATATGTCGACCATCCAGCAACTCTTAACCAGAAACTACGAAGCAAGGGATTTGTACAGTGTATACTCGTCCGTACATGTCTGAATGCAAGGGATTTGTACAGTGTATACTCGTCCGTACATGTCTGAATGCAAGGGATTTGTACAGTGTATACTCGTCCGTACATGTCTGAATGCAAGGGATTTGTACAGTGTATACTCGTCCGTACATGTCTGAATGCAAGGGATTTGTACAGTGTATACTCGTCCGTACATGTCTGAATGCAAGGGATTTGTACAGTGTATACTCGTCCGTACATGTCTGAATGCAAGGGATTTGTACAGTGTATACTCGTCCGTACATGTCTGAATGCAAGGGATTTGTACAGTGTATACTCGTCCGTACATGTCTGAATGCAAGGGATTTGTACAGTGTATACTCGTCCGTACATGTCTGAATGCAAGGGATTTGTACAGTGTATACTCGTCCGTACATGTCTGAATGCAAGGGATTTGTACAGTGTATACTCGTCCGTACATGTCTGAATGCAAGGGATTTGTACAGTGTATACTCGTCCGTACATGTCTGAATGCAAGGGATTTGTACAGTGTATACTCGTCCGTACATGTCTAAACGCAAGCTTTGACAAGTAACCTCATTGGAAGTAGAATAGATGGGAGGCAACGATTGGTGGACATAGATGGCTGGTGGTGAGAGGTGGCCAATTGAAAGGTTCGCTGTATGATAGGCAGACATATAGATGGCTGGTGGTGAGAGGTGGTCAATTGAATGGTTTGTTGTATGATAGGCAGACATATCTCATGGCCCAGTGGTTAAGACATCCACCTACGGAGCGGGAGGTCGATGGTTCGAATCTAGTCAGGGGTTTGTTCTGATATGGCCGGTTGGTGAGCCGCCAGCTAGTTAAATAATGGTTACCGATTGCCTACCAGCCTGGCATACAAGCATAGGATTCGGGAAGTACTGATGTTCATAAAAAAGAGTGGTCTCGTAAGTCGGATTTGGCTGGCCCTTTATTTAGGGGTGTAACTATATTAAATACACAATTTACTTTTTATAGATGGCTAGTTGTGAGAGGTGGGATGCTCCTAATAGATCGACACTACTACAGCATTATATACACAACTACAGCGTTATATGCACAACTACAGCGTTATATACACAACTACAGCGTTATATGCACAACTACAGCGTTATATACACAACTACAGCGTTATATACACAACTACAGCGTTATATGCACAACTACATCATTATATGCACAACTACAGCGTTATATACACAACTACAGCGTTATATGCACAACTACAGCGTTATATACACAACTACAGCGTTATATACACAACTACCTACAGCTGCGATAGTTGGAAAATTACCTCTATAAGATCGGGGTCTTTCTTAATATTCATGAGAATATGGATGAGAGCTTGTCTGGCAATAGAAAGGTCATGACCCTTACTTCCTGTCACATGACCATCTAACACCTTCTGAAATTGATGCTTAGCCAATCTGAAAAACAAAGCACAGGTCGTTCCTATCTAGTTTATATTTTATGTTCACAATGTACCCGGTACCAGATTTATATGGGTTAGAGATTATACAACTTTCTCCATAAATATTATCTAAAATAGCGTTCTGATTGGTTGAGCTCAGGACTCAAACTTGTCTAATGAAATTGATTTAATTTGAAATTATTTTTTACAACATCCAAACCTGGGTTTGATACTGGTACAGTGATTACAGGACAAGATATGTAGGTATATTCTCTGTGGTTTCCTGCAAGTACCATACATACACGACCAAACTACCCCATGCACACGTTGCAAGAACAGGTTTTACGTTCATTGTCTGTCCAGACATTAGGGTGTTTTGTCCCCAAAATGTAGCACACACTATACATTGCCTCGACTCCGAAACACGAGATTCATATTTCTGTTTAACCCTTTCCTTCATAGAGATTTAGGTTAATATACTATTATATCTCCATACAAACGACAGTCATTTAGCTATCATGCAGTGGATAAGTAGTCGCCATATCTATCCCACCTCCATAGATTTTACTGGGATTACATGAGATTCTGGACTTTATTATGAACATTGGTTTGGCTACTACATTGTCAATGTATGTCGTATTGGTAAAGGCATCAAGAGGTGCTTCTATGAGGGAAAGGGTTTATGAGCATTGGTTTGGCTACTACATTGTCAATGTATATCGTATTGGTAAAGGCGTCAAGAGGTGCTTCTATGAGGGAAAGGGTTTATGAGCATTGGTTTGGCTACTACATTGTCAATGTATATCGTATTGGTAAAGGCATCAATAGGTGCTTCTATGAGGGAAAGGGTTTATGAGCATTGGTTTGGCTACTACATTGTCAATGTATATCGTATTGGTAAAGGCGTCAAGAGGTGCTTCTATGAGGGAAAGGGTTAATAAACGAAATTGTACTGTATGTCAGCAATATTAATAAAAACCTGCTATAAGCGATGTACGCACGTTAATTTCATTGCTGTTATGATTGAGCTACGGAGAGATTGAGCTACGGAGAGATTGAGCTACGGAGAGATGGAGCTACGGAGAGATTGAGCTACGGAGAGATTGAGCTACGGAGAGATGGAGCTACGGAGAGATTGAGCTACGGAGAGATTGAGCTACGGAGAGATGGAGCTACGGAGAGATGGAGCTACGGAGAGATTGAGCTACGGAGAGATGGAGCTACGGAGAGATGGAGCTACGGAGAGATGGAGCTACGGAGAGATTGAGCTACGGAGAGATGGAGCTACGGAGAGATGGAGCTACGGAGAGTTGGAGCTACGGAGAGATTGAGCTACGGAGAGATG
>CM026403.1:33013611-33063143 GCA_014843695.1 Archivesica marissinica
GAGAGATGGAGCTACGGAGAGATGGAGCTACGGAGAGATTGAGCTACGGAGAGATGGAGCTACGGAGAGATGGAGCTACGGAGAGATGGAGCTACGGAGAGATTGAGCTACGGAGAGATGGAGCTACGGAGAGATGGAGCTACGGAGAGATGGAGCTACGGAGAGATTGAGCTACGGAGAGATTGAGCTACGGAGAGATGGAGCTACGGAGAGATTGAGCTACGGAGAGATGGAGCTACGGAGAGATTGAGTACGGAGAGATTGAGCTACAGAGAGATGGAGCTACGCAGAGATGGAGCTACGGAAGATTGAGCTACGGAGAGATGGAGCTACGGAGAGATGGAGCTACGGAGAGATTGAGCTACGAGAGATGGAGCTACGGAGAGATGGAGCTACGGAGAGATGGAGCTACGGAGAGATTGAGCTACGGAGAGATGGAGCTACGGAGAGATGGAGCTACGGAGAGATGGAGCTACGGAGAGATTGAGCTACGGAGAGATGGAGCTACGGAGAGATGGAGCTACGGAGAGATGGAGCTACGGAGAGATTGAGCTACGGAGAGATGGAGCTACGGAGAGATGGAGCTACGGAGAGTTGGAGCTACGGAGAGATTGAGCTACGGAGAGATGGAGCTACGGAGAGATGGAGCTACGGAGAGATTGAGCTACGGAGAGAATCGAAGGCAAGAAAGACTAACCTAGTCAAAAGAATATTATATATTTTGAAGTAGACGTTAAAACTGATAAAAAGGAAGGAATTCATTACTACAAAACTTGAGCAATATTGGTTTTTATAACAAACACAATTGCATGATAGAGACTATTTTAGAAGGTTGTGACAATCAGCTTTAACAAGAATATGACTGTAACACCACAGGCCTCTAATTAGGCTTACAAAAAGTGTAGATCCAGATGAGCCGGCTTGTGATGAGCCGTCTCATCAGGATCTGCACTTTTTGCAAGTAATATTGCTATTTTAGAAAATAAATTACCCATTTTGATAAATGAACTGATCCAAATGTAATTTTCTTATACATTTATTGGTCTAAGAATATCATGGACCAGTCCATGTCAGTTACTTGGTGTTGAATGGGTTAATATAAGATTTCTGAAAGAGGGTTTTCCATAGCGATGTTTCCATAGCAACAAGGAGGGAAATGTTCAACCTTACCTTTCATTACTTTGTAGGCCGACAATTGCTTGCATTAGATAGACAGTGCTATACTCCACATCAGCAGTCAGTAATTGAGTACAGGACTCCTGAAATACCTTGTTGTAGTGCTCCGCCTTATCACCGTCCATCTGTACAACAATATTTAACAGAATTCTTGACCGGATACAAGCATTGTATAGATACATTGTTAGATGCAATCTGTGTTACATGAATTTATTAACAACCCTGGTGTCCCTCCATGAATGATAAACCAGCAACACAATATGTACAGTGAAACTGGTGTTAATGGTCACCTCTATTAAGCAGCCAGTTTCCAGATCCCAATATATTGTTTTAGTATACACATCTGACTTATATTAAGCAACCACCTGTGCTAAGCAGCCACTTTCTGTGATTCCCATGGCTGGCTGCTTAAGACAGGTTTGACTGTATAGATTGATACAAAGTGACCTTGAACCTTGGGCATTACTCATGTTACTTCATACCGTGCATGTAAAAGAACCAGAGGAGACTCTGGAATGGGTCTGTCTGTATCATTGCACTATCCTCCAAAAATCTAAAATGACTAATCTCTTCAGGAGGCGTCGCTCATATGGGCAACCGGTAGCGACGATAAATAAACGTAAAACACAGGATGACAATTACAGGAATCTGTAACATCGTTAAGATTCAAGATGAACGCCATTTCCTCCTGGAATATGGTTTTTTTAAAATTAGAACATTTTGCTGATATTCTTAACCCATTTCATTCTGGATACATTTAAAGGCTTTTGCAAACAACATAGATCCAGATCAGCCACAGCGTAACGCTGCATGCTGATCAGGATCTATGTTGTTTGCTACATAGCCAAGTGTCTTAGCAAGATCATCTGAATAGCAAACAGCATAGAGCCTGATCAGACGGCACGTTCCGTGGCAGCTGATCTGGCTCTATATTCTTTGCAAATACTGTTTGATCGGTATTCAGAATTAAATGGGTTAACCAACTGATCTATATAGTATGCCCTTGTTTATTATCAAAGAAATATCCCAGAAAATGTGCAAAATATATTTGCAAATGAAATTATTTTGTAACATAGGTTAATTACATTCGTCTATTAGACTCTAATCAGTAACTTATAGACAAATCGGGTTGGGTGCTTGTTTATACTTGTAATATATATGTATTTGTACAGTCATTTATAGCACATGTCCCTATAACAAATGAATTATCTATCAATCTGTATGCATACAGTATCACCCACACTCAGATGGGGAGAGGGGCGGGGGTAAGCCGACCACTGTTATTTATGATGGGGGGGTGGTGACTTAAATAAGGAGGAATACCCTTACATCAGGAATACTTAGTCTGGTGATTTCTGATTGGTTGTCAGAATGACCATGACGGTCTGAATACCATGATGGATTGATACAGTGATCTGCTATTTGTGACAAGCCGGATCTGACTGTTTTGCCCATTAGTGTATACAAATTTGTATGATATAGATTAGACATAAAATAATTTATGTTTAATAAGTTTATAGAAATTTATTTTAGCTCGATTGCGAAACAAGTTCTTTCAAATTATATTAATCACTCTCGAGACCTCATTCCTGATGTAATCCATCGCCATGAAGGAGAGAGAAGAGGCAATGTGGAATTTAAATTTTGCCCATTAATATGGGGTATAGAATAGTGGACCTCTCTGTACTTTAGGAAGAGGTCTTGCTTGGTTATGATAGAGACAATGAGATACTTCATGTCTTGTGTGCAGGTTAAAGCTATGCAGGCCCGATGCAATTCTAATATTAAACAAGTGAATGAAGTATTGCCATGCAATACAGGTTCCCTACCGGATAGCAGCAAAAAATGAACACAATATCGGTGGATGGGAGTTCAGGAGGAGGTATGGGGGGTAATGTCAAATCCTCTTATCAGAGTGAACATTTGTGCCAAATTATCTGAAAATCCTAAAGTGAATGGTGATGTGATGATGTTGACAACTTCAATATATCAAAAAAGTGTTACTTTGACCGTTTAAGCAGGGTCATGGATGCGATGTTCATATGGGGAACATTTGTGCCACATTATTTCAGAATCCCCTTGTCCATGATACAGTTACAGAATGGACACGATATATTATATCAATATTTGACCTTTAACCTCTTAAGTGTGACCTTTGAGCTAGGGTCATGGGTATTGGATGCAACACGTCATCTTCATGCGGCAAACATTTGTCATCTGAAAATTTGCCCATGCATGGCAAAGCTACAGCCCAAACACGAAATATAAAAATATTTGACCTTTAACAGTCTGACCTCGAAGTTCGAGGTAGGGACATGGGTCTTGGACACAACACATTGTCTTGAGGTGGCTAACACGTGTGCGTAGTTATTTGAAAATTCCACCTTGCATGACAAAGTTACAGCCAAGACACGAAAATAACAATATTTGACCTTTAACCTAAAAGTGTGACCTCGACCTTTGCGGTAGGGACCTGGGTCTTCGACGCGACACAACGTTTTGATGTGGCGAACATTTATGCGTAGTTATTTCAAAATCTCCCCATACATGACAAGAGTTTCATACGAACGTACCCAAAATTGTATTCCTTTGATCTTTATAGCCACATAGAAGAATTACCAGCAACATAAAACTTTTTATAGCCACATAACCCCTAACCCTAGACCATTGTGGACGTCGTGATAGCGCAGTGGATGCGCACTCACTTCAGGTGCAAAAGGTCCGGTGTTCGAGTCCCACTGGAGCTGTTACGATTGTGCCCATAGGCAAGGCATTTAATTTCCACATTGCCTCTTCTCTCTCCTTCATGGCGATGGATTCCATCAGGAATGAGGTCTCGAGAGTGATTAATATAAGTTGAAAGAACTTGTTTCGCAATCGAGCTAAAATAAATTTGTATAAACTAGACCACTAGACAGTAAACCTATTTCTCTCCTAGCCATGCTAGTACCATTATATGGGTGTGGGTAGACGAGCACAATCCAATAGTCCCCTACCGGTTAATTAAAGGGATTAGTTATTCCTTTATTGCTGTGTTGTTAATGGACATTTTCTACAAACAATCACTGCACGTGCAGCTTACATCTGTCGCTATGCTACAAATATTTACCAAGATCTGCTGAAATGCCAGAAGTGTCATCTTGAGCAGAAAGAATTGATTAGCGCTGGAAATAGAACATAGATTATGAACAATGTGTGCGCATTCAGCTGTCTTTGTTACTTGCTGTACACAGATAGTGTAACGAAACCATGGATGCTTGTTCTCATATCTGGATTGTACTGGGAATGAGGTCTGGATTGTACTGGGAATGAGGTCTGGATTGTACTGGAAATGAGGTCTGGATTGTACTGGGAATGAGGTCTGGATTGTACTGGGAATGAGGTCTGGATTGTACCAGGAATGAGGTCTGGATTGTACCAGGAATGAGGTCTGGATTGTACTTGGAATGAGGTCTGATAATGTACTGGGAATGAGGTCTGGATTGTATGAGGATGAGGTCTGGATTGTATGAGGAATGAGGTCTGGAATGTACCAGGAATGAGGTCTGGAATGTACCAGGAATGAGGTCTGGATTGTACCGGGAATGAGATCTGGAATGTACCGGGAATGAGGTCTGGATTGTACGAAGAATGAGGTCTGGATTGTAATGGGAATGAGGTCTGGAGTGTACAAGGAATGAGGTCTGGATTGTACTGGGAATGAGGTGTGGATTGCATCAGGAATGAGGTCTGGATTGTAATGGGAATGAGGTCTGGATTGTACCAGAAATGAGGTCTGGATTGTATCAGGAATGAGGTCTGGATTGTAATGGGAATGAGGTCTGGATTGTACCGAGAATGAGGTCTGGCTTGTAATGGGAATGAGGTATGGATTGTAATGGGAATGAGGTATGGATTGTACTGGGAATGAGATCTTCCAGATTGTACTGGGAATGAGGTCTGGATTGTACTGGGAATGAGGTCTGGATTGTACCGGGAATGAGGTCTGGATTGTACTGGGAATGAGGCCTGGATTGTACTGGGAATGAGGTCTGAATTGTAATGGGAATGAGTTATAGATTGTACCAGGAATGAGGTATAGATTGTACCAGGAATGAGGTCCAGATTGTATCAGGAATGATGTATAGATTGTACTGGGAATGAGGTAGATTGTACAGGGAATGAGGTCTTGATTGTACCAGGAATGAGGTCTGGATTATACCAGGAATGAGGTCTGGAATGTACCGGGAATGAGGTATAGATTGTACCGGGAATGAGGCTTGGATTGTACTGGGAATGAGGTCTTGATTGTACCGGGAATGAGGTCTGGAATGTACAGGGAATGAGGTCTGGAATGTAACGGGAGTGAGGTCCAGATTGTACCGGGAATGAGGTATAGATTGTACTGGGAATGAGGTCTGGATTGCACTGGGAATGAGGTAGATTGTACCGGGAATGAGGTCTGGATTGTACCAAGGTCTGTATTGTACCGGGAATGAGGTCTGGATTGTACCGGGAATGAGGTATGGATTGTATGAGGAGTGAGGCCTGGACTGTACCGGGAATGAGGTCTGGACTGTACCGAGGTCTGGATTGTACCAGGAATGAGGTCTGGATTGCACCGGGAATGAGGTCTGAATTGTATCAGAAGTGAGGCCTGGACTGTACAAGGAATGAGGCCTGGATTGTACAAGGAATGAGGCTAGTTGATGTTATAAGAACTTAGCTAGAATGTTTGTATAAAATGTGTTTAATAGCACAAAATCTTCCCTTGCAGATAGCCTTCTAAATTCCGATTTTTACAAGAAATGAAAACATGGAAAAGTTGTTGATCCAATAACAGTTTGACACCAACTATGACTTGTACCTTTTTACAACATTGTGTTGGCAGTGTAACAATGTGGCTTCTACATCCTTCATCAAGCCAGCTCGGATGTACATTTCCACCAATATCTAGAGAGAAATAGTTCAGGAAACATTCATTTTACACATGTGATAGTATACACACCAAGTAGACAGTTTTAAGGGTACAGATTAATACTTCTATTTTCTACTCTATGACGCAGAACAATCAGTTTATAAGCATGATTGGCAGGTTCATTTATTGGGACCCCCCTCTTAATCCCGATGTAACTCACCCAGAAAGAGAGAGGGGCAATGTGGAATTTAGTGCCGAGAGGGGCAATGTGGAATTTAGTGCCCTGACTAAGGACACTATCTCAACATCGACATTGACGTATATGGCCATATTTTTTCACACATTTAATAGATCCATTGTTTAACTATTAGCTATAACATAATAGAGTGGTAATAACGCCATTATATGTTTTTCGTATTTCACGAGTAATAATTGTGAGCAATGCCCGAACCAATCAGAATACTGTATTTATGTATTCATACGCACCAATCAGAATACTGTATTTATGTATTCATACGCACTATCAAACAAATAAACAAACAACATAATGCCCAAGAGGATGCATGCTAGTGACACTGAAAATCCTCCTCTCGTTATCACAACTATGAATTGCTGCTGTAGGTCTGCGTAGGAAGCGAACCTGATTCATTGATTCTGGACTCATCTCTCGTTATCACAACTATGAATTGCTGCTGTAGGTCTGCGTAGGAAGCGAACCTGATTCATTGATTCTGGACTGATCTCTCATTATCACAACTATGAATTGCTGCTGTAGGTCTGCGTAGGAAGCGAACCTGATTCATTGATTCTGGGCTCATTATTCTGGAGTAACAGTTAAACTTGCTAAAAGTCGAGCAAAATGCCCTATTTGAAAGTTACACATTTTGACTTAATTAATAAATAAAAAGTGTTTACTACCTGCCAATAGTATATACAAGACTGGTTGTCAATGGCAGCAGACACACCGCTCGGGTTGTCTTGTAGAACATTACTAAACACAGTAAACATCTGTTTCACAGTCGAGTCACAGCCAAATTCTGTCATTAACTGAAGATAAGTAAATTAATTGAGGTGACTGTCTTTAATAAAACAAAGGCTAGCACAATACATAAACGTTATCGATAAAAGCATACGATCCTGCAGTGATGGGTGGTCAACTAATGAGAAAGCAGACATCACAGCATGGTTCCAAATGTACCCCCCAACACCCCGCCCCACCCCTGGAAATGCTTTAATATGTTTAAAGTTTTGTCTCAGTCAATTGAAGATAAATCTGTGGAATTTATAACCCCAGACAACCTTGTGTAAATCCTGTCCTATAACCCCAGACAACCTTGTGTAAATCCTGTCCTATAACCCCAGACAACCTTGTGTAAATCATGTCCTATAACCCCAGACAACCTTGTGTAAATCATGTCCTATAACCCCAGACAACCTTGTGTAAATCATGTCCTATAACCCCAGACAACCTTGTGTAAATCATGTCCTATAACCCCAGACAACCTTGTGTAAATCATGTCCTATAACCCCAGACAACCTTGTGTAAATCTGTCCTATAACCCCAGACAACCTTGTGTAAATCATGTCCTATAACTCCAGACAACCTTGTGTAAATCCTGTCCTATAACCCCAGACAACCTTGTGTAAATCATGTCCTAATCAGCTACTACACTTGAATTGCAACACATTGCTTCTCATAGCCTTCCAAACATGCCTCTTTAACACTTTCAAGCATGCCTCCTAAACTATTCCAAACATGCCTCCTAAACTATTCCAAACATGCCTCCTTAACACTTCCAAGCATGCCTCCTAAACTATTCCAAACATGCCTCCTAAACACTTCCAAACATGCCTCCTAAACTATTCCAAACATGCCTCCTAAACTATTCCAAACATGCCTCCTAAACACTTCCAAACATACATTCTTAACACTTCCAAACATGCCTCCTAAACTATTCCAAACATGCCTCCTAAACACTTCCAAACATGCCTCCTTAACACTTCCAAACATGCCTCCTAAACATTTCCAAACATGCCTCCTAAACACTTCCAAACATGCCTCCTTAACACTTCCAAACATGCCTCCTAATCACTTCCAAACATGCCTCCTAATCACTTCCAAACATGCCTCCTTAACACTTCCAAACATGCCTCCTAAACACTTCCAAACAGGCCTCCTAAACTATTCCAAACATGCCTCCTAAACACTTCCAAACATGCCTCCTAAACACTTCCAAACATGCCTCCTGAACACTTCCAAACATGCTTCCTTAACACTTCCAAACATGCCTCCTTAACTATTCCAAACATGCCTCCTAAACTATTCCAAACATGCCTCCTAAACACTTCCAAACATGCCTCCTAAACACTTCCAAACATGCCTCCTTAACACTTCCAAACATGCCTCCTTAACACTCCCAAACATGCCTCCTTAACACTTCCAAACATGCCTCCTTAACACTTCCAAACATGCCTCCTAAACTATTCCAAACATGCCTCCTAAACTATTCCAAACATGCCTCCTAAACTATTCCAAACATGCCTCCTAAACTATTCCAATTATGCCTCCTAAACACTTCCAAACATGCCTCCTAAACACTTCCAAACATGCCCCCTTAACATTTCCAAACAAGCCTCCTTAACACTTCCAAACATGCCTCATTAACACTTCCAAACATGCCTCCTAAACTATTCCAAACATGCCTCCTTAACACTTCCAAACATGCCTCCTAAACTATTCCAAACATGCCTCCTTAACACTTCCAAACATGCCTCCTAAACTATTCCAAACATGCCTCCTAAACTATTCCAAACATGCCCCCTTAACACTTCCAAACATGCCTCCTTAACACTTCCAAACATGCCTCCTTAACACTTCCAAACATGCCTCCTAAACTATTCCAAACATGCCTCCTAAACTTCCAAACATGCCTCCTAAACTATTCCAAACATGCCTCCTTAACACTTCCAACATGCCTCCTAAACTATTCCAAACATGCCCCCTTAACACTTCCAAACATGCCTCCTTAACACTTCCAAACATGCCTCCTAAACACTTCCAAACATGCCTCCTTAACACTTCCAAACATGTCTCCTTAACACTTCCAAACATGCCTCCTTAACACTTCCAAACATGCCTCCTAAACTATTCCAAACATGCCTCCTTAACACTTCCAAACATGCCTCCTAAACTATTCCAAACATGCCCCCTTAACACTTCCAAACATGCCTCCTTAACACTTCCAAACATGCCTCCTAAACACTTCCAAACATGCCTCCTAAACACTTCCAAACATGCCTCCTAAACTATTCCAAACATGCCTCCTAAACACTTCCAAACATGCCTCCTAAACACTTCCAAACATGCCTCCTTAACACTTCCAAACATGCCTCCTAAACTATTCCAAACATGCCTCCTAAACTATTCCAAACATGCCTCCTAAACTATTCCAAACATGCCTCCTAAACTATTCCAAACATGCCTCCTAAACTATTCCAAACATGCCTCCTAAACTATTCCAAACATGCCTCCTAAACTATTCCAAACATGCCTCTTAAACACTTCCAAACATGCCTCCTTAACACTTCCAAAGTGGCATATGTAAATATTCACCTCCTCCAGGCAGTGCATGAGAGCATCGTGCATGTTGGCATGTACAGCACACACAATCTTCCCCTTCAAACACCATAACCGCAATGCCATGGAAACCTCTGAAACAATTGAACACAAATATTTTCAAAACACCACAAAATATTGATAAGAATTACACACATGCATGAACATGGATTCTGTACTGTTGATGTCTGGTGATTGTAAAGGTTAACATGGATTCTGAACTGTTGATGTCTGGTGATTGTAAAGGTTAACGAGGGGAGAAAGGTAGAGATTCAGAGCAGTTCATCAGATGGATTGTTAAGGTTAACGAGGGGACAAATGTAGAGATTCAGAGCAGTTCATCAGATGGATTGTTAAGGTTAACGAGGGGACAAATGTAGAGATTCAGAGCAGTGCATCAGATGGATTGTTAAGGTTAACGAGGGGACAAATGTAGAGATTCAGAGCAGTGCATCAGATGGATTGTTAAGGTTAGGCTCAGTTGGGCTTGAGGTCAGTCTTGCACCAAGGTGCTTATTGGTTCGAGCATCGGTGACACACATTTCAAAGTTACTTCTGATAAACGCCCATAAATATCACATACCGAAGGTCAAGGGAATCACAGAAAGTGGCTGCTTAGCACAGGTGGCTGCTTAATAGAGGTCAACGGTATAATAAAACAACATATTGGGAATCTGGAAACTGGCTGCTTAATACAGGTTGGCTGCTTAATGGAGGTGACCACTACCATAGGTTTAACTGTATATCTATTTTTAAGTCTTGTACTTTAGACATAAATCAATACCAACCTTAGTTTAAACATATTTTATTTCCCAATATAATACATATTGAACAATGCATACATCACACATAATACAGAAAAAGGATTAGAATATCAACCTTGATGCTGGATGTATTGCAGTAGCTTATACTCGTGTTTGAGCAAGGCGAGTCTCTTCTCCCACGATGATGCAAGTATTGCCTGGGCATGTACACCCGAGGTCAGGCACACCCAACTCTCCAGCGCATCTGTAATAAAAACACAAATTGATACATTTATAAGTTTGATTGTATTTCGGGGAATAGAACATATCTTATAGGTGAGAAGAGTGTTCATATTGACGACAAAATTCAATTATGGAATATTTTAACCACATATAAAGCAGTCTCTTGTTTATTTATTAAGTTTATTTAACTACCGGTTGTCCATTTGAGCGATGGACAGTTTACCTAATAACACATTTCCTGGGCAGGCTCCAGCAGTTAACCAATACTTGGTGCACCAACCTCCATAAGAAACTGCTAACTTTATTATATAAAGAGACACAGTCTGAGCAGGGCTGTGACTGACATACAAGTCAGCGACCGTATCCACTCGACCACGGAGGCTCCACTCGACCACGGAGGCTCCACTCGACCACGGAGGCGGACTCAGTCTCTGCATTCAATGATTTGGTATGTCTTCCGGTTTAATATAATTACTGGTATATACAATAATTAATTTTGAATTTCCTACTTGTTCTAAATATACATTGCTATCAAACACCATTTATATGCTTTGTTTATTTCCAAAAGTTGGTTTGTCACACACTATTCATTGTTCATTGCTGGCTATCTACAATGTATTATCTCACTTTCACACACTATTCATTGTTCATTGCTGGTTATCTACAATGTATTATCTCACTTTCACAGATACAGTTTGATTTATCCCCTAAATGTTTTATGGGTTTTTATGTTGGAATTGTTTGATTGTTTTTACTGTTGTTGATTGATGATGTTATTTTATTGAAATCCTGCTGATAACTGATAGACGTTATGATTGTGTCCTTAGACAAAGCACTTAAATCCCACATGCCTCTTCATCCACTCATGGCGATGGATTCCATCAAGAATGACGTCTCGATTGTGATTGATCAAATGTTGCAAGAATTTGTTTTGCAATTGAGCTAAATTAAATGTGTATAAATTAAACTGATAATAAATGATTACACTTGCTGTAACACACAAGGATTATCCTCGAGGACAGGAACTGGATGTCATAGGTAGTGTGTGCATGCAGCAGAGATGCACATAAATACATACAGCATCAAGATACACATATGTATGTTCTATTAATGTCAAACCCCTTGTGGGGACCTAGAGATGTTTTCCTGGGCAGGCTTAGCACTACATACGTGGCTTGACTGAGTATCGAACCCGGACCGTTCGATTCCAAATCCGACGCTCTACCATTGGACCACGGATGCCACACAACACATATCTCACTAGTGTCAATATATACATAAATCCATGCAGCGAGAAGATACAAACCTGGATATATGTGCATTGCCCTCTGTGCTGTAAGAAATGCATTGTGGGATATATTACTCTTGCCGTGACTTCCTGCACTCAATTCTCCCACAGCCAGCAACAAATACACATTCTAAAAATACAAATTATCCACAATTAGGCCAATATGCATGTAAATCCTACTGTTTGTAGACTGACATCTTAACTTAATATACATATTTATATTACTGCAAAGATGCTTAGAGTAAATACAATATACACAGTGTCGTGGATACACCAAAATAATAGTGAACACGTGTATTATCAAAACAATCAGCAAATTTCGCATCTACTTCTGGCAGATGTTTTTATCAATAATAAATCCGGATTACAGAGAGCATTAGAACAAGATAATTTGCTAAGTTTTGTTGAGCCTCTGTGGTAAAATGGATACAGTGTCCACCTTGTATCCGAGCGGTTGTCAGTTAGAGCCCCGCCAGAACCACGGTGCTCGAGTCCTTAGGCAAGATATTTAAATCCACATTGCCTCTTCTATCTCCCTCATGGATGGACCCCATCAGGAATGAGGTCTTGAGAGCGACTAAACTAATGTTGCGTGAACTTGTTTCGCAACAAAACTGAAATAATTTGGTATCCACCATTACCTGTCGATGTCTTCCCATGTATGTACATGTATTATTCACACAGTCTGATCCTAAACATTAAAACTGTATATCATAGACATAGATTTCCAGAGCATCTGGTTTATTGACCCACAAGATGGCGGCGTGTTGATTAGTCACGTGGTATTTGTCACGTGATTGCAATGTATATAGATATGAGATGGCACGAGCATCTGGGTTATTGACCCACAATATGGCGGCACGAGCATCTGGGTTATTGACCCACAATATGGCGGCGTGTTGATTAGTCACGTGGTATTTGTCACGTGATTGCAATGTATATAGATATGAGATGGCACGAGCATCTGGGTTATTGACCCACAAGATGGAGGCGTGTTGATAGTCACATGGTATTTGTCACGTGATTGCAATGTATATAGATATGAGATGGCACGAGCATCTGGGTTATTGACCCACAAGATGGAGGCGTGTTGATAGTCACGTGGTATTTGTCACGTGATTGCAATGTATATAGATATGAGATGGCACGAGCATCTAGGTTATTGACCTGTGTCAAGCTAGATCGACAGATGCATAATTACAAGGCTGTCCGATTAGCGCAGTGGTTAGCGCGCTGGCTTCTCACCAATGCAACCCATGTTCGATCCTCGGACTGGGAAGTATGTAAGATGGTACGGTGATCGCCAGATCGGACAGGTGGGTTTTCTCGAGGTACTCAGGTTTCCTCTCACACGAATGACCACATTTACGCTTTCATCCGCGCCAACGAGAGTGATTAATATAAGTTGTTAGAACTTGCTTCGCAATCGTTGTAAAATAAATCAAGTTTTAATAATTACAACAGCAATACACACAATTAGCAGTTTGTTTATAAGATATGTACGATTGACCCATAAGATAACTTAGCCATGTGGTATAGCAATCCACGTATTGGATAAAATAACCGCGACGGTCACCAAAACTGTTTGTTTGTTCGGGTTTTAGCACCTTCATCAGCACCATTTTGGGCTATATAGACGGCGGGCAGCTTATCTAACAACACTTTTCCTGGGCAGGCTCCAGCGGTTAACCAGTACTTATTACACCAACTTCAGTAAGAAACTGCCAACTTTTTTATATAAAGAGACACGGCCTGAGTGGGGCTCGAACCCGTCGCCATCAGTGATGATAGGTTACAGTTGTGTACAAGTCAGCAACCGTAACCACGGAGGCGGACACTAAAACTGTAAAATCACTTGCAAACCTGGTTTACTTCCTCCTCCATCAGTAGAGAGTTTCTCGCTGCATTCGCTGCACATTTACCAAGGTGCGGGAAAAACTTGAAAAGTATGGTGGCCAACAAGTGCCATAACTTTGGTTGGCCAGGATCCTTATGAAGTAAATGTTGCAACTTCCTCTTTATGTCTATCAAGTTGCCCTGGAAAGAGAGTTTAGTTTATACAAATTTATTCAGCTCAATTGTGAAACAAGTTCTTACAACTTATATTAATCACTCTCGAGACCTCATTCTTGAAGGAATTCATCGCCACGAGGATGAGAGAAGAGGCAATGTGGAATTTAAATACCTTGCCTAAGGGCACAATCGTAACGGCTCCAGCGGGGTTCGAACTCCGGATCTTTCGCACATGAAGCGAACGCGCATCCACTGCAGTTGTCATTTGTCTTCATTGTGTTTATCACTATTTGTTGTATAATCAAAATGAATAAACATATTAAGGCTTATTGCCATGGCAATAATGCCAAGTTTATTTTTGCAGTAAAGCTGTTTATATATGTATGATATTGGGACGAATTACCACGAGTACCAATAATCATGAGGACGAATCTCTAATTGGTCATGTGACTTCGAATAAATTAATGGCTGCCTAAAAACAAAGCATTGATTACTGCTACCATATCTCTGTTCATTCGTTTATCCACAAAAGGAAGGCTACGGCACCACCAGATGCCGCGCCAGTAGCAGAGACACTCGCTAGAGATCCAGACCATGAAACGGAAGAGCCGGATAGAATAGATGCTTTGGCCTTGCCAGGACCACACGAAAAACGCGGCAAAATATGCTAAAACACAATCTTTTTTTGTCAAAGCTGGGCCCAGTGGATGAAGTCATGATCCCTATGGCGACTACTTCGTCCATGTCACCATCTAGGATGAGCCATGGATGAGTCATGTATTTACCTATATGGCAAATGTTAGGGTTTGTTTTATTACATTCTTACACTGGGTAGTGGGTAGCTCACCATGTTAAAAATTAATTTATCAAAAGTCGTACCTTAATCATATCCAGACCTACACCAAGCAACGTGATGTCATACAGGTGGCTCTTATCATCTCCAAGACTGGAGAGCTCCTGAAGTACGGCCTCCGCCAGCGTCACATCAGTCTGTAAAATACCGAGGGCACACAACGCCTTCAAGCCAGCAATGGAGGGTTCAGACAGCTGAGAGCTATAACGGAAGATAGCATACATGCCTGTAGACCTACAATCTCTTTATACATGCAGAATTAATCTTCAAATAGAATCCAATTATAACAATAGAATGTTTTTATTTGTCTCCACACTCATTATTGCTTCAGTGGAGAAATAAATGTGCAATATATGAAGTCATAGCAATCAAAAATCATATGTAGTATTATGAAGTTTTGGAGATGAAGCATGGATAAGCAATGTTATAAAAATGTTCAAATGGCCGTAAATCCGCAGAAAATCATCAAACTGGAACTGGGTTACAATATGTGCAAGTTTGGTGAAAATTCAACAAGGGCCTATGGAGATGGATCACAGACAAGCTAAAGTGGACAGACAGACGGACGGACGGACGGACGGACGGACGGACGGACGGACGGACGGGACGGACGGACGGACGGACGACTGACACGACGGACGACGGACGGACGGACAGACAGACAGACAGACAGACAGACAGACAGACAGACAGACAGACAGACAGACAGACAGACAGACAGACAGACAGACAGACAGCAAAGGCAATATGTCTCCCCCATTATGGGGAGAGATAATTCATAATGCATCCTGGTGTTAACTTCAGTAAACCAATTTAAACCACATACAAGATTTCCGACGAGGTTACTGGTGATGTTGAAAATAATTGTGATGCGATTTACCAAAAGGGACCCACTACGTGGATGACGTTACGTCGAGAAATGATGTCTAAAGTTACAGCACGTAATCGCGCTGTTAACTGAAGGTGTAAATCCGTAGTCGCGTGTGAGATGATGATGTATAAGCTTATTTAACCTCGCCTCCTGCGAACCATATGGACGAACGTTCGTGTGGGAGACAGATTGACAATGGATTTTATAAATGACGTGTAATACATGTAAGTTTAAAATTAATTTTTAGAACAAATAATCTAAACGGAATTACATTAATAGTTGAAAATCGCTTAAGGAAATGACTGAAAAAACATAATTCTGGAAAAAAACATTTTTGAAAATTTCACCAAGTGGGTGTGGGTCCCTTTTGATAGAACGGCCACCATTGGATGAGTATTATACCCTTGCTAATGTATTGCATCAATGATAAAACTGCTTGATGTCTACAAAGTTACGATATGGTGGCATACAGAATGAGGAAATAACAAAGGGACATAAATCCAGGTGCATATTTCATCAAAGCAGGTTATGACGTACATAAAAAGGCAACTAACCATGCAAATATGAAAGCAGTTGGCCAAATTATGAATGAGATTTTATAAGATGGATATGCAAGATTTGTAATTAAGTGTATTAAACATGAAACAAACAACAGAGACATAACTCTTGAGAAAATTGTAATAGCAACATATTGTGTTCATGCTATGAATGAATGGGAGTCACCATGGCACATATGAAAGCAATTATGGAAGTCGTGATAGCGCAGTGGTATCGTGTTCGCTTCAGGTGCGAAAGGCCAGGAGTTCGAGCCCCCACTGGAGCCATTACGATTGTGCCCTTAGGCAAATGCATTTAAATTCCACATTGCCTCTTCTCTCTCCCTTGTGGTGATGGATTCCATCAGGAATGAGGTCTCGAGAGTGATTAATATAAGTTGTAAGAACTTGTTTCACAATCGAGCTAACATAAATTTGTATAAACTAAAGCAATTATCATGGTGCAAAGTAGAGTTATGTTATATATTATATGTTATATTTCGGGTTTTACGCCTGCATCAGCACCATTTCGGGCTATATCGCCGGCGGGCAGTTTACTTAACACCTTTCCTGGGCAGGCTCCAGCGGTTAACCAGTACTTGGGTGCACCAACCTCCGTAAGAAACTGCCAACTTTTTCATATAAATGAGAAACGGCCTGAGCGGGGCTCGAACCCGTGACCATCAATGATGATACGTTACAGTGGTATACAAGTCAGCGACCGTAACCACTCGACCACGGAGGCGGACACAATGTAGAGTACTTACCTCTGGAAGAGATTGGTCTTAGCATTACCAAGGTCTCCAAACTTGTACAGTACCATGGCTAGAGCTGTGAGTATGTTGGACTTGTCTGCATCCGTCTCTGCCATGCCAGCTGCCTTCGTATACACTGTAAATTAGCATATTAATATTGGCATAATGCATTATACTTGAGATATTAACTTGTGCCTCAGAATACACATAGGACTTGCATACAGACACACAGACAGTGATCATTAACTTGTATACATATACAAACAGAGATCAGTAACTTGTCTACATATACAAACAGAGATCATTAACTTGTCTACATATACAAACATAGATCATTAACTTGTCTACATATACAGAGATCATTAACTTGTATACATATACAAACAGAGATCATTAACCTGTATACATATACAAACAGAGATCATTAACGTGTCTACATATACAAACAGAGATCATTAACTTGCATAAATATACAAACTATAGATCATTAACTTGTATACATATACAGAGACCATTAACTTGTATACATATACAAACTATAGATTATTAACTTGTATACATATACAGAGATCATTAACTTGTATACGTATACAAAATATATATCATTAACGTGTATACATATAAAAACAGAGATCATTAACTTGTATACATATACAGAGACCATTAACTTGTATACATATTAGGGATGTCAACGAGTAGTGATTTTCAAATTTGGTACTCGAGTACTCGGAAAGGTATTCGATCGAGTACTCGAGTACTCGGTTACCGTTACCATGGATTATGCTTCTTGTCTCGTCAATCAGAGGTGAGGCCTTCTGCTGGATGCTTCAGCCTCAGATGAGTATGCAGGTTGGTAGTGCCACCAGTAAATGTCAGACTGGCATCGCACAACTTGCAAGAAACAGTCTTGTCAAGTCTTTCAAAGTACTTCCATACCACAGATTTAGGTGGAGGCAATCTCACAATTCACTTATATTACTATACTACTATTATATTCTAAAGATCTCTTCACAGTTTAACAGCGTTAACGTTAATGACAAAAGTTACGATATTTATTATTTAACAACTATTTCGGTATTGCCCTGCTATGGGTAGCTGCTTAAAGTTCTAAATTGAGTAATCAATTAAGTGTCAATATTTAAAATCAAAACAAGTTCTGACCACCAGACAAAAGCTGTCATTCACACGACAGACAATCGGACGACCCGCCTCAGTACTGACAACAATGATAAAACAATTTGCATCAAACTTACGCTTCCCAATTAAGTTGAATCAACACCTTAATTATTTGGTCACTGTGGCCGGCTCTGTGTGATATAAGGTATTGTTAATCACCATGACACGCTGTATATTGCATTGTTTGGTACAGCGGAAGTTTCGCTAATCCCACTGATCACGATTTGTTCACAGGCAACTCCGTATTTGCGCAAAATAAAGATTTGTTGATTTTATTTTTTTTAACTGAGTACTCGATTATCTGAAAAGTATTCGATACTCGGACGTTCGATCGAGTACTCGAATACTCGAGTACTCGTTGACATCTCTAATACATATACACACTATAGATCATTAACTTGTATACATATATAAACAGAGATCATTAACTTGCATACATATACAAACAGAGATCATTAACTTGTATACATATACACATATCATTAACTTGTATACGTATACAGAGATCATTAACTTGTATACATATACAAACAGAGATCATTAACTTGTATACATATACAAACAGAGATCATTAACTTGTCTACATATACAAACAGAGATCATTAACTTGTCTACATATACAAACCCAGATCATTAACTTGTCTACATATACAAACATAGATCATTAACTTGTATACATATACAGATATCATTAACTTGTATACATATACAGAGATCATTAACTTGTATAAATATACAGAGAGCAACACATAAATACCTTGAACACTTTCAAGTTCCAAGTGTTTGCCTTTATAAAGGGTCAGCCCCATATGACATATATCCACAAGGCTACAGGCCCCAGCAACCTTTTCAAACATTGCACATGAAAGTTCACATTCCCCTGCTTTGCTGAAATAGGAAAACCTCATACAAATACATGTACTGCATAACTTTAATAGGTTGATTTGATTCATTGTTTTAAAAAGTCGCAGAAGATTGGGTGTATGGCGACTCTTCAGCTATTATTGGCCGTGGACAATCCTGGGAGTCTCTCATGCATGGACAAGACACCCAGGTATAACCATCGACCTTCTGCAAGCCAACTGTATAGCTTCCTCACATGAAATAAATCGACCCCCCCAGTGGGAATTTTAATAGGAGGCTGCAATGTCAGTTTTTTATTTTCAGAGAATATTATTCTGGAAATTGAGTATTTCAACAACGGTGCAATACCTCCTTAGTTTATTGCCTTAGATCATAAACATATGTTTTAAAAACATTAATTAAGATATTAAAAAGATTTTGATACAACAGACGTCAGTCAGGCGTTATAAAACTTTTCTCCAATGTCAAACTCAGTCTCAAAGCTTCTGATTGGTTCAGCTGAATGCAAATTTCAACCAATCAAATCACTTAAGCCATTGTTTGAAAACTGAGAAGTTGAAGACAAGTACCTCACTCTAATTTGGAGATTACACCAAGAAAACATACAGTAGTCATATCTTAGCTCTAACTATTAACTGTCAGATATTAGTGCGAGTATTTCAGATAGACACTTTTATTTTCATTTATGGATGACGCCTACAGAAGTATACATGTCTACTTGATTGGAGGATAGTGATACACAGATGATATAATTATCTCATTCTATTGCATACCCATATATGCCGTGTATAGCACTGATACATGGGACCTGTGCTTGTATTCCCATCCGAAAAACTGTTAACATAATTATTGCTGGGGGAGGGGGGGGGTCAAACTCATGACAGCTGGATTACCAACAAACATGGGGGGGTCAAACTCATGACAGCTGGATTACCAACAAACATGGGGGGGTCAAACTCATGACAACTGGATTACCAACACACATGGGGGGGGTCAAACTTATGACACATGGATTACCAACAAACATGGGGGGGGGGGTCAAACTTATGACAACTGGATTACCAACAAACATGGGGGGGTCAAACTTATGACACATGGATTACCAACAAACATGGGGGGGTCAAACTTATGACACATGGATTACCAACAAACATGGGGGGGTCAAACTTATGACAGCTGGATTACCACAAACATGGGGGGTCAAACTTATGACACATGGATTACCAACAAACATGGGGGGGTCAAACTCATGACAGCTGGATTACCAACAAACATGGGGGTCAAACTCATGACAGCTGGATTACCAACAAACATGGGGGGTCAAACTTATGACACATGGATTACCAACAAACATGGGGGGTCAAACTTATGACACATGGATTACCAACAAACATGGGGGGGTCAAACTTATGCAACTGGATTACCAACAAACATGGGGGTGGGGTCAAACTTATGAACATGGATTACCAACAAACATGGGGGGGTCAAACTTATGACACATGGATTACCAACAAACATGGGGGGTCAAACTTATGACACATGGATTACCAACAAACATGGGGGGGTCAAACTTATGACACATGGATTACCAACAAACATGGGGGGGTCAAACTTATGACAACTGGATTACCAACAACATGGGGGTGGGGTCAAACTTATGACACATGGATTACCAAAAAACATGGGGGGGTCAAACTTATGACACATGGATTACCAACAAACATGGGGGGGTCAAACTCATGACAACTGGATTACCAACAAACATGGGGGGGTCAAACTCATGACAGCTGGATTACCAACAAACATGGGGGGGGTCAAACTCATGACAGCTGGATTACCAACACACATGGGGGGTCAAACTCATGACAGCTGGATTACCAACAAACATGGGGGGTCAAACTCATGACAGCTGGATTACCAACAAACATGTTAATCACCGGTAAACCCCTTCTTGTTCTGTGGGAGGAGCATTATACAGGTGAACTATTCTTAAGACCCAAAGGGGGCATAAAAATATTTACATGTCACAAAAAGGATGGTAATTTGGTGAAAACAGAGTTTATTTTAAGGAAATTTGGACAAAGGGTTAATCACAAGAGGGAGAGTGTGAGGGGATAATTACAAGAAGGAGAGTGTGAGGGGATAATTACAAGAGGGAGAGTGTGAGGATAATTACAAGAGGGAGAGTGTGAGGGGATAATTACAAGAGGGATATTGTGAGGAGATAATTACAAGAGGGAGATTGTGAGGGGATAATTACAAGAGGGAGATTGTAAGGGGATAATTACAAGAGGGAGAGTGTGAGGATAATTACAAGAGGGAGATTGTGAGGGGATAATTACAAGAGGGAGAGTGTGAGGATAATTGCAAGAGGGAGAGTGTAAGGGGATAATTACAAGAGGGAGAGTGTAAGGGGATACGTAATCTGTATTGAGCACGAGGGACAGTTCCCATGGGGATATTTGGTATGTTTGGAGCACATTACCGTATACTTACTATAAAACTCTAGCATAATTACACATGACATCAGACATGACATGGCTCTGGTCATTCTGGTACTCAAGCAGTGAAACAGCTCTGAAATAAATAATATAACGTTATACTATTTGTATATTTTAATAAAGACATCATTGTCGAAATATGTAAATAAATAATAATATAAATTTATAATTAGTGCGTTGATTTGATGATTATTTTATTCTAATATACTATAGTATGTATAATACGAGAGTAGCACTTTGTTTGTATCTATGTGCTATGAAATACATAGGAATTAGCGGGCAGTATAGCTTTTACATGCGGGCGCTCGAATTATGAGATCATATTTACTAAGAATTGTTTCAAATACTTAGTATGATATTGAATATAGAACAAACTGCGGATGCTATAGATGTAGAGAAAATGCAGGCGCTATTGTTGCATAGAGAAAATGCGGGCGATATCGATGTATAAAGAATCACGGATCGCAGGTTTGATCCCCGTCTGATCCTAATAATATTAACAGTCTTTTAGATGGGACTTTAAACCGAGGTCTCGTGTCGGTGCTTTACAAAGTGCACAAAAAAGAACAAAAGGAGACTCTCCACACGGTGGTGTGCATGTCGTGGCACATGTCGCATCAGCAGTATGTGATACCGGGATCTTCTGGCTGTCGATCGTGTGGTAAAAGACACACACTACTGCACATACACGTTCTTCAGTAGAGGTGAAGGTATGCGATGTAGATGACCAGGTCAGGTTTTCATGCTGCTGCAGTCGACAAACTGTGAGGAGTGTGGCCCCAAAAAGCCGCCATTCAGAAAGGAGTACTCTAGATGTTATGTTGCACCTACTAGAGGAAGGGAATCTCTCTATGGGTCGTTGCCATGGTACCGGTATGGGTCGTTGTCACGGTACTGGTATGGGTCGTTGTCATGGTACTGGTATGGGTCGTTGTCACGGTACCAGTATGGGTCTTTGCCATGGTTGTTGTCACGGTATTGGTGGGTCGATTACTAAGTTTGTATGTCAGGACAACATGATGAAAGTCTCTACAAACTTACTGTTTAAATTGTTCCGCTGCAGTTTTATAGAGTTTCTGTCGCTCCAGTAGTAAACCATGCATGTTGTACGCTGTTGGATTAGTCTTCACCCGATCTGAAGTGTCCATTATACACGTGTTATCACAATAGGGACAGGTATTATGTATCATGCAACAGCATATTATATATTGTACATGTATGTAGGACACACAGGGTGTACATGTATGCAGGACACACAGGGTGTACATGTATGCAGGACACACAGGGTGTACATGTATGCAGGGTGTACATGTATGCAGGACACACCGGGTGTACATGTATGCAGGGTGTACATGTATGCAGGACACACCAGGTGTACATGTATGCAGGACACACAGGGTGTACATGTATGCAGGGTGTACATGTATGCAGGACACACCGTGTGTACATGTATGCAGGACACACAGGGTGTACATGTATGTAGGACACACAGGGTGTACATGTGTGGGGTGTACATGTTGCAGGACACACAGGGTGTACATGTACAGGTGTACATGTGTGCAGGACACACAGGGTGTACATGTATGAGGTGTACATGTATGCAGGAACACAGGGTGTACATGTATGCAGGACACACAGGGTGTACATGTATGCAGGGTGTACATGTATGCAGGGTGTACATGTATGCAGGACACACAGGGTGTACATGTATGCAGGACACACAGGGTGTACATGTATGCAGGACACACAGGGTGTACATGTGTGCAGGACACACCAGGTGTACATGTGTGCAGGACACACAGGGTGTACATGTGTGCAGGACACACCGGGTGTACATGTATGTAGGACACACAGGGTGTACATGTATGCAGGACACACCAGGTGTACATGTATGCAGGACACACAGGGTGTACATGTGTGCAGGGTGTACATGTATGCAGGACACACAGGGTGTACATGTATGCAGGGTGTACATGTATGCAGGACACACAGGGTGTACATGTATGTAGGACACACAGGGTGTACATGTATGCAGGACACACAGGTGTACATGTATGCAGGACACACAGGGTGTACATGTGTGCAGGACACACAGGGTGTACATGTAGCAGGACACACAGGGTGACATGTATGTAGGACACACAGGGTGTACATATGCAGGACACACAGGTGTACATGTTGCAGGACACACAGGGTGTACATGATGAGGACACACAGGTGTACATGTATGCAGGACACACAGGGTGTACATGTATGCAGGACACACAGGGTGTACATGTATGCAGGACACACAGGGTGTACATGTATGCAGGACACACAGGGTGTACATGTATGCAGGACACACAGGGTGTACATGTATGTAGGACACACAGGGTGTACATGTATGTAGGACACACAGGGTGTACATGTATGTAGGACACACAGGGTGTACATGTGTGCAGGACACACAGGGTGTACATGTGTGCAGGACACACAGGGTGTACATGTATGTAGGACACACCAGGTGTACATGTGTGCAGGACACACAGGGTGTACATGTATGTAGGACACACCAGGTGTACATGTGTGCAGGACACACAGGGTGTACATGTATGAAGAACACACCAGGTGTACATATGTGCAGGACACACCAGGTGTACATGTGTGCAGGACACACAGGGTGTACATGTATGCAGGGTGTACATGTATGCAGGATACACAGGGTGTACATGTATGCAGGACACACATGGTGTACATGTATGCAGGGTGTACATGTATGCAGGGTGTACATGTATGCAGGACACACAGGGTGTACATGTATGCAGGACACACAGGGTGTACATGTATGCAGGACACACAGGGTGTACATGTGTGCAGGGTGTACATGTATGCAGGACACACAGGGTGTACATGTGTGCAGGACACACAGGGTGTACATGTATGCAGGACACACAGGGTGTACATGTATGCAGGGTGTACATGTATGTAGGACACACAGGGTGTACATGTATGTAGGACACACAGGGTGTACATGTATGCAGGACACACAGGGTGTACATGTATGCAGGACACACAGGTGTACATGTATACAGGGTGTACATGTATGCAGGACACACAGGGTGTACATGTATGCAGGACACACAGGGTGTACATGTATGCAGGGTGTACATGTATGTAGGACACACAGGGTGTACATGTATGTAGGACACACAGGGTGTACATGTATGCAGGACACACAGGGTGTACATGTATGTAGGACACACAGGGTGTACATGTATACAGGGTGTACATGTATGCAGGACACACAGGGTGTACATGTATGTAGGACACACAGGGTGTACATGTATACAGGGTGTACATGTATGCAGGACACACAGGGTGTACATGTATGCAGGACACACAGGGTGTACATGTTGCAGGACACACAGGTGTACATGTATGCAGGACACACAGTGTACATGTATGCAGGACACACAGGGTGTACATGTATGCAGGACACACAGGGTGTACATGTATGCAGGACACACAGGGTGTACATGTATGTAGGACACACAGGGTGTACATGTAGTAGGACACAACAGGGTGTACATGTATGCAGGACCACAGGTGTACATGTATGCAGGACACACAGGGTGTACATGTATGTAGGACACACCAGGTGTACATGTATGTAGGACACCAGGGTGTACATGTATGTAGGACACACCAGGTGTACATGTATGCAGGACACACAGGGTGTACATGTATGCGGACACACAGGGTGTACATGTATGGGACACACAGGGTGTACATGTATGCAGGACACCGGTGTACAGTATGCAGACACACAGGGTGTACATGTATGCAGGACACACAGGTGTACATGTATGTAGGACACACAGGGTGTACATGTATGCAGGACACACCAGGTGTACATGTATGTAGGACACACAGGGTGTACATGTATGCAGGACAGCAGGACACACAGTTACATTGGGACACCAGGGTGTACATGTATGTGGACACACGGGTGTACATGTATGCAGGACACACCAGGTGTACATGTATGAGGACACACAGGGTGTACATGTGTGCAGGGTTACATGTATGCAGGACACACAGGGTGTACATGTATGTAGGACACACAGGGTGTACATGTATGCAGGACACACAGGGTGTACATGTATGCAGGACACACAGGGTGTACATGTATGCAGGGTGTACATGTATGTAGGACACACAGGGTGTACATGTATGCAGGACACACAGGGTGTACATGTATGCAGGACACACAGGGTGTACATGTATGTAGGACACACAGGGTGTACAGGTATGCAGGACACACAGGGTGTACATGTATGCAGGACACACAGGGTGTACATGTATGCAGGACACACAGGGTGTACATGTATGCAGGGTGTACATGTATGCAGGACACACAGGGTGTACATGTATGTAGGACACACAGGGTGTACATGTATGCAGGACACACAGGGTGTACATGTATGCAGGACACACAGGGTGTACATGTATGCAGGACACACAGGGTGTACATGTATGCAGGGTGTACATGTATGCAGGACACACAGGGTGTACATATGCAGGACACACAGGGTGTACATGTATGCAGGACACACAGGGTGTACATGTATGCAGGACACACAGGGTGTACATGTGTGCAGGACACACAGGGTGTACATGTATGCAGGACACACAGGGTGTACATGTATGTAGGACACACAGGGTGTACATGTGTGCAGGACACACAGGGTGCACAAGTATGCAGGACACACTCAAAATAATGTTGATACTGTGATAGACAACCATCTACTTTCATAGGACAACAACCAATGCACTCAAAAGTGTTATACTATGATAGACAAACGCTCTATTTTATGTTTACTTACCAGTGTATCTGGACAAAGCATCAGATGCAGCAGGGACGGCCCCCATTTGTTCTATGGCATATGTATATGTGGACGTGCGTACATTGTGTAGCATTGTACACACCCAGTGGCCATAACCTAATGCACCTTCAACCTGCAACGGAATGAGAATGTGTTATTCTCTGCCATTCACACGTCATCTTCAGGCCATTTCCCACGTAATTCTCTCATCATTCCCACGTAATTCTCTCATCATTCCCACGTCATTCTCTCATCATTCCCACGTCATTCTCTCATCATTCCCACGTCATTCTCTCATCATTCCCACGTCATTCTCTCATCATTCCCACGTCATTCTCTCTCTCATCATTCCCACGTCATTCTCTCATCATTCCCACGTCATTCTCTCTCTCATCATTCCCACGTCATTCTCTCATCATTCCCACGTCATTCTCTCATCATTCCCACGTCATTCTCTCATCATTCCCACGTCATTCTCTCATCATTCCCATGTAATTCCCACATCATTCTACGGCACTCTCATGTAATTCCTACATTCCCACATCACTCCCAAGTCATTTCCACATCAATCCATCATCATTATCATGTCAATCCCAAACCATTCCCATACCACCCCCATGCCACTCCCATGTTATTCCCACATCTCTCCCACAGTCTTCATTACAGACATATTATACTTCACATAATTCCAGATGCAAGATCTACAAAATATTGTATTGTATATTATATTGTATCTATGTTCACTCATGGATTCAGAAGACTAGCGTGTGATACCCAATTATTGCCAAAAAGTCTCTTAAAAATATGGGCTCAGTGTCACCTCTTGCTGAAAATCCAAGAAATTCTAAATCCAATTCTCTAAAGACAATTCCAAGAAAACATGTGCCTACCCCAAAAAAGGGTCTGTTAACACCCACACCCCACCCCAACTCTGCAACTGCAAATCGTGAATTAATCGGAATGTGTTTACAACCTATATCTATAGTTGTTAGTTTGGGGTTTAAAATCACACCAACAGCTCAGGTCATAATTATAGCAACTCTCCATCTAGTATTGGTTGAAGAAGACCCAATATGTCCATCTGAGCAGTATTTCAGTTACAGCATCCAGATAGAACCACATACCTTCTGCATGCCAGCTCGATAGTTTCCTCACATTAACGAATTGACACCTCCAGTGGGATTCGTACATACAGCGGTGAGGGCCAAGCGATTACAAGTCAACGACCATAACCACCTCGTCCACCCATCTACAGCTGTGCAATATGATAGCACACAGCTGGTGAGATATCTTACATGATTTCCTAGTTCTGTGGTGTGTCTAAATAAATCCATGGCGTCCTCATGACCGACAACTTCAGCAATAATTGCCTGGCCTATCCAACATGAAACATAGGACGGTTGCAGGCTTTGTGCTATCTTGAATGCTTGATGGGCAAGCTGAAAGAAAGTTTTATCAAATGATTAAGGGAAATGTCACTTTGCATGGTTACTGTATTACGGTTAAAGCTTATAAATGATGATGTCTATGTGGATATAATAGCATCTATGTGGATATAATAGCATATGTGTGGGTATAATAGCATCTATGTGGATATAATAGCATCTGTGTGGATATAATAGCATATATGTGGATATAATAGCATCTATGTGGATATAATAGCATCTATGTGGATATAATAGCATCTGTGTGGATGTAATAGCATCTGTGTGGATATAATAGCATCTGTGTGGATATAATAGCATCTGTTTGGATATAATAGCATATGTGTGGATATAATAGCATCTGTATGGATATAATAGCATCTATGTGGATATAATAGCATCTGTGTGGATATAATAGCATCTATGTGGATATAATAGCATCTATGTGGATATAATAGCATCTATGTGGATATAATAGCATCTATGTGGATATAATAGCATCTATGTGGATATAATAGCATCTATGTGGATATAATAGCATCTATGTGGATATAATAGCATCTATGTGGATATAATAGCAACTATGTGGATATAATAGCATCTATGTGGATCTAATAGCATCTATGTACGGGTATGATTGTGTCCGCACCGGTATAATGGTGTACATTTGGGTATGATAGTGTATGCATGGGTATGATGGTGTCCGGATGGGTATGATTGTGTCTGCATGGGTATAATGGTGTACATGTGGGTATGATAGTGTATGCATGGGTATGATGGTGTCCGCATCGGTATGATTGTGTCTGCACGGGTATTATTGGTGTACATGTGGGTATGATAGTGTATGTATGGGTATGATGGTGTCCAGATGGGTATGATTGTGTCCGCACCGGTATGATTGTGTCTGCACGGGTATATTGGTGTACATGTGGGTATGATAGTGTATGCATGGGTATGATGGTGTCCGCACGGGTATAATGGTGTACATGTGATATTATAGTGTATGCATGGGTATGATGTGTACATTTGGGTATGATTGTGTGCACGGGATAATGGTGTACATGTGGATATGATAGTGTATGCATGGGTATATGGTGTCCTGGTAAGTATCACGGGTATAATGGTGTACATGTGGATATGATAGTGTATGCAGGGTATGATTGTGTCCGCATCGGTATAATGGTGTACATGTGGATATGATAGTGTATGCATGGGTATGATGGACATGTCGGTATGATAGTGTAAGGGTATAATGGTGTACATGTGGATATGATAGTGTATGCACGGGTATAATGGATACATGTCGATATGATAGTGTATGCACGGGTATAATGGTGTACATGTGGATATGATAGTGTATGCACGGGTATAATGGTGTACATGTGGTATGATAGTGTATGCACGGGTATAATGGTGTACATGTGGATATGATAGTGTATGCACGGGTATAATGGTACATGTGGTATGATAGTGTATGCACGGGTATAATGGTGTACATGTGGATATGATAGTGTATGCATGGGTATGATTGTGTCCGATGGATAATGGTGTACATGTGGATATGATAGTGTATGCATGGGTATGATTGTGTCCGTATGGGTATAATGGTGTACATGTGGATATGATAGTGTATGCATGGGTATGATTGTGTCGGGTATAATGGTACATGTGTATGATAGTGTATGCACGGGTATAATGGTGTACATGTGGATATGATAGTGTATGCATGGGTATGATTGTGTCTACACGGGTATAATGGCATACATGTCGGTATGATAGTGTATGCACGGGTATAATGGTGTACATGTGGGTATAATAGTGTATGCATGGGTATGATAGTGTATGCACGGGTATAATGGTGTACATGTGGGTATAATAGTGTATGCATGGGTATGATAGTGTATGCACGGGTATAATGGTGTACATGTGGGTATAATAGTGTATGCATGGGTATGATAGTGTATGCACAGGTATAATGGTGTACATGTGGGTATAATAGTGTATGCATGGGTATGATAGTGTATGCACGGGTATAATGGTGTACATGTGGGTATAATAGTGTATGCATGGGTATGATAGTGTATGCACGGGTATAATGGTGTACATGTGGGTATAATGGTGTACATGTCGGTATGATAGTGTATGCACGGGTATAATGGTGTACATGTGGGTATAATAGTGTATGCATGGGTATGATAGTGTATGCACAGGTATAATGGTGTACATGTGGGTATAATAGTGTATGCATGGGTATGATAGTGTATGCACGGGTATAATGGTGTACATGTGGGTATAATAGTGTATGCATGGGTATGATAGTGTATGCACGGGTATAATGGTGTACATGTCGGTATGATTGTGTACGCACGGGTATAATGGCATACATGTCGGTATGGTAGTGTATGCACAGGTATAATGGTGTACATGTGGGTATAATAGTGTATGCATGGGTATAATGGTGTACATGTGGGTATGATTGTGTCCGCACGGGTATAATGGCATACATGTCGGTATGATAGTGTATGCACGGGTATAATGGTGTACATGTGTTACTGTAAATGTCCTTTTGAATAAAACTACATTAATATTGTTTACTAAACTAGTATTGATAGTCTCACAAGCTGGCTATGGAACAACCATATCAACAACATCGCATGGTGTCCCCGTTGGTATGATAGTATCCCCTAACCGCATGTCACCAGTGCACCCTTTTCCATGCTGTTAATTATTATGGGCTTGTATCTATTTGTAATCCACAATTAGCCTGGGTTCCAGTCTGTCATTTTTCAATAATTTCTTCTGACAAAATGACACGTTGATATTATCAGAAACTCAATACAGACCAATTAATGGTCTTGGTGTTAAAATATATTTATATGACTGACAAGCCAAAATATATAAACGTCTGTTCTCAGGTTAGACATGTCCTTCTACAGTGTTTGTTTATTATAGTGTTACCCCATATTTAAAGGACTTATGGGATGGGATATCTTTACTATGAACATCAGTACTTCCCGAATCCTATGCCTGTATACCTGGCGCAAGCAATCGGTAACCATTATTTAACTAACTTGTCACTCACCAACCAGCCATATCAGAATAAACCCCAGACTAGGTTCGAGCCTTCAGCAACCACTAGGTGACGGTATGATTATTATTATCATTGGGCAGTAAACACTGCCCTTCGAGAGAAACTAGAAAGAAGATAACCTTCTCAGATTTGTCATGAAAACAAACATAAGAATGACTATAAATATTACATCATTTCAACATGTCAAAGAGTTTTTAAAATATTAATATGAAAGAGATCTTTCTTTAAAAATACATCATATATTATTAGTATTCCAACTGTTACTAAATATATAATTCATTAATACAAATTACCCCACAAAACCACAATAATTAAAATTATTTGTGATAAAGGGAGGTAATTCAAAATTCTCATTATTTGTTAGGATTTCTAGAGATAATTTTCCTTTGTCACATATTTTTATATAAAGTAACATCGCTGGATTTTCTATTACCTCCCTGCTAAACTACGAATTATCCCAAAATATATAAATTGGTCCTTTTAGTTAGAATCCTTTATTTTACTGTTGTTCCATTACAAGATGTTGCGATGTGACATTAGCCTGGGTTCCAGTCTGTCGACAATTTACTTCTGGCAAAATGACACGTTGATATTATCAGAAACTCGATACAGCCCAATTAATGGTATTGGTGTTAAAATATATTTATATGACTGACAAGCCAAAATATATAAACGTCTGTTCTCAGGTTAGACATGTCCTTCTACAGTGTGTTTGTTTATTATAGTGTCACCCCTATTTAAAGGGCCAGCCATGTCTGACTTATGATACACCTCTTTTTATGAACATCAGTACTTCCCGAATCCTATGCCTGGTGCCAGGCAATCGGTAACCATTATTTAACTAGCTGGCAGCTCACCAACTGGCCATATCAGGATAAACACCTGATGAGGTTCGAACCTAGGTAACGATATGATTATTATTATTGGGCAGTAAAAACTGCCCTTCTAGAGAAACTAGAAAGAAGATAACCTTCTCAGAATTGTCAACAAAACAAACATCGGAATGACTATATATATTACATCAGTTTAACATGTCAAAGAGTTTTTAAAATATTAATATGAAAACAAAATTGTCTTTAAAAATACATCAAATATTGTTAGTAGTCCATCTGTTGCTAAATTTATAATTTATTAATACAAATTACCCCACAAAACCTACAATAATTAAAATTATTTATGATAAAGGGAGGTAATTCATCTACAGGTAATGTTTTTGAATTATTTGTTAGGATTTCTATACAGCTAATTTTCCTTTGTCACATAATGTAAGAATTGGTTAATAAGTAACATCGCTGGCTTTTCTATTACCTCCCTGCTAAACTACGAATTATCCCAAAATGTAAATTGGTCCTTTTAGTTTGAATCCTTTGTTTTTACTGTTGTTCCCACAGGGATTCGGCACGTTTGGGGGTACTAAGTACTTAAATATATATACTAGTAACCCCAAACGTGCCGAACTGTGGGATTCGGCACGTTTGGGGGTACTAGTATATACAGGGATTCGGCACGTTTGGGGGTACTAGTATATACAGGGATTCGGCACGTTTGGGGTACTATATATATATTTAAGTACCAGGATTCGGCACGTTGGGGAATAAGTACTTAAATATATATACTAGTACCCCCAAAGTACTTAAATATATATACTAGTACCCCCAAACGTGCCGAATCCCTGTGGTTGTTCCATTACAAGATGTTGTGGTGTGACATGCGGGTTCCAGTCTGTCGATTTTTGACTTCTGGCAAAATGATATAATCAGAAACTCAATACGGCCCAATTAATAGTCTCGGTGTTAACATATATTTATTTGACTGTCCAGGCAAAATATATCGACTGTTCCCAGGCTAGTGTGACATATGTGATTTTATCAAAATAACGGAAATTGCTATCACTGATTATGAAAATAAATCGAGATTTCATCAAAAAGATAAAATTATTTAAAAATACAGACTTACTACCCTGTATACAATGCTTTACTACAACCTGGTACAGTGCCTAGTCAATATATGGAATAGTCGATTAAAGTCTGGTAAATACAGACTTACTACCCTGTATACAATGCTTTACTACAACCTGGTACAGTGCCTAGTCAATATATGGAATAGTCGATTAAAAGAACCAACCTTCCATAGGAATACAACGTGTGTCCAAGTTGACCAAGCTTGAACAAAATCCAGTTACCAAGTTTGAACAAAATTCAGTGACCTAGTTTGAATAAAATCCAATGATCTAGTTTGAATAAAATCCAGTATCCATGTTTGAAAAAAATCCAGTCCCCAAGTTTGAACAAAATCCAGTTACCAAGTTTGAACAAAATTCAGTGACCTTGTTTGAATAAAATCCAGTGACCTAGTTTGAATAAAATCCAATGACCTAGTTTGAACAAAATCCAGTGACAAAGTGAACCAAATCAATTGCTAGTGTTTATACAAGGGAAATGTTAACAAATTGGCAAATGTCAATCACATAACATGACAGTGAAGCGTCCAATCAGCTGCTGCGAGATATGGTCAATTCATTCTTTCAATAGAACGCTACGTGTGGTGCTGTTACAGATGATGTCAGGAGAAGTAACATGATAATTGTACGTTATTTCATCATACCTTTACACTGTCCCGGCTCAGGTACAGTGCCGCTAGATTTGTCCAGGCAACCACATTCTGAAACACAGGTACAATATTAGTTTATACAGTAATACACATTTCTTTTAGTTTTATTCCAAAGCAAGTTCTTATAAGTTTTAGATTAATTCCTCTCGAAACCTTATTCTTGATGGAATCTGTCGCCATGAGGGGAGGAGAGAAGAGGCAGCATGGATTTAGAAGACTCGTAAAAGGAAATCATCATCGTGGTTGTGGTGGAATCGTACTCGCAACCCCTCAGATATGAGATGGACAGGCTTCCATTCCATCTCCATTGAAGCATGGGGACACAACGCAGGAAACATAGAAAAATAACAGTAAAAACTGTGAAACCAGTACCTCTATTAAAGCTCTGTCCACATTTGATTTTAATTAAAGTCCCCTTATGTGGGTTATTATTCATTAAAATATAAAACTATAATTCATATGCAAATTCAGGGTTCATCCGAGGGAGCAAACTGGGCGAAATAGTCACCCTAAAGACCCTGACTTCACGCCCTGGGGGCCTCACTTAACACATTTTATTCTGCGGTTCTTGAATAGGTAAACTATCAGTTTTTACTGATGTATTTAATGGTGATATCGTGTACTTTAACTCTTATTTTGTTGAAATTTATTGTAAAAATAATACAATTTCTCACATCTCCCAAAAAATAGGATGAGCCCTGTAAACTTTAGCAAACCTCCATTTACAAAGTCAGTGTAGATATTGTAAGCATATACCGGTATTATAAAATTATATACAGTGGAACCTCCCAAAACCGGACCCTCTCTAAATCGGAATACTCCCAAAACCGGACGTTTTTGAAAGTCCCGAATTGTTTCTTCTTTATTTCTTACATAAAATCACTCTGAAACTCCGGACGAAAAATTTGCATAATTTGGGTACAGTTTGATGTAATTTCACCTCCCAAAACCGGAACAACTTTTAGGCGACATAGGTCTTCATCAATAAACTAAAAAGTGTTGAATTTGTTTGTGTATTCCGTCATAAATTGACACGCTGCTGACACTTTCCAATCTCGTTTGCGCGTTTGATCTATGAACGTGTGATAATCGCGCAAGATTATAAGATGTCAGGCTGATTGATGACTACTGCAATTAGCACTCATGTACAATTAATTTGTCGGCTAACTGGGGGATTATGTTATAATCACGTGTAGATTACTATACTATAGGCAATTATTAAACTTGTTTGATAACGAATCAAGGATTTTGTGAATCTCGTAATTTATTGTTTGATGCAACCGTTTGATCACCTGTGAAAGCACAATATAATCCAGTCACACAAGATAATTATGATTTTCGCAACTTTTGACAATTTGTTTTACAAAATAATATTTAAAGAACTGTTTTTCCAAAATATTTCTGCAATAATACAGTATAAACTATAAAGGCATATGTACTTTATAAAGGTTATATGCAGTTTTGAAAACACATCAATAAAAAACCTCTGAAAACCGGAAACCTCTGTAAACCGGACTTTTGATCCAGTCCCGAAGATGTCCGGTTTAGAGAGGTTCCACTGTATTTCCAAAAATATAAAAAAAGGGTCCTCCTGTACATGACACAGGAATCTACTGTTGTTGGCGTACAATATTCTACTCACATTATGCTCAGCTTGGATGGACTTGATAAAACAGTGCTGGGCCAGGTCAGGCTTCTCGTTAACTGAAGAACAAAACAATACATTTATACAATCAACATAGTGGTCCGATACCGCAGCAATACAGGTTCCAAAATACCTGTAACTGGAATAATTCAAACACAAGGTTCCCATACAGTGGGGACTAGTACACGCATGAGTGGGTCCAATTTTCTCTCAAATATTTTATTTTCACACAATATAAACAAGGACACCTAAGGGTGTCTCGCCACGTGCGATTGACTGTATAAGTGTTGGTTTAGCGAAATAAAACATGTCCTAATCTCAAGTTCAAGGTCAGTGGTAGGGAGATTTGCTGTTGGTGTTAAGAATTAGTCCTCAGATACGTATGTGAAGCTTCAAAGCAATCGTATTTGATGGTTTTTGATAAATGATGTTTGAATTTTTTTTAACCCTTAAATCATTTCTGAAATCGAGTCATATCTTGCCAAAATTCAAGTTGAAGGTCATTTTTGGGGTTGAGGACATAGTGTGGGTGAAGAGAATTAGTTACATTTTGGAGGAAATACATAACATGGTTGTTATCGACAGGATGCAATTATAGGATTTATAAGATATCATATAGAATTTAGGAAATATACAAAACATAGCTGTGACAATAGCACTAATAATTTATTTGAATTCCACAGCATTTTTTAAAATTTTAAGTTTATTTAACGTCGCTATTTGAGCGACGGGCAGTTTACCTAACAACACCTTTCCTGGGCAGGCTCCAGCGGTTAACCAGCACTTGGTGCACCAACCTCCGTAAGAAACTGCCAACTTTTTCATATAACCACAGCATTTAAGCTACAAAGCATACCTTTCAAGCAAACAACATATCCCAGGGCATTCCAATGCTTGTGATTGGTCGGTTCCAGTTGAATGGCTTTCTTCAGAGCCTGTGCCGACCTCTCAGCCAATGAGAGAGCCGTTTCCCCACTACTGCAGCATGATTGGCGGATATAGTTGACCCCGAGGTCATGCCAGAGAGAAGAGCATTCTGGGAGAATTTTCAAAGCTCTGATGTAGCACCTGTTTGTTGTAAAACATTATGATGAATTTTGTTCATAATTTCAGAGAAATAAGAATTGGATTGTATGCCCTCTCAGATACTCAAGCGTCTATCTGGTGTGTTCGCTGATTACTTTATGCTGATACAGGGGGGAGGGGGGAAGGATATGACAAACATCAAAACACGGATATGACAAACATCAAAATACGGATATGACAAACATCAAAATACAGATATGACAAAATACGGATATGACAAACATCAAAATACAGATATGACAAACATCAAAATACAGATATGACAAACATCAAAATAAAGGTGGCCAGCAATCCTTGACATGATGTAGATTGGTATACATGATTATGTAACAGAACCTGAACTTGGTTTGAGATGGTATCGATACCCTCTGGATTGGACCGGTTCTTGCCAGCTGCACTGGCTATCGGCTAGTTCCACCTCTGGATTGGACCGGTTCTTGCCAGCTGCACTGGCTATCGGCTAGTTCCACCTCTGGATTGGACCGGTTCTTGCCAGCTGCACTGGCTATCAGCTAGTTCCACCTCTGGATTGGACCGGTTCTTGCCAGCTGCACTGGCTATCGGCTAGTTCCACTGACTACTGCCTATTCCCACCAGATATCGGTTACATTGTTGGCTATTTTTGTTATTTTTTATTAACTTATAACAATTTCAGTTAATTACCCTCGTTAGCACGGATGAAGTGGTTCTTCCTGTGCGACTAACACAATCAACTTGTTTGATCTGGCATACAATTTCCCTACATCTACATCAACATGAAAACATCAGCCAGAGTCCTTATCCTATTCAACACCAAGTAACTGACATGGACTGGTCCATGATATATTTAGACCAATAAATTAAGCAGAAAATTACATTTGGATCAGTTCATTTATCAAAATGGGTAACGTTGTCTAAAATGGTAATATTAATGGCAACAAGTGCAGATCATGATAAGACGGCTCATTATGAGCCGGCTCATCTGGATCTACACTTTTTTAAGCTGATTTTAGAGGTATGTAGTGTTGATAGGGTTAACTGACATGACATGATGTCTGCTGACATATAAATCTAAGGAGAGACATAGCTGGCTTTCTATTACCTCCCTTTGCAGATAAAGTCCAATTATCTTGAAATGTATAGTGGTACTTTCAGTTGGAATCCTTTGTTTTTACTGTTGTTCCTTAACCAGATGTTGAGGTAGGATAAATGTGCTTTAATCAAAATCATGATAATTAATTGATAACAAATGTGTACGGATAAGTACCCGTTGGATATACTGTATGATATATGTCGAGATATAGTAATTTCATAATTATAAGATGAGAAAGTGGATGAAAATTAATAGCATGTGGTGCAAAGGAAACAACGATAAAAACAAAGGAAACAACGATAAACACTAAAAACAGAGGAAACAACTTAAAGAGGACTTGCATACTTTTAGGGAGTATTCAGGGGCAGTAACTGACGATGTCTCTCGTTCTACTACGTCCACTCTATTACTACTGGTTGTGTTCAGATTCATAAATTGTAGGTATATATCTTACCTCCCACCAAGTTCCAATGTCTCCAGTTTATTTAGTACACCTTTGTCTTGTTTCTCAAACCTGCAATAAATCATTAAATAAATGGTGTAAACTTTATTTATTTTACAATGCTGGGGAAACAAGCTTTAAGAATATACATTAATCACTGTCACTGGCACAGATGAAAGAGTATATGTCACTGACACGGATGAAAGTGTATATGTCACTGGCACAGATGAAAGCGTATATGTCACTGGCACGGATGAAAGTGTATATGTCACTGGCACAGATGAAAGAGTATATGTCACTGACACGGATGAAAGTGTATATGTCACTGGCACAGATGAAAGCGTATATGTCACTGGCACAGATGAAAGTGTATATGTCACTGGCACAGATGAAAGTGTATATGTCACTGGCACAGATGAAAGTGTATATGTCACTGGCACAGATGAAAGTGTATATGTCACTGGCACAGATGAAAGTGTATATGTCACTGGCACAGATGAAAGTGTATATGTCACTGGCACAGATGAAAGTGTATATGTCACTGGCACAGATGAAAGAGTATATGTCACTGGCACAGATGAAAGTGTATATGTCACTGGCACAGATGAAAGTGTATATGTCACTGGCACAGATGAAAGAGTATATGTCACTGGCACAGATGAAAGTGTATATGTCACTGGCACAGATGAAAGTGTATATGTCACTGGCACAGATGAAAGAGTATATGTCACTGGCACAGATGAAAGTGTATATGTCACTGGCACAGATGAAAGTGTATATGTCACTGGCACAGATGAAAGAGTATATGTCACTGGCACAGATGAAAGTGTATATGTCACTGGCACAGATGAAAGTGTATATGTCACTGGCACAGATGAAAGAGTATATGTCACTGGCACAGATGAAAGTGTATATGTCACTGGCACAGATGAAAGTGTATATGTCACTGGCACAGATGAAAGAGTATATGTCACTGGCACAGATGAAAGTGTATATGTCACTGGCACAGATGAAAGTGTATATGTCACTGGCACAGATGAAAGAGTATATGTCACTGGCACAGATGAAAGTGTATATGTCACTGGCACAGATGAAAGCATATATGTCACTGGCACAGATGAAAGCGTATACCATTTCAGGTCGTGTTGTTCTACTTTGTTTCTTTCCAGTACTATGGCTTTTTCTAGTGAAATTTGTCAAACCTGTCTTAAGCAGCCAGCCAAGGGAATCACACAATGTGGCTGCACAGGTGGCTGCTTAATAGAGGTAAAATGTATAATAAAACACCTATTGGGAATCTAGAAGCTGGCTGCTTAATACAGGTCAGCTGCTTAATAGAGGTGACCACTAACACAGGTTTGACTGTATACAGATAATTATTAAACAGTTAAACATGCGTAGTTCTGTCTTATATCACCTTTCAGGTCATTGAAGTGTAAACATTGCCCTGCAAAAATGTGCTTAATCCATTTCATTCTGGATACCATTCAAACAGTATTTGCAAAGAACATAGAACCAGATCAGCCGCCATGGAACGTGCCGTCTGATCTGGCTCTATGCTGTTTGCTATTCAGATGATCTTGCTAAGACACTTGGCTATGTAGCAAACAACATAGATCCTGATCAGCACGCAGCGTCACGCTGCAGCTAATCTGGATCTATGTTGTTTGCAAAAGCCTTTAAATGTATCCGGAATGAAATGGGTTAATACACAAGATATGATTACCCACTAGAGCCACACCAACTGCTAGATTGTGGCATATACAAACTTCATCTGGTGGAAGAAGACACTGGTATCCGTGAAATCTTGATTCGGGCACTTGAGTATAACAACCATTGTTCTACATAGCTACCTCATTTTAAATTTAAACTGACCCAGTAGGATTCAAACCCACAATGGAGAAGGTGTACAGTTAAAGAGCGCTGCTATGCACTCAATCCTATCCACCCAATCCTGATTCATACAATTTACATGTACCGGAAGTCCTCAGCTGGTAACACATCAAGAATGGTGCAGGCATCGCCAATCAGTTTCCAGACACAGGATAGATCCGGCCGGAAGGAAGCAGCCCTGAAGTATGATAATACAACATAATATATACATGTATTATAACCATAATAAACATAATATATACATGTATTATAACCATAATAAACATAATATATACATGTATTATCAACATAATACAACATAATATATACATGTATTATAACCATAATAAACATAATATATACATGTATTATCAACATAATACAACATAATATATACATGTATTATCAACATAATACAACATAATATATACATGTATTATCAACATAATACAACATAATATATACATGTATTATAACCATAATAAACATAATATATACATGTATTATAACCATAATAAACATAATATATACATGTATTATAACCATAATAAACATAATATATACATGTATTATCAACATAATATATACATGTATAAACATAATATGTACATTTATTTTATGCTAATTGATGAAATACAGTGTTCTATCAGTGAGATATAATCCATATCTCATCGGTGAGTAATAATCCATTACACATAATATATACATGTATTATAAACACATTATATATACATGTATTATAAACAAATAATTTATACATGTATTATAAACATAATATATACATGTATTATAAACACATTATATATACATGTATTATAAACACATAATATATACATGTATTATAAACATAATATATACATGTATTATAAACACATTATATATACATGTATTATAAACACATAATATATACATGTATTATAAACACATAATATATACATGTATTATAAACATAATATATACATGTATTATAAACATAATATATACATGTATTATAACACATAATATATACATGTATTATAAACATAATATATACATGTATTATACACATAAATATACATGTATTATAACACATAAATATACATGTATTATAACATAATATATACATGTATTATAACACATATATATACATGTATTATAACACATAATATATACATGTATTATAAACATAATATATACATGTATTATAAACATAATATATACATGTATTATAAACATAATATATACATGTATTATAAACATAATATATACATGTATAAACACAATATACATGTATTATAAACATAATATATACATGTATTATAAACACAATATATACATGTATTATAAACATAATATATACATGTATTATAAACATAATATATACATGTATTATAAACACAATATATACATGTATTATAAACAAATATTATGTATTATAAACATAACATATACATGTATTATAACACATAATATATACATGTATTATAAACATAATATATACATGTATTATAACACATAATATATACATGTATTATAAACACAATATATACATGTATTATAACACATAATATATACATGTATTATAAACACATAATATATACATGTATTATAAACAATATATACATGTATTATAAACATAATATATACATGTATTATAAAACATAATATATACATGTATTATAAACATAATATATACATGTATTATAAACATAATATATACATGTATTATAAACATAATATATACATGTATTATAACACAATATATACATGTATAAACACAATATATACATGTATTATAAACACAATATATACATGTATTATAAACATAATATATACATGTATTATAAACACAATATATACATGTATAAACATAATATATACATGTATTATAAACACAATATATACATTTATTATAAACACAATATATACATGTATTATAAACATAATATACACATGTATTATAAACACAATATATACATGTATTATAACACATAATATATACATGTATTATACACATAATATATACATGTATTATAACACATAATATATACATGTATTAAAACATAATATATACATGTATTATAAACACAATATATACATGTATTATAAAACAATATATACATGTATTATAAACACAATATATACATGTATTATAAACACAATATATACATGTATTATAACACAATATAATGTATTATAAACATAATATATACATGTATTATAAACACAATATATACATGTATTATAAACATAATATATACATGTATTATAAACACAATATATACATGTATTATAAACATAATATATACATGTATAAACATAATATATACATGTATTATAAACATAATATATACATGTATAAACACAATATATACATGTATTATAACACATAATATATACATGTATTATAACACATAATATATACATGTATTATAACACATAATATATACATGTATTATAAACACAATATATACATGTATTATAAACACAATATATACATGTATTATAAACATAATAAACACAATATATACATGTATTATAAACATCATATATACATGTATTATAAACATAATATATACATGTATTATAAACATAATATATACATGTATTATAAACACAATATATACATGTATTATAAACACATAATATATACATGTATTATAAACATAATATATACATGTATTATAAACATAATAAACACAATATATACATGTATTATAAACACAATATATACATGTATTATAAACACAATATATACATTTATTATAAACACAATATATACATGTATTATAAACACAATATGTACATGTATTATAAACACAATATATACATTTATTATAAACACAATATATACATGTATTATAAACATAATATATACATGTATTATAACACATAATATATACATGTATTATAAACACTATATACATGTATTATAACACATAATATATACATGTATTAAAAACATAATAAACACAATATATACATGTATTATAAACACAATATATACATGTATTATAAACACAATATATACATGTATTATAAACACTATATATACATGTATTATAACACATAATATATACATGTATTATAAACACAATATATACATGTATTATAAACATCATATATACATGTATTATAAACATAATATATACATGTATTATAAACATAATATATACATGTATTATAAACATAATATATACATGTATTATAAACATAATATATACATGTATTATAAACACATTATATACATGTATTATAAACACAATATATACATGTATTATAAACACAATATATACATGTATTATAAACACAATATATACATGTATTATAAACACATAATATATACATGTATTATAAACACATAATATATACATGTATTATAAACACAATATATACATGTATTATAAACACATTATATACATGTATTATAAACACATAATATATACATGTATTATAAACATAATATATACATGTATTATAAACATAATATATACATGTATTATAAACATATTATATACATGTATTATAAACACAAATATATACATGTATTATAAACACAATATATACATGTATTATAAACACAATATATACATTTATTATAAACATAATATATACATGTATTATAAACAAAATATATACATGTATTATAAACACAATATATACATGTATTATAAACACAATATATACATGTATTATAAACACAATATATACATGTATTATAAACACAATATATACATGTATTATAAACACAATATATACATGTATTATAACACATAATATATACATGTATTATAAACACAATATATACATTAATACAGTAAAACTGACATAGACCAGAAAGTAGTGTAACCAATCGACAATGCGCTTGTGTGAACATGCCAGCAACAATACCTCGTAAGATGCAGCACAGCCAACTGAGCCATGTCTCTCGCACGTCCGTGGAAAAACTTTGACAGCAGTGATTTAGCGACTAAAACATACGTCTCCCCTACACCTAAAAACATGACAAATATTTAAAATTTACCAGCACAATGTAAAGGTTCAATACTGAATCACTATGACAACAAATCTGACTACTCTCTATCTATTACGATAACTGAGTTGCTCAGTAATGATTCACATTACACATCAATGTAAGGTTTATTGTGGTAACAAGGACATTGTGGAAATCGTGATAGCGCAGTGGTAGCACGTTCGCTTCAGTTGCTAGAGGCCCAGAGTTTGTGCCCAGGAGCCGTTACGATTATGCCCTTAGCCAAATGCACTTTAATTCCAAATTGCCTCTTCTCTCTCCCTCGTGGCGATGGATTCCATTTAGGAATGAGGTCTCGAGAGTGATTAATATAATGTTGTAAAAACTTGTTTCACAATCACACTAAAATAAATTTGTATAAACTAACAAACGCTGACTAACACTAAATTACCTATCAATGGGGGAAGCCAATAGCAATTACTGAACTAGACATAATAGGAGGAATATGACTACATCCCCTCGAAGGATAGATAAAATCTTGTAGATAAATTTATTTGCAGAAATCACGGATACATGAGCTCTGTGTGTTTAATGTATGCTATAAAATCCTAGTGCAGAATAAGAAAGTCATTTCACAGAATCATTTCTTTTTCATGTATATTTTGTGTACACATGTCTCATACATGTTATCTATTACATAGGCTGTAGAATTCGACCCGCTCAGGCTTTCTTCTTATTCTTACAAATTTATTTTAGCTCGAATGCGAAACAAGTTCTTATAACTTATATTAATCACTCTCGAGACCTCATTTCTGATGGATTCCATCGCCACGAGGGAGAGAGAAGAGGCAACGTGGAAATTAAATGCCTTGCCTAAGGGCACAATCCAGCGGGGCTCGAACTCCGGACCTTTTGCACCTGAAGCGAAAGCCCATCCACTATGCTATCACTTCCACTCAGGCTTCCACTATCAACTCACCTTTCAATGCAGGGACGTAGTTGGCTGATTTCTCGAGTATAAGCTTGTAATCATCTATAGCCTCTCTATATGTCCCCAATGTCTGCTTTATAGATGCTATTCTACAACATAACGAGAGCACTAGTTTCAGTGAGCTTACACTTCACATATATCTTCCTGTTGTTACACAAACACAGCATGCCAACTACTGCACTGCAGTCAACCCTGCCCTGCACAGTCAGCAGAGAGATTGATGAGGGATTGATGAGGGAGTGACGAGGGAGTAATGAGGGAGTGATGAAGGAGTGACGAAGGTGTGATGAGGGGTTGATAAGGGATTGATGAGGGAGTGATGAGGGATTGATGAGGATGTGATGAGGGAGTGATGAGGGAGTGATGACGGAGTGATGACGGAGTGATGAAGGAGTGATGATGGAGTGATGACGGATTGATGAGGGATTGATGAGGGAGTGATAACGGATTGATGACAGATTGATGAGAGAGTGATGAAGGAGTGATGAAGGAGTGATGAGGGATTGATGAGGGAGTGATTAATGGGAGTACTGAGACATGGCTGTTCAACAGAGGCAGCCATTTAAGAGTCTACTAGATGGTTGCTTAATACATTCATGCCCAGTAGAGGTGACCAATAACACAGGTTGACTGTAGACAGTGGATGTGGTATCAGAAGAAATGAAAGATTGGAAATATAAATCAACAGACTGTATGTTTTTACTATGTATTTAATAGGCAATTTATTTGATGTTTTACAACGGTAAACATATCTTATCAATATACAGAATACAGGTAAATGATTTGAGCCACAGGGGCAAATCACATTAGAAATAAGCCCACACCAATAACAATTCTTCTTCTTCTTCGTGTATACAGCACTCCTTCACTTATGAAGATTAGGTGCCGGCGCCGTAATAAAAAGTGTTAGTTAAGTGCTTGATCAGAAAGTGCTCATTAGAAAGGATACAGTGAATAGACATATTTTTAGATATATTTTAAAGTGTTTTTTATAAAACTATGTACATAATTGTGGCAATTTATGCAAAGTATATTGTAATTGTAACATGTTAATATATAAAAGGTGGCAAAAACACATTAGTAACCTTTAAACCATATGTAAAAGAGATTGTGGAATGCCGAACCCCTTACCAATACGTTATATAGCATTAAATTGGTTATTGTATTTCCTACTATATGAACATAGATCTTACTGGAACAGACAGTACATGGAGTCCGGGTTTATCTCGCACGCTCTGGTGAACGCCTTCAGTGATGCCGTGAAGCTACCCCTGGCCAAGTATGCCTCACCCAGACACTCCCACACATGACTGGAAGAGAAATATTGACAATATTATATCAACTAATATAGAAAACAAGAAATCATTTTCACAGATGGTATTATGACAGTAAGCTGAGCAGGAAACCCATGCAAACATCTACACCGCGGGAAATTGTTCCATATACGATCGTGAGAATACAGGACGTGAGCTTAGTTAGTTTACACATTTATTTTAGCTCGATTGCGAACCAAGTTCTTACAACAGTGGATCAATTGCTGCCGAGCCCTCATTCCTGATGGAATTGATTGTCATGAGGGAGAGAGAAGAGGAAATGTCAAATCTTGCCTAAGGGCGCAATTGTAATGGCCACAGCTGGGCATGAACTCCAAGCTTTTCGCACATGAAGCAAAACGCTAACACGGCGCTCACGACTTCCATATATGCAACACATGGCATGAGTGACATGGACACATTTTCTGCAGACGGATGGAAAACAGAATACAAGTATCTCGCTAAAACATCAACATTACTATACAGGTAACTCCTTTGCAACGACAACCTCTGCAGGGCCGAGGAATGGTACACTTATAACTGCCATTCCAGGATCGTCTAATTAGGTCAAAAGGCAATAATCATTTCGATGACAATATTTTATACCCCGCTGGAGCCGTTACAATTGTGCCCTTAGGCAAGGCATATAAATATATATCCACATATGTCCGGAGTTCGAGCCCCGCTGGAACAGTTACAATTGTGCCCTTAGGCAAGGCATTTAAATTCCACGTTGTCACTTCTCTCTCCCTCGTGGTGATGGATTCCATATGGAATGAGGTCTCGAGAGTGATTAATATAAGTTGTAAGAACTTGTTTCGCAATCGCGCTAAAATAAATTTGTATAAACTATTTGGTGCTAGGCTCTTGCCGTTGCTCTACATGGACAGCTCGGTTCAATAAACCGGTCTATTTAACCCCACTACCCACACCCTTTCTCCAGAGAGCCCGAGTTTTATATGACTGGTGCATAAGACAACAAAATTTATCTGAGATGGGCAGATGTCACTATCTTATATATAACAAAGCACTGTCCTAGTGTAATATCAATAAAATGTTCATGTATTCAGCTTACTAATCTTTTGGGTCGGCCCTCAATGCCGACTGCAAGGAGCTGATGGCAACAGATGGATCGTCATGCTTCACCTGGTATAGTCCAAGACGAAGCCACGCCCATTTGGCACTGAAACAAATAGAACTTATTATAACTGTATTTATATAAATTAAGTTGCAAAAACCTGTTTTCCAATACAGTATCATTATGTAATGTGTGTTTATTATAAATGTGAGAACTATGGGGTTAAATGAGACAATATGATAGCTCGAGATTTTTATGTTTTCTAAAAAATGTCTGAACTCTTGATTAATCTGCGAATATTACAAGTATTTGTCTTCTGACATGGACTGGTGCATTCAACACCAAGTAACTAACATGGTCTGGTGCATTCAACACCAAGTAACTGACATGGAATGGTGCATTCAACACCAAGTAACTAACATGGACTGGTGCATTCAACACCAAGTAACTGACATGGACTGGTGCATTCAACACCAAGTAACTGACATGGACTGGTGCATTCAACACCAAGTAACTGACATGGACTGGTGCATTCAACACCAAGTAACTGACATGGACTGGTGCATTCAACACCAAGTAACTGACATGGACTGGTGCATTCAACACCAAGTAACTGACATGGACTGGTGCATTCAACACCAAGTAACTGACATGGACTGGTGCATTCAACACCAAGTAACTGACATGGACTGGTGCATTCAACACCAAGTAACTGACATGGACTGGTGCATTCAACACCAAGTAACTGACATGGACTGGTGCATTCAACACCAAGTAACTGACATGGACTGGTGCATTCAACACCAAGTAACTGACATGGACTGGTGCATTCAACACCAAGTAACTGACATGGACTGGTGCATTCAACACCAAGTAACTGACATGGACTGGTGCATTCAACACCAAGTAACTCACATGGACTGGTGCATTCAACACAAAGTAACTGACATGGACTGGTGCATTCAACACCAAGTAACTGACATGGAATGGTGCATTCAACACCAAGTAACTCACATGGAATGGTGCATTCAACACCAAGTAACTGACATGGAATGGTGCATTCAACACCAAGTAACTGACATGGACTGGTGCATTCAACACCAAGTAACTGACATGGACTGGTTCATTCAACACCAAGTAACTGACATGGTCTGGTGCATTCAACACCAAGTAACTGACATGGACTGGTGCATTCAACGGAGTGTGGCGTCCGTGGTCCAGTGGTAGAGCGTCGGATTTGGAATTGACCAGTCCCGGGTTCGATACTCGATCAGGCCACGTATGTAGTGCCATTGAGCAAGGCACCTCACACACATTGCTTAGTACTGGTTAACCACTTAGGTCGGCTAAGCCTGCCCAGGAAATCATGTCTAGGTCCCCGCAAGGGGTTTGACATTAATGGAACATACATAACACCTAGTTACTGACATGGACTGGTGCATTCAACACCAAGTAACTCACATGGACTGGTACATTCAACACCAAGTAACTCACATGGACTGGTGCATTCAACACCAAGTAACTCACATGGACTGGTGCATTCAACACCAAGTAACTGACATGGACTGGTGCATTCAACACCAAGTAACTGACATGGACTGGTGCATTCAACACCAAGTAACTGACATGGACTGGTTCATTCAACACCAAGTAACTGACATGGACTGGTGCATTCAACACCAAGTAACTGACATGGACTGGTGCATTCAACGGAGTGTGGCGTCCGTGGTCCAGTGGTAGAGCGTCGGATTTGGAATTGACCAGTCCCGGGTTCGATACTCGATCAGGCCACGTATGTAGTGCCATTGAGCAAGGCACCTCACACACATTGCTTAGTACTGGTTAACCACTTAGGTCGGCTAAGCCTGCCCAGGAAATCATGTCTAGGTCCCCGCAAGGGGTTTGACATTAATGGAACATACATAACACCTAGTTACTGACATGGACTGGTGCATTCAACACCAAGTAACTCACATGGACTGGTACATTCAACACCAAGTAACTCACATGGACTGGTGCATTCAACACCAAGTAACTCACATGGACTGGTGCATTCAACACCAAGTAACTCACATGGACTGGTGCAATCAACACCAAGTAACTGACATGGACTGGTGCATTCAACACAAAGTAACTGACATGGACTGGTGCATTCAACACCAAGTAACTTACATGGAATGGTGCATTCAACACCAAGTAACTGACATGGACTGGTGCATTCAACATCAAGTAACTGACATGGACTGGTGCATTCAACCACCAAGTAACTCACATGGACTGGTGCATTCAACACCAAGTAACTCACATGGACTGGTGCATTCAACACCAAGTAACTCACACAGACTGGTGCATTCAACACCAAGTAACTTACATGGACTGGTGCATGATATTTTTCGACCAATAAATTAATAAGAAAATTACATTTGGACCAGTTCATTCATCAAAATGGGTAATTTTGTCTAAAAATAATAATATTACTGGCTAAAAGTGCAGATCCTGATGAAACAGCTCATCTGGATCTACACTTTTTGTAAGCCTATTTAGAGGTCTGTGGTGTTG
>CM026403.1:33064143-33111828 GCA_014843695.1 Archivesica marissinica
CATTGAACACCAAGTAACTGACATGGACTGGTGCATTTTTTTCAACACCAAGTAACTGACATGGACTGGTGCATTTAACTCAACCTCAAGTAACTGACATGGACTGGTGCATTATCAACACCAAGTAACTGACATGGACTGGTGCATCAACACCAAGTAACTGACATGGACTGGTGCATTCAACACCAAGTAACTGACATGGACTGGTGCATTCAACACCAAGTAACTGACATGGACTGGTGCATTCAACACCAAGTAACTGACATGGACTGGTGCATTCAACACCAATTAACTGACATGACTGGTGCATTCAACACCAAGTAACTCACATGGCTGGTGCATTCAACACCAAGTAACTGACATGGACTGGTGCATTCAACACCAAGTAACTGACATGGACTGGTGCATTCACACCAAGTAACTGACATGGACTGGTGCATTCACACCAAGTAACTGACATGGACTGGTGCATTCAACACCAAGTAACTGACATGGACTGGTGCATTCACACCAAGTAACTGACATGGACTGGTGCATTCAACACCAAGTAACTGACATGGACTGGTGCATTCACACCAAGTAACTGACATGGACTGGTGCATTCAACACCAAGTAACTGACATGGACTGGTGCATTCAACACCAAGTAACTGACATGGACTGGTGCATTCACACCAAGTAACTGACATGGACTGGTGCATTCAACACCAAGTAACTGACATGGACTGGTGCATTCAACACCAAGTAACTGACATGGACTGGTGCATTCAACACCAAGTAACTGACATGGACTGGTGCATTCAACACCAAGTAACTGACATGGACTGGTGCATTCAACACCAAGTAACTGACATGGACTGGTGCATTCAACACCAAGTAACTGACATGGACTGGTGCATTCAACACCAAGTAACTGACATGGACTGGTGCATTCAACACCAAGTAACTGACATGGACTGGTGCATTCAACACCAAGTAACTGACATGGACTGGTGCATTCAACACCAAGTAACTGACATGGACTGGTGCATTCAACACCAAGTAACTGACATGGACTGGTGCATTCAACACCAAGTAACTGACATGGACTGGTGCATTCAACACCAAGTAACTGACATGGACTGGTGCATTCAACACCAAGTAACTGACATGGACTGGTGCATTCAACACCAAGTAACTGACATGGACTGGTGCATTCAACACCAAGTAACTGACATGGACTGGTGCATTCAACACCAAGTAACTCACATGGACTGGTGCATTCAACACAAAGTAACTGACATGGACTGGTGCATTCAACACCAAGTAACTGACATGGAATGGTGCATTCAACACCAAGTAACTGACATGGAATGGTGCATTCAACACCAAGTAACTGACATGGAATGGTGCATTCAACACCAAGTAACTGACATGGACTGGTGCATTCAACACCAAGTAACTGACATGGACTGGTGCATTCAACGGAGTGTGGCGTCCGTGGTCCAGTGGTAGAGCGTCGGATTTGGAATCGACCAGTCCCGGGTTCGATACTCGATCAGGCCACGTATGTAGTGCCATTGAGCAAGGCACCTCACACACATTGCTTAGTACTGGTTAACCACTTAGGTCGGCTAAGCCTGCCCAGGAAATCATGTCTAGGTCCCCGCAAGGGGTTTGACATTAATGGAACATACATAACACCTAGTTACTGACATGGACTGGTACATTCAACACCAAGTAACTGACATGGAATGGTGCATTCAACACCAAGTAACTCACACAGACTGGTGCATTCAACACCAAGTAACTCACATGGACTGGTGCATTCAACACCAAGTAACTGACATGGAATGGTGCATTCAACACCAAGTAACTCACACAGACTGGTGCATTCAACACAAAGTAACTGACATGGACTGGTGCATTCAACACCAAGTAACTGACATGGACTGGTGCATTCAACACCAAGTAACTCACATGGACTGGTGCATTCAACACCAAGTAACTGACATGGACTGTGCATTCAACACCAAGTAACTCACATGGACTGGTGCATTCAACACCATAACTGACATGGACTGGTGCATTCAACACCAAGTAACTGACATGGACTGGTGCATGCAACACCAAGTAACTGACATGGACTGGTGCATTCAACACCAAGTAACTGACATGGACTGGTGCATTCAACACCAAGTAACTGACATGGACTGGTGCATTCAACACCAAGTAACTGACATGGACTGGTGCATTCCACCAAGTAACTGACATGGACTGGTGCATTCAACACCAAGTAACTGACATGGAATGGTGCATTCAACACCAAGTAACTGACATGGACTGGTGCATTCAACACCAAGTAACTGACATGGATGGTGCATTCAACACCAAGTAACTGACATGGACTGGTGCATTCAACACCAAGTAACTGACATGGACTGGTGCATTCAACGGAGTGTGGCGTCCGTGGTCCAGTGGTAGAGCGTCGGATTTGGAATCGACCAGTCCCGGGTTCGATACTCGATCAGGCCACGTATGTAGTGCCATTGAGCAAGGCACCTCACACACATTGCTTAGTACTGGTTAACCACTTAGGTCGGCTAAGCCTGCCCAGGAAATCATGTCTAGGTCCCCGCAAGGGGTTTGACATTAATGGAACATACATAACACCTAGTTACTGACATGGACTGGTACATTCAACACCAAGTAACTGACATGGAATGGTGCATTCAACACCAAGTAACTCACACAGACTGGTGCATTCAACACCAAGTAACTCACATGGACTGGTGCATTCAACACCAAGTAACTGACATGGAATGGTGCATTCAACACCAAGTAACTCACACAGACTGGTGCATTCAACACCAAGTAACTTACATGGACTGGTGCATGATATTTTTCGACCAATAAATTAATAAGAAAATTACATTTGGACCAGTTCATTCATCAAAATGTGTAATTTTGTCTAAAAATAATAATATTACTGGCTAAAAGTGCAGATCCTGATGAAACAGCTCATCTGGATCTACACTTTTTGTAAGCCTATTTAGGTCTGTGGTGTTGAAAGGTTTAGTTTGTCAGAAGATAATAAAACCAGCTATAAATCAAATATCAATTATGAAAACACAAAAACTTGGATACTAAATTTGACTCTCTTGTAATATGGAGTCGCAAATTCTGCACCTGTTTTCTGTATATCAATTATTACTTTTATGCACCAACTATACATGAATAGATGGTAAAGAGCATTATCTTTCTTTTATGCTTTCCAATGAATGATAAGAGTTTTTTCGCTTTGAAACAGTGAAATATGGCATTTCTCTGTCACTTCTTGAGTTTCGTATTCCTCCGCGGTTGGATGTACTTTTGTATTTTACTGATTTTCTGACAATCATGAACAGTTAATTATATAGTAATATATTCTAATGAATTTGTTTTATCTGTAGTTTTTAATTTTGACAGCAAACAGAAACTAACTTGAAAATTATACAGTCACTATTTCTTATTACGGATGTACACACCAACAGAAGTGGTTGTATGGTTGTGTCATGTAGTGCAATGAGGCTACAAACAGGGCAGCTAAAAATGAATAGACTTTGAAAACAAATATTATATTACCCAAAGTCATTGGAAATCATAAAAGAAAAATAACTTATAACGCCACTCGTGTAAATACTAATGTCGGTGATCACTCCATGAAATCAAATTCTATCTTACAATAATGTAACAGACTGTACTTTTGGACATGTCTGTATATGAGTTACTTCCCTTGATTGATAAAATTCTATTTTTAAGTTCCCTCCAAAAGTGTCACATGACTCAGTTCAATCAATCAGAACTCAGTTGCTTGTTTGGTGTCTTGAGCAGCAGTCATGGTTTTTTACCAAATTTTAATAGAATAAAATAAATGGATATCTTTGATGGTTAGTACCTATTTATCTATTGAGGTTGATAAACAATAAGTTGTATGTTTCAGTTAGCTGGTTGCTGATTTATTTATTTAAGTAACTTTTGTTTGAATATGGTTTAAATCTGGAGGTGTTATGCACAGAGTTTTGACTCTAATAAAACTACACACTATATATTCTCTAAACTTTACACACTGTTTAATATGCATTGTTACTAACTTCCAGCACCAGCTTATCACTGTGTATGTGGAGACTGTATGGTGAAGTGGAGGTACACTCAATCCCTTAGACTGGTAAGTTGGTCATGCATATGTAATTGTGATGTTTTATTTGTATACACTTTATTGTAAGTATAGATACTAGCCACTAGACACATCTACATGTATAATAATTTACGATGTTGACTGTGTTTATCAGTACATAATTGATGACATGTATAGTATATAATGCGAGTGTTGATATATCTATGGTACATAGATATATCCAGTAAATGCAGATATGATTGTTTTTATAAGTATTGTATATCTAAAGTATCGCATACTCAATGTGTACTTTCAGAGTGACTCAGCGAGTCGGTTTGGGAATATGACTGGTGAATATGTTAAACAATAAACATAGATTTGAACCCTCGAACAATCGTTGGTGTTATTTACGTAGCATGAAGGCGAAAGAAAACAATAACAAACATAAACATCCATATATCTTATATGTAGTGTTAACCAAGTGGAAGTCGTGATAGCGCAGTGGATGCGCGTTCGCTTCAGGTGCGAAAGGTCCAGAGTTCGAGCCCCGCTGGAGCCGTTACGATTGTGCCCTTAGGCAAGGCATTTAAATTCCACGTTGCCTCTTCTCTCTCCCTCGTGGCGATGGATTCCATCAGGAATGAGGTCTCGAGAGTGATTAATATAAGTTGAAATAACTTGTTTCGCAATCGAGCTAAAATAAATATGTATAAACTAATTAGTGTTTACCAGCCTGCACTCGCCGCCCCTGTAACCTTTAACAGCATCGCATGTGCTTGTTCCTGCAATACAACATGGGATATAGACAGGGCACATCTGTAGGTAACATTACACAGCCCCTAATAGACAATTCTCATCATCAATAACATACCTTTTAAATACTTAAATACAATTCCTAATGTGGTCCAAATTATCAAGACTTTAATAGAAAAGAGAATTTGAAATTTCTTGCCCAGTTACCATGACAACACTCTGAACAACATGTGACAATCTACTAATTAACCCTTTCCTGCATAGAGATTTAGGTTAATATACTATTATATCTCCATACAAACGACAGCCATTTAGCTATCATGCAGTGGATAAGTAGTCACCATATATATCTCACCTCCATAGATATTACTGGGACTACACGAGATTCTGGCGTTTATTATGAACATTGATTTGGCTACTACATTGTTAATGTATGTCATATTGGTAATGACGTCAAGAGGTGCTTCTATGAGGGAAAGGGTTTATGAACATTGGTTTGGCTACTACATTGGCAATGTATGTAGTATTGGTAATGGCATCAAGAGGTGCCTCTATGAGGGAAAGGGCTTATGAACATTGGTTTGCTACTACATTGGCAATGTATGTCGTATTGGTAATGGCGTCAAGAGGTGCTTCTATGAGGGAAAGGGTTAAACATACACAGATTTGCATGCGAAACATTCTCCGAATCCAGTATTTGCAGACCATTAGCACAGTTAAAACATTAATCATTGGGACACAGGAAGTACCTGCAAGACATGCACAATTGGCTGCTTTCTACATTTCTTTGTTTCATGGGGTTTAGAGTCGCACCAATAGCTTAGGTCATATGGTGACTCTCCACATATTATTTTAGCCACATGTTTTAGTCACGGACAGGCACCAGAGTAGAATCGCCGACCTTCCATAAGTCAGCTGGATAGCTGTCTGACACCCCCAGTGAGACTCGAACCTACAGCAGAGGAGCAAGTGATTTGTAGTCAACAAACTTAAGCACTATGAACATAGAAAGCTAATTTTCATGTGTGGCTTGTGCCAATTGCGATAATACTGCTTTCAATGTTCATTCAGTGAAATATAATTTGATCATACACCGAAACAAACAAACAAACAAACAAACAAACAAACAAACAAACAAACATCCCCTATTTAATGTAAATATGACTGTGTCTGCATATTCATATTTAAATATCATTGAATAGTTAGACTACAAACGTAATGTGGAAGTCGTGGTAGCACAGTCGTTGTGCATTCCCTTCAGGTGAACAAGGCCCGGATCGAGCCCCGCTGGAACCGTTACGTTTGTGCCCTTAGCCAAGGCATTTAAATTCCACGTTGCCTCTTCTCTCTCCGTCATGGCGATGGAGTCCATCAGGAATGAGGTCTCGAGAGTGATTAATATAAGTTGTAAGAACTTGTTGTTTCACCATCGAGGTAAAATTAATTTGTATAAACTAACTTACGTATCTGAGTAGTGACAAGTAGTCATTTATCAAGAAAGTTGTTTTAAGATTATAAACAATGTGGAATTCTATACCTCCTCGTTGTGCTGGGTCAGTAGGTCACACAATGACTCTCCGGCCTCGTCATTCCTAGGTTCAAGGTCAAATGATTTCTGATAACATTTGCGTGCCCGAATGCTATCGCCAGCTTCTTGACTGTAGTAATGTCCTAGATACAGGAAGGTCTGTGAATTGTAGGGGTCTTGTTTCACTGCCTAGAAATAAACGGGGTAAGTTTAAATGCTGTGCTGTAACATTAGTGTTATTATCCTGTTCAAACTCATAAATTTCATAAAATCATATAATTGTATTCGCTACAAAAACCAAAGGTACAGAAATACCCCTCACTACCATACACACATTCATACAGCATACGCACGTATCAGCAGGTACAGAAACACTCTCACTACCATACACACATTCATACAACATACGCAAGTATCAGCAGGTACAGAAACACTCTCACTACCATACACACATTCATACAACATACGCACGTATCAGCAGGTACAGAAACACCCCTCACTTACATAAACACATTCATACAACATACGCACGTATCAGCAGGTACAGAAACACCCCTCACTTACATAAACACATTCATACAACATACGCACGTATCAGCAGGTACAGAAACACCCCTCACTTACATAAACACATTCATACAACATACGCACGTATCAGCAGGTACAGAAACACCCCTCACTTACATAAACACATTCATACAACATACGCACGTATCAGCAGGTACAGAAACACCCCTCACTTACATAAACACATTCATACAACATACGCACGTATCAGCAGGTACCCCTCACTTACAAACACACATTCATACAACATACGCACGTATCAGCAGGTATAGAAACACCCCTCACTTACATACACACATTCGTTGTGCAGTGTAATAGTAAAGTGTGTTTATTTTAGTGTCATCCCTATTGAAAGGGCCAGTCATTTCTGACTTATGAGACACCTCTTATGGACATCAGTACTTCCCGAATCCTATCCGTGAAGGCCAGGCTAACAGGCAATCGGTAACCATTATTTAACTAACTGGCGGCTCATCAACCGGCCATATCAGAATGAAACCCTTACGAGGTTCGAACCGTCGACCTCCCGCTCCTTAGGCGGACGCCTTAACCACTAGGCGACGGAGACGGTGTAATTACCTTCAGTAACATAGTGTAACACTCGTGCTTCCTATTCTCCGTCCTCCACAGACACGTGGCCAGCCTCACCCGATGGCTGGCAGTCTCTGGTTCAAGTTCTACGGCTGTCTCAAATCTATGAAAACATCAATGTCACAGCTAAACTACGATAGGTGTTGTTTTGGAAAAAAACGTATGTCTCCCCACTCACTGTTGCTTCAATGGAGCAATAACAGTTAAATATATGAAATCATTGCAATAAAAGTCATATGTAGTATTACTAAGTTTTGGAAATGGCTGACAAGCTTTGTGTTACAAAAATGTTGAAATGGCCGTAAATCCGCAAGAAATCATCCAACTGGAACGGGATTATAACATTCACTAGACATCATACCGGTGCTTCATGCCAAGCGCGGATAAGCTTTGTGTTATGAAATGTTCAAATGGGCGTAAACCCACAAAATATTACCAAACCGGTGTAAAGATATGCGCAACTAGACATCACACCGATGCTTCCTGCTAAGTTTGGTGAAAATCCAACAAGGGTTTTGGAGACGATGCACGGAGAAGCTTTGTGTCATAACATTTTTCAATTGGCCGTAAATCCGCAAAAAATCACCCAACTGGAACGGGTAACAATATGCACAACTAGACATCACACCGATGTTTCCTGTCAAATTTGGGGAAAATCTAATAAGGGGTTATGGAGAACATGTGCAGACAATGTAAAGTGGACAGATAGCAATGGCAAAAACTATATGTCTACCCCTATTTGGGGAGACAATATTATCCGCTCCACGAGGACATCTACAAATTCTTGGAGTCTCCTCCAGTTTATATAAATTTATTTTAACTCGTTTGCGAAACAAGTTCTCACAACTTATATTAGTCACTCTTGAGACCTCATTCCTGATGGAATCCATCACCACGAGGGAGAGAGAAGAGGCATGTGGAATTTAAATGTCTTGCTTAAGGGCACAATCGTAATGGCTCCAGTGGGGCTCGTACTCCGGCCTGTAGCACAGGAAGTGAACGCGCTACCACGACGTCCACCTATTCACGAGTCTCCTCTGAAACCGCTTGACCAAGATGAAACACGGCATAGAGCATTGCGACAACTATAAAATTAAGTTTAATTAAAATGTTCCGATCTAATCCATGATGAAAATTTTGAAAATATATTTTTGACTTCTCCTATCAAACCTGTCAATTTTCATGAAACTTGGTGCACAGCATTCTGTCAACTAGTCTATCCATAGTAGCCAAATATATTCCAATCCAAAATTCATGATAGCCGTAATGTAATTTCGCCATTTTTTTCCTGAACCATATAGTGATTCGGCAAACACTATTTATAGTGGCATTGGGGTAACTAGGGTAATTTATGAAATGTTGCTAAGATTTCAGATTGCCAATATAAGCTTCTCATCACATGATTTCCCGCAGTCTAAACTTCATATGCAACACGCAGTGCCAACCGATCTGTCTGAATTACCTTGGTACATCACCAACCAATGAGAGATATCTGTAATTTTTGCTAAGTCTGATTTATTCCAAAATGTGAATACCGGTAAGTCCTTTCAGTTAGAATCCTTTGTTTTTAACGTTTCTCCCTAACCAGATGTTGCGATATGATAATTGTGATTTTTTTCAATATCGTGTTAATTAACTGATAGCATTGTTTTACAAATAAGTACCCATTGCATATACTGTATGAGATTTGTCGAGATATAGTAATTTAATAATCATATAAAGAGATAGTGGAATAAAATTGCTAGCATGTGCAAAGGAAACAACGATAAAAACAGAGGAAAACACTTAATAGGACCTATCTACTTTTAGGGAATATTCAGGGGCAGTAACTCACCGATGTCTCTCATTATTGATACATTTATAAAGGGGTTTATGACAATATCTTTGTCAGTTGGAGTAGATCGTTCAGATGAATATGTTGACTTGGGAAAGCCACGTACAACTAGGGGATAGCACTTGCTGCAGATAAATATGTTGACTTGGGAAAGCCACGTACAATTAGAGGATAGCACTTGCTGCAGATAAATATGTTGACTTGGGAAAGCCACGTACAATTAGAGGATAGCACTTGCTGCGTTTGTTGTTGGGGGTCTAGAGGATAGCACTTGCTGCAGATGAATATGTTGACTTGGGAAAGCCACGTACAATTAGAGGATAGCACTTGCTGCTATTTGACACACGGACTGTGATTGTACAGTGGTATACAGTCAATGGCAGTGTACACTTTGCTGACTGCCCTCACCACAGGCCTTGACTGATGTATTCCAAAATCGGAATCATATTATCCTGGACCAACCCTCTATATATCCACAAAGTTCCATCAAAATCCATCAGCAAGTTTTTGAGTGATCCTGTCCACAAACGCACGCACAGACAGACAGACAGACAGACGCAGAGCAGCCAAACACCATAACGTCGGTGGTTAACCAGTACTTAAACTGCAGAACATGACGGTTACTCTGCTATTGTTTTTGGGGTTTACCGTTACACTAACAGATTAAGCTATACAGCAACTCTCCAACTATTATTGATTGCGTACACAGATGGGTACCCAGGTAGAACCACCGACCTTCCACAAGTCAGCTGGATAGCTTCCTCACATGAAAGACATCCACGCCTCAGTGGGATTCGAACCTACAGCGATGAGAGAGAGAGAGACAAGTTATTTGAAGTCAACAACCGTAACCACTTGGTTGCCGAGACCCCCTACTCTGCTGTACTCAGATTCCTAGACTCAATGAGCATATCTGAGTACATGATTGACAACTGGGGACGTGACACATGATAGAACTGACCGGTCAATGGCTTCCTCAAGTCTGTTATCGTGTACTGCAATCAGACCTTCTAGCACACACTTCTCTACAGACTCACCAACAGCACATCTCTGAAACAATGAAAGATTTAGACTTGCCATGTATATATCTGCAGGGATCATTTTAGAGGGCGATGTGGGCGAAATTGTCGCCCTAGGGACCCTGACTTCGCCCTCTGGGGGCCCCACTTCTCCCTAAAAAAATATTTTTTAAACATTATTTGATTTTTAAGATTTTCAAACAAAATTTTGTCTAGTAAGATACACTGGCCCATTATAAAGCACTCCTATTCAAATGTGGTATTTAATGGTTGTACTGTGCATTTTAACCCTATTTTGCAGAAGTATATTAAAGAACACCATTTAAGGAAGCGATCAAGCACTTTTTCACTTCTCCCAAAAATTCTGACCTAGAATGAACCCTGTATCTAGATAGGGGATTATCCCAACATCAATGCATACTGGTGCAGCTCAATTCTGCTATGTTGAATTATTAAAAACATGCCTTCCATGTGTATATCTATTATCTAGATAGGGGATTATTCCAACATCAATGCATACTGGTGCAGTTCAATACTGCAATGTTGAATTATTAAAAACATGCCTTCCATGTGTATATCTATTATCTAGATAGGGGATTATTCCAACATCAATGCATACTGGTGCAGTTCAATACTGCAATGTTGAATTATTAAAAACATGCATTCCATGTATATATCTACAAGGCTGTCGCCGGTATTTTGGAAGTGATCCGGCCAAATAGGAGCACTGTAATTGCGACTTGACCAGGGGGGCATGCTTCCCCGGGAAAATATTTGATATTGTACGCGATTTCCTGGCATCTGAAGACATTTTAGGGTGTAATTTAGCTGTATCTTGTGTGATATTCTGCCCTGGTATTATCTAAATCTCCCTCCTATGCCAGACATGCTAAACGTGACATACTACAACCTACCCTGGTATAAATCTCCCTCCTATGCCAGACATGCTAAACGTGACATACTACAACCTACCCTGGTATAAATCTCCCTCCTACGCCAGACATGCTAAACGTGACATACTACAACCTACCCTGGTATAAATCTCCCTCCTATGCCAGACATGCTAAACGTGACATACTACAACCTACCCTGGTATAAATCTCCCTCCTATGCCAGACATGCTAAACGTGACATACTACAACCTACCCTGGTATAAATCTCCCTCCTATGCCAGACATGCTAAACGTGACATACTACAACCTACCCTGGTATAAATCTCCCTCCTATGCCAGACATGCTAAACGTGACATACTACAACCTACCCTAGTATTATCTAAATCTCCCTCCTACGCCAGACATGCTAAACGTGACATACTACAACCTACCCTGGTATAAATCTCCCTCCTATGCCAGACATGCTAAACGTGACATACTACAACCTACCCTGGTATAAATCTCCCTCCTATGCCAGACATGCTAAACGTGACATACTACAACCTACCCTGGTATAAATCTCCCTCCTACGCCAGACATGCTAAACGTGACATACTACAACCTACCCTAGTATTATCTAAATCTCCCTCCTACGCCAGACATGCTAAATGTGACATACTACAACCTACCCTGGTATAAATCTCCCTCCTATGCCAGACATGCTAAACGTGACATACTACAACCTACCCTGGTATAAATCTCCCTCCTATGCCAGACATGCTAAACGTGACATACTACAACCTACCCTGGTATAAATCTCCCTCCTATGCCAGACATGCTAAACGTGACATACTACATCCTACCCTGGTATAAATCTCCCTCCTATGCCAGACATGCTAAACGTGACATACTACAACCTACCCTGGTATAAATCTCCCTCCTACGCCAGACATGCTAAACGTGACATACTACAACCTACCCTGGTATAAATCTCCCTCCTACGCCAGACATGCTAAACGTGACATACTACAACCTACCCTGGTATAAATCTCCCTCCTACGCCAGACATGCTAAACATGACATACTACAACCTACCCTGGTATAAATCTCCCTCCTACGCCAGACATGCTAAATGTGACATACTACAACCTACCCTGGTATAAATCTCCCTCCTACGCCAGACATGCTAAACGTGACATACTACAACCTACCCTGGTATTATCTAAATCTCCCTCCTACACCCGGTCACCTACCTTGGCTTGATCTAATTCTCCCTGTTTCAGATACACATGTCCCTGCAGGATTATAACACTGTCCAAATGTGTGTCCATCTCCTGAAAGATTGACAATACCACAACACTGGTGCTCAGTTAGTCTTCATTAACAATAGATTGTAATTAATGAATAAACTAGGGATGGCAACGAATATTCGAATATTTGCTCGAATGTCCGAATATCAGAATACTATTCCAGTATTCGAATATTTGGGAAAAAAATATTTTATATATTATATTGTCCTCAAAAATGCCACCCGCTCAGTCACAGGTTTGGAAATGCTTGACTCGCTCTGAGAATAAGAAAACTGCTAGGTGTAATCTATTCAAATTGGATTTAACATATTCGTGTACAATATCAATCTGAATAATCATTTGAAGAAGATGGCGTTTAAGCGTAAAACAGAAATTAGGTTAGTTTGGCAATTTTTATAACAGTTTGAGTGATTTTGGGTTTTTGATAGAATTCTATCAAATATTCGAATACCTCCCCGACCGAATATTCGAATAATATAATCGCTATTCGTTGCCATCGCTAGAATAAACTCAATGTTGCGCTTATCGGGGTATACAATACATTCGTTCTGTTTAAAGTGTATGGAGGCCGAACGCTATATTTACATTGCATTTGATGAACTTTCCAAGAATTTAAATCACCATAAATGGTTCAAACGATGTGTTAAGCATGTATATATGTCATTTAATGGAACATTTACTAATCCACAGTATTACTGACAATGGAATAGAAACATGTGCGATTCTTGACGTGACTAATGTCAAACAACAACTTAAACCAATAGAAACGTGTGCGATTCGTGACGTGACTGACGTCAAACAACAACTTAAACCAATAGAAACGTCTCATGGACAACTGTGATGACTGGAATGTAAACACGATTTACTGGAACGTCTCATGGACAACTGTGATGACTGGAATGTAAACACGATTTTCTGGAACAGGTTCAACATGTCGAGTGCAATAGCATTGTAAATATTCTCAGATACAACCATTCCCCAAACTACTTCTTGCATATGAAGTGCAACACACAAGAGGGTCGTAAATTAATTTGAACAGGCAAATTCGTTGAATTGGTATCACCCACCGAATATGATCCTTTATTAATTTTATGAAATGGCAAATTTAATCAATTTGCTCCTGATATTAATAATAATTGTTTGTGTCATGTGCATGAATAATGAATACAGTGTTTTCTTTATAAATTTGTTACCTCAACATTGCCCTAACACGGGGAACTAAACCTACATCGTGCACAAAGATATTTTTAGGTTTTGAAAAAATTGGGAAAGAAGGTATATATTGTATGTGAATTTTTTTTTAGCTATGCTGTATTTATTATCAAATCAAATGCAGTAACGGTCAGATCGGCGGGGGATAACGCACAAAAGAGATATGTTTTTTTAATTTAAGTTTTATGGCATTACGGTTAATTGGTGATGGTGACAGTATTGAAATTTAAATGAATTCAAGTGAAAGTCTTTAATCATTCCATGCACAATAACTTTGGTTTTACTATTGCAGTTTGGATCAGTCTTGCCGGACAACACCCTGCAATGGAAATGTAATTTTATGGCAGTCCATACATACTTAGTTTATATGGCCAATTGATTTTGAATCAATTAAAGGGCCATAACTCTGGTGTTATTGACCTGATGTGGACGGAAGTTATACGTACACCTGCACTATGGTGGTACGTATTGTGAGTTTCATGAAATTCAATGAAGCGGTTACTTATTAACTTATCAATTCAAGGAAAGAACTCTGGTTTCACTATTGCAATGTGGGTCTGACTTGCAAGAGCAACACCACACAATGGTGATCTAATTTTATATTAAGCTTAATGACATTCCATACATCGGATACTTAGTTATGGCCAATTTATTGAATTCTTGATCAATTAAAGGGCCATATCTCTGGGGTTACTGACTTGATATGGAAGAAAGTTATAAGTGCACATGCTGCCACCTACGATGATACATATATAATTGACTCTGGATGGAAGATCGGATGGACAGATGGACAACGCCAAACCAATATCCCCCTCCGAGATCCTTCAGATAGGCGGGGGATAACGCAATATATTTCCCCCATAATATAAAAATACCTGCTTCAGAATACTGACCTTTACTTCTTTGTTCTCTATAAATAAGTTGAATGATCCTCTATAAATAGTTTGCATGTATGACTGTTATCTTGGAATAGTTCCCATGTATGACTGTTATCTGGGAATAGTTCACATGTATGAATGTTATCTTGGAATAGTTCCCATGTATGACTGTGATATGGGAATAGTTCACATGTATGGATGTTATCTTGGAATAGTTCCCATGTATGAATGTGATATGGGAATAGTTCACATGTATGGATGTTATCTGGGAATAGTTCACACGTATGAATGTTATCTTGGAATAGTTCACACGTATGACTGTTATCTGGGAATAGTTCACATGTATGAATGTTATCTTGGAATAGTTCACATGTATGAATGTTATATGGGAATAGTTCACATGTATGGATGTTATCTGGGAATAGTTCACATGTATGAATGTTATCTTGGAATAGTTCACATGTATGACTGTTATCTGGGAATAGTTCACATGTATGACTGTTATCTTGGAATAGTTCACATGTATGAATGTTATCTGGGAATAGTTCACATGTATGAATGTTATCTGGGAATAGTTCACATGTATGAATGTTATCTTGGAATAGTTCACATGTATGACTGTGATTGGGAATAGTTCACATGTATGGATGTTATCTTGGAATAGTTCACATGTATGAATGTTATCTGGGAATAGTTCACATGTATGAATGTTATCTTGGAATAGTTCACATGTATGAATGTTATCTTGGAATAGTTCACATGTATGAATGTTATCTTGGAATAGTTCACATGTATGAATGTTATCTGGGAATAGTTCACACGTATGAATGTTATCTGGGAATAGTTCACACGTATGAATGTTATCTTGGAATAGTTCACATGTATGACTGTTATCTTGGAATAGTTCCCATGTATGTATGTTATCTTGGAATAGTTCCCATGTATGTATGTTATCTTGGAATAGTTCACATGTATGAATGTTATCTGGGAATAGTTCACATGTATGTATGTTATCTTGGAATAGTTCCCATGTATGTATGTTATCTTGGAATAGTTCACATGTATGAATGTTATCTTGGAATAGTTCACATGTATGAATGTTATCTGGGAATAGTTCACATGTATGAATGTTATCTTGGAATAGTTGCTGTTTGCTTCCGATATCAGTCATAACGACTTGCTGTCTTCTAATACATTTTCAGCTGATACCCAACATGTAATATCAATGCTTACATTTACAATGGTTTCCATGGCAGCAGACAGCGACTGTTTGTCACCTAGGGCACAAAGGGCAGTAACTCTAACAAAATGGTAGTGCTGAGAGACTGCGGAGACTTGCCTCGTTAAAACACGGTCTTTTCTCTCCATCAACTTTAAACCTGGAATGTCCAGAACAAACCACAGTTTGCATAGATCTACACATACTAAGAACAATACTGCTTAATTAAGGAATAAAATCAACTGTGTGTTTATTGGTGTATACAATACATTTGTGCTGTTTAAAGGGTAGGGGGGTCCGAAGGCTATAAGCCACATAAGCTTTAAACACAACAGGCGAGTGCATTTGGGAGGGCATACCAATATAAACTTATTTGTTCGCCTTTTTGATGAATATGTACTGCCCTACTGCTTCTTTGATCAAGGATTATCACACGGTGTATGCTATCAAAATTTTCTAGGGGATAACCCCTAAATATCCCTCCTACACCTACCCCATTCGCCATCTTTTCTGACTCACCCTGCCTCTTTTTTTACCCACCCTGCCCTTTTTTTACCCACCCTGCCCTTTTTTGACCCACCCTGCCTCTTTTTTGACCCACATTGCCCTTTTTTCCACTCTAGAATAAACCCTATGTATACCTAAACAAACAAAACACAGGTTGATTTTATTCCTTATATATTTACACTGCATTGTCTGCACATTTCCAGACTGTATTAAAGACTGTGTATAAAACCTGTATTTACGTCGTTCTGTTTCAATTAATGGAACAGCACCAATACTAATGCACTGCATGGTATTATTGACAACGGTATAGAAACGCGAGCAATTTGTGATGTCAAACAACAATGTTAACCAATCAACAATGTATTAGGGGCAAATGTGTTTACTGCAATGTAAATGCAGTGGAAGGGGTTACATGACCAGCGTAATAACAATGTAAATATATACTAATAACAATGAATAACAATGTAAATATATACTAATAACAATGCTGCTTAATCTTGCTTACATCAAAATAACAAATATTTTGTCAACATTCATTGACAATGTCAGAGTTTTATATTTATAATGTATATACTAATCCGATATGTTAAAGCAGCATTACATCATATGAAATAAAAGATATTAGAAAAATTCAAATTTTACGTATGGGTAGCAATGCTGCTACACATTCTAACTGATACTTTGTATGCTTATGTTCAGTTGGTAAACAGTGTTTTTTGCGATAAAACAAACTCGAAACCGAAAGTAGGACTTTCCGAGTCGATCGGTCACGCACTTGTTTACAACCGGAACGCATCGTCCGCACTTGTTTACATTCGGAATGCATCGTCCCCATTTGTCCCACGTTGTCTTTTTAATTAAATTACTTGATATGTTGATTCATACCTCTGTTAGCTAAGTCTTTTAGGGATATTTCTACATCCCCGCGAGGGGTTCGACATTAGAGGGAGATAGATAGTCTTTCATGTTCAAAATATATACGTTGTTTTCTACATTCTCTGTTGTTTCACGCATGCGCGTTGTTTCGTGTTTACATTTCGTGTGTTGATAAACAAATTCGCGTATACGACGGTTTAAATTTATTGGAATTTTATCGTTTCTGAGCGACTATTTCGATTTTTGCAAACACACACACATTAGTATTTATATTTTACCAAAAACATCCTTTATTACGATGTAATGCTGCTTTAAGCGAATGAGAACATTTTGTGGATACGTACATAAAACATCAAACTTAAACAAAATGACAAAACACAAGCTGCCAACACTACGGAGAGTACAATAACTCTCCTTATTCAAAGTAATTATTGTATGCTAATAGTTTTATCAAGTTACAACAACGTAACACAAGTTTCACCTACTGTTCTCATGTAACAACGTAACACAAGTTTCACCTACTGTTCTCATGTAACAACGTAACACAAGTTTCACCTACTGTTCTCATGTAACAACGTAACACAAGTTTCACCTACCTTTATGACAATATTCCACTGATTCATCATAACTATGACACTGCAGGCCGACCACAGCTTGGAAATAAGGCAAACATACCGCTGTACTGCTCCCACCAACTACAAGGTCAAGCCAACATTAAACAAAGAATAAAACTTCCCGTAACTACAAGGTCAAGCCGACATTGTACGGAAAATTAAACCAACTGTGTTCATAATTTCATCTTGAGAATCAGTATGCACGTGGAGTTGTCCTAATTAGTTTATACAAATTTATTTTAGCTCGATTGCGAAACAAGTTCTTATAACTTATATTAATCACTCTTGAGACCTCATTCCCGATGGAATCCATCACCACGAGGGAGAGAGGAGACAACATGGAAGTTAAATGCCTTGCCTAAGGGCACAATCGTAATGGCTCCAGCGGGCTTGAACTCCGGACCGTTCGCACCTGAAGCGATCGTGTATCCACTGCGCTATCACGACTTCCACGATTATAGCTGTCAATTAACGTTGTAGACATCCAATCTAAGGGCTGTATTCATTAATATTGTATGCAGTTGAACCATGACAGCCATGATCTCTATAGCAGCAATCTTCCTCATTTCCCAAAATAATTTAAACCTGCCGGAACTTTTCTTTAATTTAATGTCCGTAGTGCATTTCTTTTCTTTAAATGGAAAAATACAACAATAATTCATTTGCAAAGTGTATCCTAGTGTTAACTTTAATAAACTGATATTTCGCAAATAAATATCCACTAAGTGAGGTCATTTAGAAATAGTCATTTCACAAAACTCAGATAATGTGCAGACAGATCGTCCAAACAAGTCAAAACAATATATTTATAATAAATTTTCTATATTAATCACACATTATGGCGACACACACACCATGTTTAAACATGTTTCTATATTAATCACACATTACGGAGACACACACCATGTTTAAACATGTTTCTATATTAATTACACATTACAGAGACACACACCATGTTTAAACATGTTTCTATATTAATCACACATTACGGAGACACACACCATGTTTAAACATGTTTCTATATTAATGACACAGTATGGAAACACACACCATGTTTAAACATGTTTCTATATTAATCACACATTATGGAGACACACACCATGCTTAAACATGTTTCTATATTAATCACACATTATGGCGACACACACCATGCTTAAACATGTTTCTATATTAATCACACATTATGGCGACACACACACCATGTTTAAACATGTTTCTATATTAATCACAATGTCATTATGGAGACACACACCATGATTAAACATGTTTCTATATTAATCACACATTACGGAGACACACACCATGTTTAAACATGTTTCTATATTAGCCACACATTACGGAGACACACACCATGTTTAAACATGTTTCTATATTAATCACACATTACAGAGACACACACCATGTTTAAACATGTTTCTATATTAATGACACAGTATGGAAACACACACCATGTTTAAACATGTTTCTATATTAATCACACATTATGGAGACACACACCATGCTTAAACATGTTTCTATATTAATCACACATTATGGCGACACACACAGCATGTTTAAACATGTTTCTATATTAACCACCCATTACGGAGACACACACCATGTTTAAACATGTTTCTATATTAATCACACATTATGGCGACACACACCTTGTTTAAACATGTTTCTATATTAATCACACATTACGGAGACATACACCCTGTTTAATCATGTTTCTATATTAATCACACATTACGGAGACACACACCATGTTTAAACATGTTTCTATATTAATCACACATTATGGTTACACACACCATGTTTAAACATGTTTCTATATTAATCACACATTATGGAGACAATCACAATGTTTAAACATGTTTCTATATTAATCACACATTACAGAGACACACACCATGTTTAAACATGTGTCTATATTAATCACACATTATGGTTACACATACCATGTTTAAACATGTTTCTATATTAATCACACATTACGGAGACAATCATCATGTTTTAACATGTTTCTATATTAATCACACATTATGGAGACACACACCATGTTTAAACATGTTTCTATATTAACCACACATTACGGAGACACACACCATGTTTAAACATGTTTCTATATTAATCACACATTACGGAGACACACACCATGTTTCTATATTAACCACACATTACGGAGACACACACCATGTTTAAACATGTTTCTATATTAATCACACATTACGGAGACACACACCATGTTTCTATATTAACCACACATTATGGAGACACACACCATGTTTAAACATGTTTCTATATTAATCACACATTACGGTTATACCTACCCTGTTTGAACATGTTTCTCGCGGCAGTATAATCCTTTCTACTCAGGGCTATGTATCCTCTCGCAATCAACAACGTAGCAGATGCATTGTCACCTAATCCACTCTCGTACAGCTTAACTGTTGCTTCAAATTCATCCGTGGAAGTAAACGTGTGTAGCCCTGGAAACAGAGATATAACGAAGCCTCTACAATACCATGTTAACATTATAATGTGTGTTTGTTTATTGGGGTTCAAGTTGCACCAATAGCTAACAATGGGCTTTTTCATGCGTAATAGATTATAAGGTTTACATCTTCCAGTAGAACTAAATTTAACCAGGGTCATTGTATTCTAAATATAAACATATCGGTGTCAAAGTTCAGAGGCATTGTAAGGAGTATATATGGAGATCGGACAATGGCGTTCAATGGCGTTTGTATGTGGGAATCGATAACGGCAAGAAACGGTGTCTATATGGGGGAGGCAGTAAAGGCGTTGTATGGCGTGTATGTGGGAATCGATAAAGGCGTGAAACGGCATCTATATGGGGGAGGCAGTAAAGGCGTTGTATGGCGTGTATGTGGGAATCGATAAAGGCGTGAAACGGCATCTATATGGGGGAGGCAGTAAAGGCGTTGTATGGTGTGTATGTGGAGTAATGGGTTAATATGACATAAAGAGTCTGAGATTGTCGACGTTAGGTGAATCAAACCTGTCAGTCAGTGTAGTGTACATGTTCAATCGATGTCTGTTGTATGTTGTATGTACATGAATGAGAGATTGCACGAAAGCTTTAAATGCATTGGTTCTTTGCAACATCTATTCCCATCTTTGAACTTTCATAGCTGTCTCTCAGCATATTACCGTTAGAAAGCTCTTACGAGACAGACGAGTAATAAACTAAACAAAGTCACAGGGTTAACTTATAACAAAGCCTGGTGTACATTTGTAGATATTTTATCTGAGGAGCCACAGTGTATCGAGTAGTTGACATATTTAATTATCAATTGAAATAGTGTGACTCTCATATAACTTGTTTATTGGTAATATCAAGCGCATAAACACCCCACACTCTACCCCCGTGTATGTGGGGAACTGGTACTATCAAGCGCAGAACAACACCCCACACTCTACCCCCGTGTATGTGGGGAACTGGTACTATCAAGCGCATAAACAACTTTTTGCATGCGATATTAGGATAATATCTAGAAGAATTGAGCAGTTGTGACATAAAAACTTTTCCCTTTAAGGATGGCCTTCACCTCTAAGGATGACCTTCACCTCTAAGGATGAAGAACAGCATTGAACCTAAGGAATATAACTGACTGCTGTACATAAGACACACTGTGTTCAACAATTCTTCTTCCTCAAAGCTAAATGAGTCGAGAGAAAGATAGAGTATTCCATGGCAGCCATGGATTGATGAACCTCTTGTGCAAATATGCATAGTTACCAATAAATGAGTCGAGAGAAAGATAGAGTATTCCATGGCAGCCATGGATTGATGAACCTCTTGTGCAAATATTCATAGTTACCAATAAATGAGTCGAGAGAAAGATAGAGTATTCCATGGCAGCCATGGATTAAGGAAACCTATTATGTAAATATGCATCGTTACCAATAAATGAGTCGAGAGTTACTATGATCGAGTATTTCATGGCTGCCGTGGATCGAGGAAACTTCATGTATAAGCTTGTACCCGCTTCCTTTATTTCTACAGGATTCCTCTGTAAAATAAACACAAGCATTAACTGACATAGCAACAGAAGGTCCCTCCACCATAGTTAGTAAAATTACTTAACCCTTAACCTGCCGAATAAATAGGACGGACCACCTCGTCTGATCAGGATCTATATTTTTTTCTATTAGACAATTGTTTTAACTTACGGTAAGTTTTAGTGTTTCCACTATCCGAATGGCAAACAGTATAAAGCCTGATCTGGCTCTATGCTATTTGCAAAATCGACTTTAGCCGTGATTGGCAGGTTATGGGTTAATACATCTCGTGATTTTCAGAAATATTAAGAATCAACTGTTCTAAACAAAGTAATAAATAACTTATATTCCTGGGAACCAGTCTGTATAACTAGCGTCTGGAAATATTCCTGGGAACCAGTCTGTATAACTAGTGTCTGGAAATATTCCTGGGAACCAGTCTGTATAACTAGCGTCTGGAAATATTCCTGGGAACCAGTCTGTATAACCAGTGTCTGGAAATATTCCTGGGAACCAATCTGTATAACTAGTGTCTGGAAATATTCCTGGGAACCAGTCTGTATAACCAGTGTCTGGAAATATTCCTGTGAACCAGTCTGTATAACTAGCGTCTGGAAATATTCCTGGGAACCAGTCTGTATAACTAGTGTCTGGAAATATTCCTGGGAACCAGTCTGTATAACTAGTGTCTGGAAATATTCCTGGGAACCAGTCTGTATAACTAGTGTCTGGAAATATTCCTGGGAACCAGTCTGTATAACTAGCGTCTGGAAATATTCCTGGGAACCAGTCTGTATAACCAGTGTCTGGAAATATTCCTGGGAACCAATCTGTATAACTAGTGTCTGGAAATATTCCTGGGAACCAGTCTGTATAACTAGTGTCTGGAAATATTCCTGGGAACCAGTCTGTATAACTAGTGTCTGGAAATATTCCTGGGAACCAGTCTGTATAACTAGTGTCTGGAAATATTCCTGCGAACCAGTCTGTATAACTAGTGTCTGGAAATATTCCTGGGAACCAGTCTGTATAACTAGTGTCTGGAAATATTCCTGGGAACCAGTCTGTATAAGTAGTGTCTGGAAATATTCCTGCGAACCAGTCTGTATAACTAGTGTCTGGAAATATTCCTGGGAACCAGTCTGTATAACTAGTGTCTGGAAATATTCCTGGGAACCAGTCTGTATAACTAGTGTCTGGAAATATTCCTGGGAACCAGTCTGTATAACTAGTGTCTGGAAATATTCCTGGGAACCAGTCTGTATAACTAGTGTCTGGAAATATTCCTGGGAACCAGTCTGTATAACTAGTGTCTGGAAATATTCCTGGGAACCAGTCTGTATAACTAGTGTCTGGAAATATTCCTGGGAACCAGTCTGTATAACTAGTGTCTGGAAATATTCCTGGGAACCAGTCTGTATAACTAGTGTCTGGAAATATTCCTGGGAACCAGTCTGTATAACTAGTGTCTGGAAATATTCCTGGGAACCAGTCTGTATAACTAGTGTCTGGAAATATTCCTGGGAACCAGTCTGTATAACTAGCGTCTGGAAATATTCCTGGGAACCAGTCTGTATAACCAGTGTCTGGAAATATTCCTGGGAACCAATCTGTATAACTAGTGTCTGGAAATATTCCTGGGAACCAGTCTGTATAACCAGTGTCTGGAAATATTCCTGTGAACCAGTCTGTATAACTAGCGTCTGGAAATATTCCTGGGAACCAGTCTGTATAACTAGTGTCTGGAAATATTCCTGGGAACCAGTCTGTATAACTAGTGTCTGGAAATATTCCTGGGAACCAGTCTGTATAACTAGTGTCTGGAAATATTCCTGGGAACCAGTCTGTATAACTAGCGTCTGGAAATATTCCTGGGAACCAGTCTGTATAACCAGTGTCTGGAAATATTCCTGGGAACCAATCTGTATAACTAGTGTCTGGAAATATTCCTGGGAACCAGTCTGTATAACCAGTGTCTGGAAATATTCCTGTGAACCAGTCTGTATAACTAGCGTCTGGAAATATTCCTGGGAACCAGTCTGTATAACTAGTGTCTGGAAATATTCCTGGGAACCAGTCTGTATAACTAGTGTCTGGAAATATTCCTGGGAACCAGTCTGTATAACTAGCGTCTGGAAATATTCCTGGGAACCAGTCTGTATAACCAGTGTCTGGAAATATTCCTGGGAACCAATCTGTATAACTAGTGTCTGGAAATATTCCTGGGAACCAGTCTGTATAACCAGTGTCTGGAAATATTCCTGTGAACCAGTCTGTATAACTAGCGTCTGGAAATATTCCTGGGAACCAGTCTGTATAACTAGTGTCTGGAAATATTCCTGGGAACCAGTCTGTATAAGTAGTGTCTGGAAATATTCCTGCGAACCAGTCTGTATAACTAGTGTCTGGAAATATTCCTGGGAACCAGTCTGTATAACTAGTGTCTGGAAATATTCCTGGGAACCAGTCTGTATAACTAGTGTCTGGAAATATTCCTGGGAACCAGTCTGTATAAGTAGTGTCTGGAAATATTCCTGCGAACCAGTCTGTATAACTAGTGTCTGGAAATATTCCTGGGAACCAGTCTGTATAACTAGTGTCTGGAAATATTCCTGGGAACCAGTCTGTATAACTAGTGTCTGGAAATATTCCTGGGAACCAGTCTGTATAACTAGTGTCTGGAAATATTCCTGGGAACCAGTCTGTATAACTAGTGTCTGGAAATATTCCTGGGAACCAGTCTGTATAACTAGTGTCTGGAAATATTCCTGGGAACCAGTCTGTATAACTAGTGTCTGGAAATATTCCTGGGAACCAGTCTGTATAACTAGTGTCTGGAAATATTCCTGGGAACCAGTCTGTATAACTAGTGTCTGGAAATATTCCTGGGAACCAGTCTGTATAACTAGTGTCTGGAAATATTCCTGGGAACCAGTCTGTATAACTAGTGTCTGGAAATATTCCTGGGAACCAGTCTGTATAACTAGTGTCTGGAAATATTCCTGGGAACCAGTCTGTATAACTAGTGTCTGGAAATATTCCTGGGAACCAGTCTGTATAACTAGTGTCTGGAAATATTCCTGGGAACCAGTCTGTATAACTAGTGTCTGGAAATATTCCTGGGAACCAGTCTGTATAAGTAGTGTCTGGAAATATTCCTGCGAACCAGTCTGTATAACTAGTGTCTGGAAATATTCCTGGGAACCAGTCTGTATAACTAGTGTCTGGAAATATTCCTGGGAACCAGTCTGTATAACTAGTGTCTGGAAATATTCCTGGGAACCAGTCTGTATAACTAGCGTCTGGAAATATTCCTGGGAACCAGTCTGTATAACTAGTGTCTGGAAATATTCCTGGGAACCAGTCTGTATAACTAGTGTCTGGAAATATTCCTGGGAACCAGTCTGTATAACTAGTGTCTGGAAATATTCCTGGGAACCAGTCTGTATAACTAGTGTCTGGAAATATTCCTGGGAACCAGTCTGTATAACTAGTGTCTGGAAATATTCCTGGGAACCAGTCTGTATAACTAGTGTCTGGAAATATTCCTGGGAACCAGTCTGTATAACTAGTGTCTGGAAATATTCCTGGGAACCAGTCTGTATAACTAGTGTCTGGAAATATTCCTGGGAACCAGTCTGTATAACTAGCGTCTGGAAATATTCCTGGGAACCAGTCTGTATAACTAGTGTCTGGAAATATTCCTGGGAACCAATCTGTATAACTAGTGTCTGGAAATATTCCTGGGAACCAGTCTGTATAACTAGTGTCTGGAAATATTCCTGGGAACCAGTCTGTATAACTAGTGTCTGGAAATATTCCTGGGAACCAGTCTGTATAACTAGTGTCTGGAAATATTCCTGGGAACCAGTCTGTATAAGTAGTGTCTGGAAATATTCCTGCGAACCAGTCTGTATAACTAGTGTCTGGAAATATTCCTGGGAACCAGTCTGTATAACTAGTGTCTGGAAATATTCCTGGGAACCAGTCTGTATAACTAGTGTCTGGAAATATTCCTGGGAACCAGTCTGTATAACTAGCGTCTGGAAATATTCCTGGGAACCAGTCTGTATAACTAGTGTCTGGAAATATTCCTGGGAACCAGTCTGTATAACTAGTGTCTGGAAATATTCCTGGGAACCAGTCTGTATAACTAGCATCTGGAAATATTCCTGGGAACCAGTCTGTATAACCAGTGTCTGGAAATATTCCTGGGAACCAATCTGTATAACTAGTGTCTGGAAATATTCCTGCTAACCAGTCTGTATAACTAGTGTCTGGAAATAGTCCTGCGAACCAGTCTGTATAACTAGTGTCTGGAAATATTCCTGGGAACCAGTCTGTATAACTAGTGTCTGGAAATAGTCCTGGGAACCAGTCTGTATAACTAGTGTCTGGAAATATTCCTGGGAACCAGTCTGTACAACTAGTGTCTGGAAATATTCCTGGGAACCAGTCTGTATAACTAGTGTCTGGAAATATTCCTGTGAACCAGTCTGTATAACTAGCGTTTGGAAATATTCCTGGGAACCAGTCTGTATAACTAGTGTCTGGAAATATTCCTGGGAACCAGTCTGTATAACTAGTGTCTGGAAATATTCCTGGGAACCAGTCTGTATAACTAGCGTCTGGAAATATTCCTGGGAACCAGTCTGTATAACTAGTGTCTGGAAATATTCCTGGGAACCAGTCTGTACAACTAGTGTCTGGAAATATTCCTGGGAACCAACCAGTCTGTATAACTAGCGTCTGGAAATATTCCTGGGAACCAGTCTGTATAACTAGCGTCTGGAAATATTCCTGGGAACCAGTCTGTATAACTAGTGTCTGGAAATATTCCTGGGAACCAGTCTGTATAACTAGTGTCTGGAAATATTCCTGGGAACCAGTCTGTATAACTAGTGTCTGGAAATATTCCTGGGAACCAGTCTGTATAACTAGTGTCTGGAAATATTCCTGGGAACCAGTCTGTATAACTAGTGTCTGGAAATATTCCTGGGAACCAGTCTGTATAACTAGCGTCTGGAAATATTTCTGCAAACCAGTCTGTAGAGTAGTAATAGGTAAAGAAAGACGACCCATTCGAAAAAAACAACACAGGTTTTGTCACTTTACCAAGAAAGAAGTTGCCTCCTTCTGGTGTCATCCTAAGCAACTTAGATCAGATATACTCACCGTAGACGATTCACTCGCCCAGATGCCCCGGCAGAGACAATCATAAATTTACATACGACTAATTATTTATTATAAAACAGCATTAAGCATGCAACATGCAATTACTACACTAGTAAATGAGTGAGGCATTCCTTACTTTGTCTAAGGCCAATATAAGTTAAATGCTAGATTTTCAGCCCCATCACAGAAGGATATGTAGTCCAGTGGTAACACGCTGGACTGGTAATCCAGGGATCGCAGGTTCGATCCCCCGTCTGACCCTAATAATATTAACAGTCTTTCAGATGGGACGTTAAACCGAGGTCTCGACACATGTCGGTGCTTTACACTGTGCACGTAAAAGAACCAGAGGAGATTCTGGAATGGGTCTCTGTCTGTATCATGCACTATCCTCCAAATTCTAAAATAACTAATCTCTTCAGGAGGAGTCGCTCATATGGGCAACCGGTAGCGACGATAAATAAACGTAAAAACACACTCAGCCCCATCCCTTATCTCCCCTTCCTTCGAATTTACATCCTCAATTGTATTCAGTGGAAGTCGTGATAGCGCAGTGGATGCGCGTTCACTTCAGGTGCAAAAGGTCCGGAGTTCGAGCCCCGCTGGAGCCATTACGATTGTGCCCTTAGGCAAGGCATTTAAATTCCACATTGCCTCTTTTCTCTCCCTCGTGGCAATGGATTCCATCAGGAATAAGGTCTCGAGAGTGATTAATATAAGTTGTAAGAACTTGTTTCACAATCGAGCTAAAATAAATGTGTATAAAACTTAATTGTATTCAATACAAAGGCAAAACTATATAATATTTAAGACATATATTCATTCTAACATGAATTGACATTTTGTTCCTATAAACACAGAACAAATCTATCTACAGTTAACCAAGGCTACAGCTATTGAATTTTACTCCCCCTGTAAAAAAACTTATTTATGGACGTAAAGTAAATATTCATCAATTTTAACAATTCTGCATTGGAAGTGAATACAGCAGTTGGCCAGGAGTTGTAGTGTTAATAACCAGCCATACAAGAAATATAGTGTTGATAGCTGGAGGAAGATTTTCAGTGACACTGGAATATGGAAGGTATTTTACAGGGAGGTATTTTGTAGAGCCATCACACCCAAATATTATTTCCTAAATAAAACAATAGATTTTCCTTCCAAATTATGGATGGAACTATTAATTAATTTATTCTGACATAAGACATGGGAACACTTATTACTGCTAAACAATTTCATGGTCTGTAGCTCTGTTCTCTTAGCTGCATCACATTCTTCTTTTACAGCTCCAATGTAGACATCTACAACCTGCAACATCAACTACTATATTGAGGGAATTAATTTTACAACGATTGCGAAGCAAGTACTAACAACTTATATAAATCACTCTCGTTGGCGCGGATGAAAGTGTAAATGTGGTCATTCGTGTGGGAGGAAACAGGAATACCCGGAAAAAATCCACCTGTCCGATCTGGCGACTACCGCACCATCTCACATACTTCCCGATCCGAGGATCGAACCCGGGTTGCATTGGTGAGAAGCGAGTGCGCTAACCACTGCGCTAATCGGACAACAATTTACTAGTAATTAGAGATATACTAACCTTCATTAGAAGTGAGAGGTAGAGAGATATAATGTGTTCTACAGTATCATCATAGTCTGTGGAGTTCTCCAATACCTCCCTTGCCAAGTCTTCCACCTAGTGAAAACAAAATACATGTTGATACAGGTATACATTGGTTCCCTGTTTACCAATAAGCTAGAGTATAACAGCTGTCATCTAGCAACTTAAAATGGTACCAATTATATCATCTTAAAACGGCACCAATTATCTAGCAACCTAAAATGGTACCAATTATCTTGCAATTTAAAATGGTACCAATTATATCATCTTAAAACGGTACCAATTATCTAGCAACTTAAAATGGTACAAATTATCTAGCAACTTAAAATGGTACAAATTATCTAGCAATTTAAAATGGTACAAATTATCTAGCAACTTAAAATGGTACAAATTATCTAGCAACTTAAAATGGTACCAATTATATAGCAACTTAAAATGGTACAAATTATCTAGCAACTTAAAATGGTACAAATTATCTAGCAATTTAAAATGGTACCAATTATCTAGCAACTTAAAATAGAACCAATTATCTAGCAACCTAAAATGGTACCAATTATCTAGCAACCTAAAATAGAACCAATTATCTAGCAACCTAAAATGGTACCAATTATCTAGCAACCTAAAATGGTACCAATTATCTAGCAACTTAAAATGGTACCAATTATCTAGCAACTTAAAATGGTACCAATTATCTAGCAACTTAAAATGGTACCAATTATCTAGCATCTTAAAATGGTACAAATTATCTAGCAACTTAAAATGGTACCAATTATCTAGCAACTTAAAATGGTACCAATTATCTAGCATCTTAAAATGGTACCAATTATTTAGCAACTTAAAATGGTACCAATTATCTAGCAACTTAAAATGGTACCAGTTATCTAGCAACTTAAAATGGTACCCAAGCCAACTTGATAGATTCCTGACACAAAATAATTTGACACCCCTGGTGGGATTCAAACCTACATAGGTGAGGAATAAATGATTTGTATTCAACGACAAAAACCAATCAGCGACGGGATCAATGTGACAATTATTATACAATTGTGGATTTTCAATGAGGTCAATATTCTGTTCTATGGACCCGCAGGGTGATATTGAAAGAAAACAAAGTGTGAGGTAAATATCACCCTACGGGTCCATATGACAAAGTATTGACATAATTGAAAGTTCATAATTATTATATTGATACATATGCAAACTAACAGCATATTTCTCAAGATATTAATCATAATTTAAGAACAATTAACAAACACACTTTAACCCAGTTGATTCTGGATACCGATCAAACAGTATTTGCAAAGAACATAGAGCCAGATCAGCTGCCACGGAACATGCCATCTGATCAGGCTCTATGCTGTTTGCTAGTCAGATGATCTTGCTAAGACACTTGGCTATGTAGCAAACAACATAGATCCTGATCAGCACGCAGCGTTACGCTGCGGCTGATCTGGATCTATGTTGTTTGCAAAAGCCTTTAAATGTATCCAGAATAAAATGGGTTAAATAAAACATGTGTTCGACACTGTAAATTTTACTGTCAGAGTTATTTTTCACACTAGTCATTACAGTAGTAATTACATTTTAAGAAACATCAAATTGTTATGATTTATAATGACCTGTGCATCGTCTAATCATTTGTTCTCGAGAAACATGGGTGGTCATGTGACATCTATTTGGCCAATCCGAGAAACATGGGTGGTCATGTGACATCTATTTGGCCAATCCAAGAAACATGGGTGGTCATGTGACATCTATTTGGCCAATCCGAGAAACATGGGTGGTCATGTGACATCTATTTGGCCAATCCGAGAAACATGGGTGGTCATGTGACATCTATTTGGCCAATCCAAGAAACATGGGTGGTCATGTGACATCTATTTGGCCAATCCGAGAAACATGGGTGGTCATGTGACATCTATTTGGCCAATCCAAGAAACATGGGTGGTCATGTGACATCTATTTGGCCAATCCGAGAAACATGGGTGGTCATGTGACATCTATTTGGCCAATCCGAGAAACATGGGTGGTCATGTGACATCTATTTGGCCAATCCGAGAAACATGGGTGGTCATGTGACATCTATTTGGCCAATCCGAGAAACATGGGTGGTCATGTGACATCTATTTGGCCAATCCGAGAAACATGGGTGGTCATGTGACATCTATTTGGCCATCCGAGAAACATGGGTGGTCATGTGACATCTATTTGGCCAATCCGAGAAACATGGGTGGTCATGTAACATCTATTTGGCCAATCCGAGAAACATGGGTGGTCATGTGACATCTATTTGGCCAATCCGAGAAACATGGGTGGTCATGTGACATCTATTTGGCCAATCAGGTTGCATGGTGAGATGAGGCACACATGTGTGCATCTAATTTTATTTACCGTCGACATGGTACATACAATCAACATAAGCTATGTATAGCTTTTGACCGACATCATAATCTGCATCTAATATAATCTATCAGTATATTGTAGTATATCAAATGTTTTACAATACGTGTTCGTTATCCCTGTCAGTACATTGTAGTATATCAAATGTTTCACAATACCTGTTCGTTATCCCTGTCAGTATATTGTAGTATATCAAATGTTTTACAATACCTGTTCGTTATCCCTGTCAGTATATTGTAGTATATCAAATGTTTTACAATACGTGTTCGTTATCCCTGTCAGTATATTGTAGTATATCAAATGTTTTACAATACCTGTTTGTTGTACCTGTCAGTATATTGTAGTATATCAAATGTTTTACAATACCTGTTCGTTATCCCTGTCAGTACATTGTAGTATATCAAATGTTTTACAATACCTGTTCATTATCCCTGTCAGTACATTGTAGTATATCAAATGTTTTACAATACCTGTTCGTTATCCCTGTCAGTATATTGTAGTATATCAAATGTTTCACAATACCTGTTCATTATCCCTGTCAGTATATTGTAGTATATCAAATGTTTCACAATACCTGTTCGTTATCCCTGTCAGTATATTGTAGTATATCTATCAGCATGGTCTGTAGCTCTGTTTTCTTAGCTGCATCACATTCTTCTTTTACAGCTCCGATGTAAACATCTACAACCTGCAACATCAACTACTATATTGAGGGAATATTTTTTAATTTTATTTATTTTACAACGATTGCGAAGCAAGTTCTAACAACTTATATTAATCACTCTCGTTGGCGCGGATGAAAGCATATATGTGGTCATTCGCGTGTGAGGAAACCGTACCATCTCACATACTTCCCGGTCCGACGATCTAACCCGGGTTGCATTGATGAGAAGCGAGCGCGCTAACCACTACGCTAATCGGACCACCGAATATTTAACAGGTACTCATCTACATCCTGAACAAGAAGGCCAAGTTGGCCCGATATCGCTCAATGAGTAAAGGTCTACTTATGAACATGGTAGAAAATTCCATCATTTAGACAGGAATATTTTTGCAGATTTTCACATAGATGTCTATGTATGCATGGGAACAATTTCAACATTGAAATCAATGTGCAAGACTCTATAAACATGGTCCAAATTTCACAAGAACAAGAAATATCTCGTCTTTAGAAGAAATTGGCAACATAGGCATAAGTAGGTAGTTGAAGTCATGATAGCACAGTGGTAGCGTGTTCGCTTCATGTGCGAAAGGCAAGCTGTAGCTGTTACAATTTTGCCCTTAGGCAAGGCATTTAAATTCCACATTGCCTCTTCCCTTTCCCTCGTGGCGATGGATTCCATCAGGAATGAGGTCTCGAGAGTGATCAATATAAGTTGTAGGAATTTGTTTCGCTATTGAGTTCAAATAGATTTGTATTAACTAACATAGGCATAGACCTGGTTATTTACAGAAGCAACAATTCATGTATATATATTATACTATTATGTTATATTTCGGGTTTTACACCTGCATCAGCACCATTTTGGGCTATATCGCCGGCGGGCAGTTTACCTAACAACACCTTTCCTGGGCAGGCTCCAGCGGTTAACCAGTACTTGGGTGCACCAACCTCCGTAAGAAACTGCCAACTTTTTCATATAAATGAGACACGGCCTGAGCGGGGCTCGAACCCGTGACCATCAGTGATGATAGGTTACAGTGGTGTACAAGTCAGCGACCATAACCACTCGACCGCGGAAGAGTACATTGTGGATAACATGTATGAATAGAAATCTGACAAAATTGGATAAAATAATATCTATACCTTGTCTAACTTAGCTTTTTCGGTATTTTTATTCATCAATTTCCCAACTTTCTGCAGGGCTTCAAGCTTTTTCTCCCTGTCACTGAAATGTATATCAAATCAATACAGAACATGTGTTTGTGTCTTGCATAGTCAACAGCCACAGCAACAGCTAGGTGTTTACAGCACAAGGTGTTTTTGAAGACCCAGGCTTCCATCTGGAGATTGCTTAATGCACGGGCATTTACACAGGTAGAACCATCACCCTCCAATACAGGGGATCATACTAGAGGGCGATATGGGTGAAATAGTTGCCATAGGTACCCTGTGGGGACCAACTTCTCCCTAAAAAAACAATTTTCATACAAAATGTTGTCCAGTAAGATACACTGGCACATTCAAATGTTGTCCAGTAAGATACACTGGCACATTCAAATGTTGTCCAGTAAGATACACTGGCACATTCAAATGTTGTCCAGTAAGATACACTGGCACATTCAAATGTTGTCCAGTAAGATACACTGGCACATTCAAATGTTGTATTTAATGGTCATACTGTGCATTTTAATCATACATGTATTTTGTTGAAATTTATTAAATAACACCATTTAAGGACGCGATCAGGAGCTTTCTCACTTCTCCCAAAATTACTGGCCTAGAATGTACCATGCAATACGCTCCTGGTTTAAATATCACAGAAACAGAATTTACTGTTCATGTCATTAAATGTGTAACAAAAACAAAGAGTGTATCTCACTGCATTACATGTATGTGTCACGACCTGATTCAATGGTTACTAGGGTTTATTCTAGAGTGGAAAAAAGGGCAGGGTGGGTCAAAAAAGGGACAGGGTAGTTAGAAAAGAGGCAGGGTGCAATTTGAGGCAGGATGAGGTGCGGGATGGGGTATTTTGGGGATAGCCCCTAGAAAATGTTGCTAACTTACGGTGAATGATCAAAGAGGCAGTAAGGCAGTACATATTGGTGACAGGAGGGACAGGCTCTAAGTAATATATGACAGGTTCTAAGTTATATATGACAGGTTCTAAGTTATATATGACAGGTTCTAAGTTATATATGACAGGTTCTAAGTTATATAGGTCTGTCCGCATGAAGGCACTCACCTGTTGAGGCATATATATATAAACAGGTAAAAATAAAAAAATAAAAAATGGCAAAAGGGCGGGGCTAAAGCGCAAAAGGGTGGGGCTAAAAAGGCAGGGCAGAATGCCCTGTCATTCCACTCTAGAAAATACCCTGTTTACAAGTAAGTTACCTTGCAAAGAACTCCAACATTTTTAAGTAAACATCAATACGGTCAGCTGTGTAGTCGGCTTTGGAATTCTTCTCATAGAAACTACATAGACCCTGCAATATACATGACCGGCTCTTATACATTAATTATAAATTAACCCTTTGCTTGCTAAGTAAATAGAATCACATTTGCAAACAACATAGATCCAGATCTACGCGGCATCTGATCAGGATATATGTTGTTTGCTATTCAGCCAAGTGTTTTAGCTCCACTATCTGAATAGCAAACAGCAGAGATCCAGATCTACGCGGCATCTGATCAGGATATATGTTGTTTGCTATTCAGCCAAGTGTTTTAGCTCCACTATCTGAATAGCAAACAGCAGAGAGCCTGGCTCTATGCTTTTTGCAAAAGTGATTTTATTTGTCGCTAGCGTGCTAAGGGTTAATAATAAATGCATCTGCCTCGCTACCATGGTGATTGATTCCATCACAAATAAGCTATCAAGAATGATTAGTCTAGTTAATTTATACAAATTTATTTTAGCTCGATTGCGAAACAAGTTCTTTCAACTTATATTAATCACTCTCGAGACCTCATTCCTGATGGAATCCATCGCCATGAAGGAGAGAGAAGAGGCAATGTGGAATTTAAATGCCTTGCCTAAGGGCACAATCGTAACAGCTCCAGTGGGGCTTGAACTTCGGACCTTTCGCACCTGAAGCGAACGCGCATCCACTGCGCTTAGTCTAGTTGTAAGATATTGTTTTGCAATCAAGCTAAACTAAACTAATATATCAATTAATACGAATACTAGGATGGATGGAACTCCATTTTAATATTTTACAAATATTCATCGTTCAAATCAGTGTGCAACATGTTTCGACAATTCTGCAACACAAACTTATTATTATATGTTATATTTCGGGGTTTACACCTGCATCAGCACCATTTTGGGCTATATCGCCAGCGGGCAGTTTACCTAACAACACCTTTCCTGGGCAGGCTCCAGCGGTTAACCAGTACTTGGGTGCACCAACCTCCGTAAGAAACTGCCAACTTTTTCATATAAATGAGACACGGCCTGAGCGGGGCTCGAACCCATGACCATCAGTGATGATAGGTTACAGTGGTATACATGTCAGCGACCTTAACCACTCGACCACGGAGGCGGACGCAACACAAACTAAATGTGTACATGTATCAAGAGGTGCCAGGTTATAAACACAAATAAATAGGAAGTCGTGATAGCTTAGTGGTAGCGCGTTCGCTTCATGTACGAAGGCCCGGACTTCGAGCCCTGCTGGAGCCATTACGATTGTGCCCATTGGCAATGCATTTAAATTCCACATGACTCTTCTCTCTCCCTCGTGGCGACGGATTCCATCAGGAATGAGGTCTCGAGAGTGATTAATATAAGTTATAAGAACTTGTTTCGCAATCGAGCTAAAATAAATTTGTATAAACTAAACACAAATAACCACAGGCACAAGACACAAATTAATGTTTTGTGTCCTATGGTCATATAGTAAGTAATGTTGACATTACAAGTCACACAACGGTATATGATCATAGGGCAAACAAATAATTGTGTCGTGTACCTGTGCAAATAACACAGTGTATAACACCCCAAATTTCAATATGGTTCAAAGTATCTATAATAGTTTTTGAGAAAACTCTAAATATGATTTCCAGGATGAACATTTTCTGGCTGGAAAATACATAACACATATGCAGACTGCATCTGCCATTTCAATACCTGGCGAGAACAAGTGGTACATACCTGCCATGCCAACACCACCTGGCCATCCTCGGTCTCATCTCTTCAAATGTTTGTAGGCTTTCAGAGTCTGGCCAGAACAAGTGGTACATACCTGCCATGCTAACACCTGGCCACCATCGGCCTCTATCGCTTGCTTGTAGGCTTTCAGAGCCTGGTCATACTGGTCTAAACCTTCAGCAGATACAGCTATCAGTACTAGCGCCATGTAGTTATTACCGTCGGCATTTAGAACAGCCTGTTGAATACAGATACAATCACCTCTAGAACATCTTCCTCATATCAATCACATTTATTCTATTCATTCTAAATACAATACTGGAATTACAGAGAGTTCAAGCTCTCTGTCACGGAGATTAACCCATTCAATACCAAGTAACTGACATGGACTGGTGCATGATATTTTTAGACCAATAAATTAATAAGAAAATTACATTTGGACCAGTTCATTTATCAAAATCGGCAATTTTGTTTAAAAAATAGTAATAATACTGGCAAAATGTGCAGATCCTGATGAGACGAGACGGATTTGTTCCGCAATCAAGCTAAGATAAAAGTTATATAATTTTTTAAAAGAGAAACCTTGCAGAATTTTAATGCATCTTTGTATTCTTTCTTCCGGATAGCTTCTCGTGCATTCTTCAACAAGGTTTTGATCTCCTTGCCATCCATTTCCAACCTGCAAAACAGACATTCAATTTACAGCTGCATGTATAACACAGTTGCCTTCACCGTTTACATTAATCCTTTCCTTCATAAAGATTTAGGTTAATATACTATTATATCTCCATACAAATGACAGCAACTTAGCTATCATACTGTGAATAAGTAGTCGCCATATCTATCCCACCTCCATAGATATTACTGGGACTACATGAGATTCTGGCCTTTATTATGAACATTGGTTTGGCTACTACATTGTCAATGTATGTCGTATTGGTAATGGCGTCAATGGGTGCTTCCATGAGGGAAAGGGTTAAGTGAAGTGATATGAATAGTTCTATAAGGTTCTGATACCGTTGTTAACAAACAATTATATATAAGATCATGGATGCCATGTGTTCCCGTTAAGTTTATCAGACAATTATTGTAAAGTTTTTGTATCTTTCTGAATGAATTTCATATAAAACTTGCGAGAGGGTCCCCGGGGTGCTGCAGAATATATATATTTTGATAAGAGTGTACATGAGCCGTCTGCAGTGAAACTGAAGTATCCAAGCAAAGAGACCTGAAAAGTTAGTGACTTGATACCGAAATAGACTACAGATAGCACAGGTCAGATGATGTTATTGACATAGTGGTCGCGGATTGGTTGGAGGTGTTGGCAAGCCCTTATTGATGCATCAATTGATTGGCTGAGTAGGTATTGTCATCAATAGTGAAGCTGACTTCTAAGAATTAATATTGCAGGTGTCAGTGGACCATTCACCACCACATTACCTTCACACATATGTATGATAATTTTGATTGACAGGTAAAACTAAGTTTACATCACTTTCTAATATTTTGCTTTTAACTACTAAATCTGTTTACTTTGCTGTTTGACGTGAAACATGTCTACATACCCGTGAGGCGTAACCATGTTCAACATTACGGAACGATAAGATAGATAGGCCTATTGATATTATCCGAAATTAGACGCCATCCGAATTGTGGGACATATCCATTTGTAATCTTCATTCGATACCATGCCACAAAAGAAATATAGGACATATCACTGGACGTGTAATAAATATATGCTTGTGAAACAAATTATGTGAAGGCTGCCAATCGCAATTTCAAAGAAAAAGGCGAAAAAAACTTGCCAACAGTTTACCGGTGCACGTTGTTTCCTCACGTTGTATAACGTGCTAGGCAGGTATTTCGTGGGCAAGGGATATTTAACCTAACCTGGGGTGGGGTGGGGGAGTTGTCCAGTGGTTAACACATTGAATTGCGAATTCAGAAGTCGTGATAGGCTATGCACAAAGGTCACACGTATCGGTGTATGTTCCATGTATGTATGTTCCATTAATGTCAAACCCCTTGCGGGGACGTAGACATGTTTTCCTGGGCAAGCTTAGCCGACCTAAGTGCTAAGTACCAGTACTAAGCAATGTGTGTGAGGTGCCTTGCTCAATGCCACTACATACGTGGCCTGACCGAGTATCGAACCCGGGACGATATATTCCAGATCCGAAGCTCTACCACTGGACCACGGATGTCACACTCGGTGTTATCCATATATGTATGCTATACGGGAAGGGGTCCTTGCTGGAGGCCTGTCTTGAAGACCTCTGCTGTGGAAGTCGTGATAGCGCAGTGGATGCGCGTTCGCTTCAGGTGCGAAAGGTCTGGAGTTCGAGCCCCGCTGGAGCCGTTACGATTGTGCCCTTAGGCAAGGCATTTAAATTCCACATTGCCTCTTCTCTCTCTCCCTAGTGGCGATGGATTCCATCAGGAATGAGGTCTCGAGAGTGATAAATATAAGTTGTAATAACTTGTTTCACAATCGAGCTAAAATAAATGTGTATAAACTAATAAACTCTGCTGTATTGAAGGCCTCTGCTGTCTGGGCGCTTGAAATGCTACAGGTACCACTTAACCACAGTTCTTGTGCAAACAGTTTTAACATTGTTCAGATATACAACAAACAGTTTACTCTCGAGTTGATTGTGACATGGTGTTTGAGAATATTACTGGTGTCAAAGTGTGTAACGGGTTTAAACCTAGATTGGTGGAACCTATGCTCGGCGTATTCCTATGCTCGGCGTATTTTTCCATGTACATCCGTATTTAAAATATTTAAATAGTTTTAACCTATTTTCGCTGACAGAGGTGAAGCATGGTTCAATAACACTCCGTTGTGCGTACCGGTAGCCTAATGCAACTGTCACTTGACTGGTTCAGTAGCCGAATATAAACAGACAACTTGTTGGGAACTTTTTTTCCACCGAAATGTGCGGTTTATGAGCATTACAGGTGGCTATCCGGATTGGGGGAAAATGTACAAATTGTAAGTTGTAATATTGTTAGTTATTGATGTTACTAAGTCAAAATAATATATTCAACATTTACCCATGCATAAATTTTAAAAAATCATGTACGCCGTACATAGGTGCCCTAAAGTATCTAGTTCCCCATGGAAACAGGTGCCGTTGCGATAGCTGTATTTAGGCGCATGGTTACGTAATGAAGCTAAAATTTTCAACAACAATTTTATGAAAGTTGTGTTCATGACTTAAAGCAGCATTACATCGTATGAAATAAAAGATATTTGAAAGTTAATATGTACGTATGGGTAGCAATGCTGCAACACATTGTAACATTATATTTTGTATGCTTAGGTTCATTTGGTAAACAGTGTGTTTTTTTGGCGATAAAACAAACTCGAAACCGAAAGTAGGACTTTCCGAGTCGATCGGTCATGCACTTGTTTACAACCGGAACGCATCGTCCACACTTAATTGCATTCGGAATGCATCGCCCCAATTTGTCTCACGTTGTCTTTTTTAATTAAATTACTTGATATGTTGATTCATACCTCTGTTAGCTAAGTCTTTAGGGACATTTGTACATCCCCGCGAGGTATTCGACATTAGAGGAAGATAGATAGATAGTCTTTCATGTTCAAAATATATACGTTGTTTTCTACATCCACTGTTGTTTCACGCATGCGCACTGTGCGTGTTTACATTTCGTTTGTCGATAAACAAATTCGCGTAATAAAGTATTGTTGTTGTTGTTGTATACGACGGTTTAAATTTATTGGAATTGTATCGTTTCTGAGCGACTATTTCGATTTTTGTAAACACACACACATGTATTAGTATTTATAGTTTACCCAAAACATCCTTTATTACGATGTAATGCTACTTTAAGAAAATAATAATATACGGCAAGTGCATTTAACTTTTTTTATAGGCCATGTACGCCGAGCATAGGTTCCACCACTCTACGCTTTGATTTAAATGTCAATAAGTAGTCGTCGGTTAGCCTTAGGAACAGGCGTTGATATATTTTGCATGATCTGTCATATACATATATTTTTAACACCGAGATTAATTGAGCAGAATTGAGTGTCTGATAATATCAACTGTCATTTTGCCAGAAGTAAATTATTGAAAAATCGACAGACTGGTACCCAGTATCCACTATATATGCATATGTTCATTTCTTGATTAGGCTACATGTAAACAAATAAATCATGTTTAGCCTAAATATCTCCCTATCCTATTGCATTCATGACGGTAAATGTTTCATTTCTGTCATTTGTATGCAGTATTCACCTTGGTATAACCTACATGTATTATTTCCACACCGGCAAATATATTACTGCGTACTTTGAACTATAATGAAAGACACTATGTTTAAGCGTTGCTTCCATTTTTATCTTTCCTATATACTTGCATTATGTCTTTGCTTTCATAACAGTGTATGTACACGAAAGCATCATTGTTGATGGCTGGCTGACCCCACCCCCCCCCCCAACATCGCCAGTGTAGATGTGTACTTTGCTTCCATGGCAAAAGGAAAGGTATTCGGATCAGGCATTTAGCCGCTAAGACAGATCAGCTCTACAGGCTTCCATTTACTTGCCTGGATGAAGTCCTTAGTCAATATCACCATGCGGGTCCAAAGAACAAATTATTACTTGGATATGAATTTTAGACTATTTTAGGCCGTTATTTGCCTACCACAATACTGTCTACCACCCCGGTTGATACGCTGTGCTTTCCAGTCTGATATTACGCTTGTTTGTTTGATACGGTCACGTGCCTGTATCAAACCAGAAAAAGGAGCATCATAATTAGTTCCTGAGAAATAACGCATGCGCACTCGGTGCTAGTTTGTTTACTTCCCGTAGCGTCACAGCGTGTCAAATTTGACAGATAACAGATGTGTGTCGTTTTATTGTAATATTTCAATCGTGTTCGTGTATCTAATTCAGTAATTGTGATTTATTCCTGATCAATGAAGAGTATAATTTCGATTATTAAATGTTCAAATTCATAACAAAGTAATAAAGACGTCATTACGTGGCTAGTTTCATATTAGCCTAGGTATCGACCTTGGTAACTTGATATCGGTCTCAAGCTGATATCAAGTTACCTCGGGTCGATACCTAGGCTGATATGAAACTAGCCACGTAATAACCTCTAAGCATTGACCAAATTATTATATTAACCCAACAGACAAGTTTTAAAAATAATAATCATATAATTTAACACGAATACAGTTAACATAAAAGCTAGTATTTTTTAGAAATACCAAGTAGTTATTACAACTATTTCTTAGAAACATCGAGTCGTTATGACTCCCAATGACCTAGCCTCGAGGTTATAAAACATTTCTCCAATCTGAAACCCAATCTCTTGAACGCGCCTGATTAGTTTATCTCGGAAAAATATTAGAATCAACCAATCAAATCACTGGAGCTCGAGTTTGAGATCTGAGAAAGGTCATCATAACATCTGACGCCGTGAATGGACTAATCGAACACGGGTGACCATGTGGCATCGAATTGACCATCAGCTGGCATGGGGAGATGAGGAACACTAATATAAAATATTAACATACATAATAAAATAGCATTGTTAAGGTCGCTGAATTGTATACCATTGTAACATATCATCATTGATGGTCACGGATTCGAGCCCCGCTCATGTCGTGTCTCATTTATATGAAACTGTTGGCATTTTCTTACGGAGGTTGGTGCACCAAGTACTGGTTAACCGATGGAGCCTGCCCAGGAATGGTGTTGTTAGGTACCATCTGTTGCTGTGCATCTAGAACTATATACCGCATTATTGCATACGTTACTATAAATAGTAACAAATTTAATGGTAGAAAAGCAAAATATCTGGTCGACGCGGGCAATATATTTCGATTTTCGGCTCTGCCGGGCCAATATCGGATATTGAGACCGAATCACCAGCACGTGTCACAGGTAGCAACAACATAGTAACTACATTGTGTAAACATGGCCGCCTGGGGCCGTTAAGGTATGCAATAAAGACATTATTAAACGGCTGCGGTGGGCCATTTGTGGATATTGGCGCACCTATCCGATATTGGCCCTCGGGCCTAACGGCCCTCGGGCCAATATCTCCATAGGGTGCGCCAATATCCACAAATGGCCCACCTCCGCGGTTTAATAACCTCTAAATACTGACGAGGTGTGAGAATGCCAAGAATACTAGGACATGATAGGCTACAGCTGCTGCTATGTGTGTGTTTTACGTTTATTTATCGTCGCTACCTGTTGCCCATATGAGCTACGCCTCCTGAAGAGATTAGTCATTTTAGATTTTTGGAGGATAGTGCGATGATACAGAGATCCATTCCAGAACATCCTCTGGTTCTTTTACGTGCACGGTGTACAGCACCGAAACGAGACCTCGGTTTAACGTCCCATCTGAAAGACTGTTAATTTTATTAGGGTCAGACGATGGATCGAACCTGCGATCCCTGGAGTACAAGTCCAGCGTGTCACCACTGAACTACATATCCATCTGTTACAGTTGCTTTAGAGTGTGACATGCAATTTATACATTCTACCTATCACTTTTGACGAATTGTTGCATGGCCTGTAGACGAATATTTAGTGATGGGAGAAACAGTCGTTCTGTCACAGGTGTTCACTTGAAATGTCCATATATATCTAGCAGAACACAATCGTATCATAGCTGCCAACCCAACAGGCAAGTAAGTGGCATTATTTATCATTTTATTGATGGGTATGATAGCCGGCTTACTAGTGAATTCATATGTTGGAATTATTCGAAAATAATCAAAGTCACTGTTTCATTTACCTCGGCGTATTACGATGCGTGCCATGGATTGGAAAATACTAACAATCATGGACCACGCTAAAGTCGGGAACATTAAAAATACTAATATTAGCAAGGTTTAATCTTCGTTTAAACAATTGTTTGCTTATTAGTTTAATTTTTAGTGTAATCATATTGTATTGCTCGTTTCAATTTACATATATATAATACAACACATGACAATTTCAAGAAAAGCAAACGGGTAGGCCCACAAGTTGTGGCCTCCGTGGTCCAGTGGTAGAGCGTCGGATTTGGAATCGAGCGGTCCCGGGTTCGATACTCGGTCAGGCCACGTATGTAGTGTCATTGAGCAAGGCACCTCACACACATTGCTTAGTACTGGTTAACCACTTAGGTCGGCTAAGCCTGCCCAGGAAAACATGTCTAGGTCCCCGCAAGGGGTTTGACATTAATGGAACATACATACAAGTTCTAGCAACATTAGTTACGACCCTTCCCTTATTACAAAACTCGTTATGTTGGTTCTTGTCCGTTTATATTTCGCTCTGCGGATTCGTATCCGTGTGTATATATATATATGTTATAAGGGGTAGGAGCGATGCAGTTCGTAACGTATATAGTGCTTGTTTATTATATTGTCACCCCTATTTAAAGGGTCAGCCATTTCTAACTTATGAGACACCTCTTTGTATGAACATCAGTGCTTCCCGAATCCTATGCTTGTATGCCAAGCGCCAGGCTGGTAGGCAATCGGTATCAATTATTTATATATATGTATTATAGCTGAATATACTCAGCCATGAACACGCATAACTACCAGTTTTATATATATTTACATCGTTATTGCATTTCCTTCGATGAACGTATATGCCTTGTTTGTATCTATTGTCTTGTGATTTTCCTCACTAATGATATACGGCTGACATGCGCACTTGAAGTTACGTGCATGCGCATTAGCAGTGTTGGGCGGCATTTATATTGATATTCATAATTAATTTAAATATCAGTAATTAATAGCGGTCAATAGTTTCAGTCGGGGTATGAACTATATTTAAGGAATGGATCGCGGGTTAATAGTTTCAGTCGGGGTATGAACTATATTTAAGGAATGGATCGCGGGTTAATAGTTTCAGTCGGGGTATGAACTATATTTAAGGAATGGATCGCGGGTTAATAGTTTCAGTCAGGGTATGAACTATATTTAAGGAATGGATCGCGGGTTAATAGTTTCAGTCAGGGTATGAACTATATTTAAGGAATGGATCGCGGGTTAATAGTTTCAGTCAGGGTATGAACTATATTTAAGGAATGGATCGCGGGTTAATAGTTTCAGTCAGGGTATGAACTATATTTAAGGAATGGATCGCGGGTTAATAGTTTCAGTCAGGGTATGAACTATATTTAAGGAATGGATCGCGGGTTAATAGTTTCAGTCAGGGTATGAACTATATTTAAGGAATGGATCGCGGGTTAATAGTTTCAGTCAGGGTATGAACTATATTTAAGGAATGGATCGCGGGTTAATAGTTTCAGTCAGGGTATGAACTATATTTAAGGAATGGATCGCGGGTTAATAGTTTCAGTCAGGGTATGAACTATATTTAAGGAATGGATCGCGGGTTAATAGTTTCAGTCAGGGTATGAACTATATTTAAGGAATGGATCGCGGGTTAATAGTTTCAGTCAGGGTATGAACTATATTTAAGGAATGGATCGCGGGTTAATAGTTTCAGTCAGGGTATGAACTATATTTAAGGAATGGATCGCGGGTTAATAGTTTCAGTCAGGGTATGAACTATATTTAAGGAATGGATCGCGGGTTAATAGTTTCAGTCAGGGTATGAACTATATTTAAGGAATGGATCGCGGGTTAATAGTTTCAGTCAGGGTATGAACTATATTTAAGGAATGGATCGCGGGTTCAGGGTATGAACATATTTAAGGAAGGATCGCGGGTTAATAGTTTCAGTCAGGGTATGAACTATATTTAAGGAATGGATCGCGGGTTAATAGTTTCAGTCAGGGTATGAACTATATTTAAGGAATGGATCACGGGTTAATAGTTTCAGTCAGGGTATGAACTATATTTAAGGAATGGATCGCGGGTTAATAGTTTCAGTCAGGGTATGAACTACGTATGGGCGTGTTTAAAGTGTGTGTAGGCAAACGTCACACTAGCTTTAAACACGCCCATTTAATTGGAAATCAGCTGCATATCATTACGTGAAATGACTGGTTTCACAGATTGTCTGTAACATATGTTGTTCATTGCAGGTAAATATTCACCAAGAACAAAACGTGCTTGAGAATGGGCAAACTCACTGCAATCTGTATCCTCGCAGTGGGGATGATGTGGTCGGTTAGCGCTGATGGTATGTATATATTACGCTCTGTGTGTGTGTACAGTCGGTGCCGGAATTCGGGACCCTTGGCTTACAGACTCTCTATACACATAATCTCCACCCAATGGTGACCAAGTCAGTACCGCGACATATTTCTCCACATTGGAATTCTTCCACAAATGTCCAAGGATAGAGAACAAGGTAAACATGTTCTCGAAGTGGTCCATTGTTGAGCGCCAACTATTATCGGATGAGACATATGCGCGTCCAACCCGGTGCTCGAACTTGGGACCTTTCGCTTACATGGTGAATGCTCTACCAACTGAGCTAGCCGGGTCGCTTACACTCAAACTACCGAATGGTGAGTAAGTCCATAGACATGCTATGATTTCTGTGAGTATACAATCGGCTTTGGTTCAAGTCAATCACTACTGTAAATTGAAGTATTGATATATATTCCTTATTCCTGTTTATGTCCTAGATTGTGCGCAGAATACACCGACAGCTATAGTTTGCCAAGGTGTTGAGGAGAAGATCTACTACTCGTACAACGGCGGTGAGTGTAGACGTATGTATGGATGTTTCGCATGGGCTTCAACAAACTTATACGAAGACGAAGATGATTGTAAAACAGCCTGGGAGAACTGCTAGATACTCCTGGTATAAATGTAGCAGATCGACGAAATGTCCAGAACAGTAAACAACTAGTAAATACATGTATTTAAATGATTGCACAGTTTGTTTTATTTTCAACTTACGTACTTGCGGGCAGTTGTCTAATGTTGTAAACCAATGTGGCCCAAACCAATTGCATTTACATGCTGGTTTGGGGTACCTGATATAGTGTCTATGTATCTATGCCCCCACCGATGTTTTGGTTACATCTGTGTTAATGTGTGGAGCGTTAGACAATCAATGGCATGACTGGGCCTATTTCAACGTGTGGTGCTTATAGGTGGGGGGGGGGTCTTGTGACAATGAAGTACCTATCTCAACGTGTGGTGCTTATTGGGGGATGTCTTGTGACAATGAAGTACGTATCTCAACGTGTGGTGCTTATTGGGGGATGAATTGTGACAATGAAGTATCTATATCAACGTGTGGTGCTTATTGGGGGATGACTTGTGACAATGAAGTATCTATCTCAACGTGTGGTGCTTATTGGGGGATGTCTTGTGACAATGAAGTATCTATCTCATCGTGTGGTGCTTATTGGGGGGGGGGGGGTCTTGTGACAATGAAGTATCTATCTCATCGTGTGGTGCTTATTGGGGGGGGGTCTTGTGACAATGAAGTACCTATCTCAACGTTTGGTGCTTATTGGGGGGGGGGTCTTGTGACAATGAAGTATCTATCTCAACGTGTGAGCTTATTGGGGGGGGGGGGGTCTTGTGACAATGAAGTACCTATCTCAACGTGTGGTGCTTATTGGGGGGGGGGGGGGTCTTGTGACAATGAAGTACCTATCTCAACGTGTGGTGCTTATTGGGGGGGGTGTCTTGTGACAATGAAGTACCTATCTCAACGTGTGGTGCTTATTGGGGGGGGGGTCTTGTGACAATGAAGTACCTATCTCAACGTGTGGTGCTTATTGGGGGGGGGGTGTCTTGTGACAATGAAGTACCTATCTCAACGTGTGGTGCTTATTGGGGGGGGGGTGTCTTGTGACAATGAAGTACCTATCTCAACGTGTGGTGCTTATTGGGGGGGGGGGTGTGTCTTGTGACAATGAAGTACCTATCTCAACGTGTGGTGCTTATTGGGGGGGGGGGTGTCTTGTGACAATGAAGTACCTATCTCAACGTGTGGTGCTTATTGGGGGGGGGGGTGTCTTGTGACAATGAAGTACCTATCTCAACGTGTGGTGCTTATTGGGGGGGGGGGTGTCTTGTGACAATGAAGTACCTATCTCAACGTGTGGTGCTTATTGGGGAGGGGGGTGTCTTGTGACAATGAAGTACCTATCTCAACGTGTGGTGCTTATAGGAGTACTTTCGTATATAGATACTTTGAATAATAGACACTCAACACTAATTCCAATTCTCTATGTCAACTAACTTAGCAGATCGAGCAGTGCATGCAGACACACCTAAGAATGTTAATGTTGTGAGTAGATGCAGTGCATGCAGACACACCTAAGCATGTTAATGTTGTGAGTATATGCAGTGCATGCAGACACACCTAAGCATGTTAATGTTGTGAGTAGATGCAGTGCATGCAGACACACCTAAACAGGGATATATTGAGTAGATGCAGTAAGTGCAGACACAGCTAAACAGGGTTATATTGAATAGATACAGTAAGTGCATACACAGCTAAACAGGGATATATTGGGTAGATACAGTGCATGCAGACACACTTAAACAGGGATATATTGAGTAGATACAGTGCATGTAGACACACTTAAACGGGGATATATTGAGTAGATACAGTGCATGCAGACACACTTAAACAGGGATATATTGAGTAGATGCAGTAAGTGCAGACACAGCTAAACAGGGTTATATTGAATAGATACAGTAAGTGCATACACAGCTAAACAGGGATATATTGGGTAGATACAGTGCATGCAGACACACTTAAACAGGGATATATTGAGTAGATACAGTGCATGTAGACACACTTAAA
>CM026403.1:33112828-33168073 GCA_014843695.1 Archivesica marissinica
ACTTCACTTCAATTACTGTACAGCGTAATACAGTAATACCTCATAGTTAGTGTTTCTCTCTTCAATTACTGGACAGCGTAATACAGTAATACCTCATTGTTAGTGTTTCTCTCTTCAATTACTGTACAGCGTAATACAGTAATACCTCATAGTTAGTACTTCACTTCAATTACTTGACAGCGTAATACAGTACTACCTTATAGTTAGTGTTTCTCTCTTCAATTACTGGACAGCGTAATACAGTAATACCTCATTGTTAGTGTTTCTTTCTTCAATTAATGTACAGCGTAATACAGTAATACCTCATAGTTAGTACTTCACTTCAATTACTGGACGCGTAATACAGTAATACCTCATTGTTAGTGTTTCTCTCTTCAATTACTGGACAGCGTAATACAGTACTACCTCATGTTAGTGTTTCTTTCTTCAGTTACTGTACAGCGTAATACAGTAATACCTCATAGTTAGTGTTTCTCTCTTCATTACTGGCAGCGTAATACAGTAATACTCATAGTTAGTGTTTCTGTCTTCAATTACTGTACAGCGTAATAAGTAATACTTGTTTTTATTACTGGACAGCGTAATACAGTAATACCTCATAGTTAGTGTTTCTCTCTTCAATTACTGTACAGCCTAATACAGTAATACCTCATAGTTAGTACTTCACTTCAATATGTACAGCGTAATACGTATACCTCATAGTTAGTGTTTCTCTCTTCAATTACTGTACAGCGTAATACAGTAATACCTCATAGTTAGTACTTCACTTCAATTACTGTACAGCGTAATACAGTACTACCTCATAGTTAGTGTTTCTCTCTTCAATTACTGGACAGCGTAATACAGTAATACCTCATTGTTAGTGTTTCTTTCTTCAGTTACTGTACAGCGTAATACAGTAATACCTCATAGTTAGTGTTTCTCTCTTCAATTACTGGACAGCGTAATACAGTAATACCTCATAGATAGTGTTTCTCTCTTCAATTACTGTACAGTGTAATACAGTAATACCTCATAGTTAGTACTTCACTGCTATTACTGGACAGCGTAATACAGTAATACCTCATTGTTAGTGTTTCTCTCTTCAATTACTGTACAGCGTAATACAGTACTACCTCATAGTTAGTACTTCACTTCAATTACTTTACAGCGTAATACAGTTCTACCTCATAGTTAGTGTTTCTCTCTTCAATTACTGGACAGCGTAATACAGTAATACCTCATTGTTAGTGTTTCTTTCTTCAATTAATGTACAGTGTAATACAGTAATACCTCATAGTTAGTACTTCACTTCAATTACTGGACAGCGTAATACAGTAATACCTCATAGTTAGTGTTTCTCTCTTCAATTACTGGACAGCGTAATACAGTAATACCTCATAGTTAGTGTTTCTCTCTTCAATTACTGGACAGCGTAATACAGTAATACCTCATAGTTAGTACTTCACTTCAATTACTGTACAGCGTAATACAGTAATACCTCATAGTTAGTATTTCTCTTCAATTACTGGACAGCGTAATACAGTAATACCTCATAGATAGTGTTTCTCTCTTCAATTACTGTACAGCGTAATACAGTAATACCTCATAGTTAGTGTTTCTCTCTTCAATTACTGGACAGCGTAATACAGTAATACCTCATAGTTAGTGTTTCTCTCTTCAATTACTGGACAGCGTAATACAGTAATACCTCATAGTTAGTGTTTCTCTCTTCAATTAATGTACAGCGTAATACAGTAATACCTCATAGTTAGTACTTCACTTCAATTACTGGACAGCGTAATACAGTAATACCTCATAGATAGTGTTTCTCTCTTCAATTACTGGACAGCGTAATACAGTAATACCTCATATTTAGTGTTTCTCTCTTCAATTAATGTACAGCCTAATACAGTAATACCTCATAGTTAGTACTTCACTTCAATTACTGTACAGCGTAATACAGTAATACCTCATAGTTAGTGTTTCTCTCTTCAATTACTGGACAGCGTAATACAGTAATACCTCATTGTTAGTGTTTCTCTCTTCAATTACTGTACAGCGTAATACAGTAATACCTCATAGTTATACTTCACTTCAATTACTGGACAGCGTAATACAGTAATACCTCATAGTTAGTGTTTCTCTCTTCAATTACTGGACAGCGTAATACAGTAATACCTCATTGTTAGTGTTTCTTTCTTCAATTACTGTACAGCGTAATACAGTAATACCTCATAGTTAGTGTTTCTCTCTTCAATTACTGTACAGCGTAATACAGTAATACCTCATTGTTAGTGTTTCTTTCTTCAATTACTGTACAGCGTAATACAGTAATACCTCATAGTTAGTGTTTCTCTCTTCAATTACTGGACAGCGTAATACAGTAATACCTCATAGTTAGTGTTTCTCTCTTCAATTACTGTACAGCGTAATACAGTAATACCTCATAGTTAGTACTTCACTTCAATTACTGGACAGCGTAATACAGTAATACCTCATAGATAGTGTTTCTCTCTTCAATTACTGGACAGCGTAATACAGTAATACCTCATAGTTAGTGTTTCTCTCTTCAATTACTGGACAGCGTAATACAGTAATACCTCATAGTTAGTGTTTCTCTTCAATTACTGGACAGCGTAATACAGTAATACCTCATAGTTAGTGTTTCTCTCTTCAATTACTGTACAGCGTAATACAGTAATACCTCATAGTTAGTACTTCACTTCAATTACTGTACAGCGTAATACAGTAATACCTCATAGTTAGGTTTCTCTCTTCAATCTGTACAGCGTAATACAGTAATACCTCATAGTTAGTGTTTCTCTCTTCAATTACTGACAGCGTAATACAGTAATACCTCATAGTTAGTGTTTCTCTCTTCAATTACTGGACAGCGTAATACAGTAATACCTCATAGTTAGTGTTTCTCTCTTCAATTACTGTACAGCGTAATACAGTAATACCTCATAGTTAGTACTTCACTTCAATTACTGTACAGCGTAATACAGTAATACCTCATAGTTAGTACTTCACTTCAATTACTGGACAGCGTAATACAGTAATACCTCATAGATAGTGTTTCTCTCTTCAATTACTGTACAGCGTAATACAGTAATACCTCATAGTTAGTGTTTCTCTCTTCAATTACTGGACAGCGTAATACAGTAATACCTCATAGTTAGTGTTTCTCTCTTCAATTACTGGACAGCGTAATACAGTAATACCTCATAGTTAGTGTTTCTCTCTTCAATTACTGTACAGCGTAATACAGTAATACCTCATAGTTAGTACTTCACTTCAATTACTGTACAGCGTAATACAGTAATACCTCATAGTTAGTGTTTCTCTCTTCAATTACTGGACAGCGTAATACAGTAATACCTCATTGTTAGTGTTTCTCTCTTCAATTACTGTACAGCGTAATACAGTAATACCTCATAGTTAGTACTTCACTTCAATTACTTTACAGCGTAATACAGTACTACCTCATAGTTAGTGTTTCTCTCTTCAATTACTGGACAGCGTAATACAGTAATACCTCATTGTTAGTGTTTCTTTCTTCAATTAATGTACAGCGTAATACAGTAATACCTCATAGTTAATACTTCACTTCAATTACTGGACTGCGTAATACAGTAATACCTCATTGTTAGTGTTTCTCTCTTCAATTACTGGACAGCGTAATACAGTAATACCTCATTGTTAGTGTTTCTTTCTTCAGTTACTGTACAGCGTAATACAGTAATACCTCATAGTTAGTGTTTCTCTCTTCAATTACTGTACAGCGTAATACAGTAATACCTCATAGTTAGTGTTTCTCTTCAATTACTGTACAGCGTAATACAGTAATACCTCATAGTTAGTGTTTCTCTCTTCAATTACTGGACAGCGTAATACAGTAATACCTCATAGTTAGTGTTTCTCTCTTCAATTACTGTACAGCGTAATACAGTAATACCTCATAGTTAGTGTTTCTCTCTTCAATTACTGGACAGCGTAATACAGTAATACCTCATAGTAGTGTTTCTCTCTTCAATTACTGTACAGCCTAATACAGTAATACCTCATAGTTAGTACTTCACTTCAATTACTGTACAGCGTAATACAGTAATACCTCATAGTTAGTGTTTCTCTCTTCAATTACTGGACAGCGTAATACAGTAATACCTCATTGTTAGTGTTTCTCTCTTCATTACTGCAGGTTACAGCTATACTTCACTTCAATTACTGTACAGCGTAATACAGTAATACCTCATAGTTAGTGTTTCTCTCTTCAATTACTGTACAGCGTAATACAGTAATACCTCATTGTTAGTGTTTCTTTCTTCAATTACTGTACAGCGTAATACAGTAATACCTCATAGTTAGTGTTTCTCTCTTCAATTACTGGACAGCGTAATACAGTAATACCTCATAGTTAGTGTTTCTGTCTTCAATTACTGGACAGCGTAATACAGTAATACCTCATAGTTAGTGTTTCTGTCTTCAATTACTGTACAGCGTAATACAGTAATACCTCATAGTTAGTGTTTCTCTCTTCAATTACTGGGCAGCGTAATACAGTAATACCTCATAGTTAGTGTTTCTGTCTTCAATTACTGTACAGCGTAATACAGTAATACCTCATAGTTAGTACTTCACTTCAATTACTGGACAGCGTAATACAGTAATACCTCATAGATAGTGTTTCTCTCTTCAATTAATGTACAGCGTAATACAGTAATACCTCATAGTTAGTACTTCACTTCAATTACTGTACAGCGTAATACAGTAATACCTCATAGTTAGTGTTTCTCTCTTCAATTACTGGACAGCGTAATACAGTAATACCTCATAGTTAGTGTTTCTCTCTTCAATTACTGGACAGCGTAATACAGTAATACCTCATAGTTAGTGTTTCTGTCTTCAATTACTGTACAGCGTAATACAGTAATACCTCATAGTAAACTTCACTTCAATTACTGGACTGCGTAATACAGTAATACCACATTGTTAGTGTTTCTCTCTTCAATTACTGGACAGCGTAATACAGTAATACCTCATTGTTAGTGTTTCTTTCTTCAGTTACTGTACAGCGTAATACAGTAATACCTCATAGTTAGTGTTTCTCTCTTCAATTACTGTACAGCGTAATACAGTAATACCTCATTGTTAGTGTTTCTTTCTTCAGTTACTGTACAGCGTAATACAGTAATACCTCATAGTTAGTGTTTCTCTCTTCAATTACTGGGCAGCGTAATACAGTAATACCTCATAGTTAGTGTTTCTGTCTTCAATTACTGTACAGCGTAATACAGTAATACCTCATAGTTAGTACTTCACTTCAATTACTGGACAGCGTAATACAGTAATACCTCATAGATAGTGTTTCTCTCTTCAATTACTGTACAGCCTAATACAGTAATACCTCATAGTTAGTACTTCACTTCAATTACTGTACAGCGTAATACAGTAATACCTCATAGTTAGTGTTTCTCTCTTCAATTACTGGACAGCGTAATACAGTAATACCTCATTGTTAGTGTTTCTCTCTTCAATTACTGTACAGCGTAATACAGTAATACCTCATAGTTAGTACTTCACTTCAATTACTGTACAGCGTAATACAGTAATACCTCATAGTTAGTGTTTCTCTCTTCAATTACTGTACAGCGTAATACAGTAATACCTCATAGTTAGTGTTCTCTCTTCAATTACTGGACAGCGTAATACAGTAATACCTCATAGATAGTGTTTCTCTCTTCAATTACTGTACAGTGTAATACAGTAATACCTCATAGTTAGTACTTCACTGCTATTACTGGACAGCGTAATACAGTAATACCTCATTGTTAGTGTTTCTCTCTTCAATTACTGTACAGCGTAATACAGTAATACCTCATAGTTAGTACTTCACTTCAATTACTTTACAGCGTAATACAGTAATACCTCATAGTTAGTGTTTCTCTCTTCAATTACTGGACAGCGTAATACAGTAATACCTCATTGTTAGTGTTTCTTTCTTCAATTACTGTACAGCGTAATACAGTAATACCTCATAGTTAGTACTTCACTTCAATTACTGGACAGCGTAATACAGTAATACCTCATTGTTAGTGTTTCTCTCTTCAATTACTGGACAGCGTAATACAGTAATACCTCATAGTTAGTGTTTCTCTCTTCAATTACTGGACAGCGTAATACAGTAATACCTCATAGTTAGTGTTTCTCTCTTCAATTACTGGACAGCGTAATACAGTAATACCTCATAGATAGTGTTTCTCTCTTCAATTACTGGACAGCGTAATACAGTAATACCTCATAGTTAGTGTTTCTCTCTTCAATTACTGGACAGCGTAATACAGTAATACCTCATAGTTAGTGTTTCTCTCTTCAATTACTGGACAGCGTAATACAGTAATACCTCATAGTTAGTGTTTCTCTCTTCAATTACTGTACAGCGTAATACAGTAATACCTCATAGTTAGTACTTCACTTCAATTACTGTACAGCGTAATACAGTAATACCTCATAGTTAGTGTTTCTCTCTTCAATTACTGGACAGCGTAATACAGTAATACCTCATAGTTAGTGTTTCTCTCTTCAATTACTGTACAGCGTAATACAGTAATACCTCATAGTTAGTACTTCACTTCAATTACTGTACAGCGTAATACAGTAATACCTCATAGTTAGTGTTTCTCTCTTCAATTACTGTACAGCGTAATACAGTAATACCTCATAGTTAGTGTTTCTCTCTTCAATTACTGTACAGCGTAATACAGTAATACCTCATAGTTAGTGTTTCTCTCTTCAATTACTGGACAGCGTAATACAGTAATACCTCATAGTTAGTGTTTCTCTCTTCAATTACTGGACAGCGTAATACAGTAATACCTCATAGTTAGTGTTTCTCTCTTCAATTACTGTACAGCGTAATACAGTAATACCTCATAGTTAGTACTTCACTTCAATTACTGGACAGCGTAATACAGTAATACCTCATAGTTAGTGTTTCTCTCTTCAATTACTGTACAGCGTAATACAGTAATACCTCATAGTTAGTACTTCACTTCAATTACTGTACAGCGTAATACAGTAATACCTCATAGTTAGTGTTTCTCTCTTCAATTACTGGACAGCGTAATACAGTAATACCTCATAGTTAGTGTTTCTCTCTTCAATTACTGGACAGCGTAATACAGTAATACCTCATAGTTAGTGTTTCTCTCTTCAATTACTGGACAGCGTAATACAGTAATACCTCATAGTTAGTGTTTCTCTCTTCAATTACTGTACAGCGTAATACAGTAATACCTCATAGTTAGTACTTCACTTCAATTACTGGACAGCGTAATACAGTAATACCTCATAGTTAGTGTTTCTCTCTTCAATTACTGGACAGCGTAATACAGTAATACCTCATTGTTAGTGTTTCTTTCTTCAGTTACTGTACAGCGTAATACAGTAATACCTCATAGTTAGTGTTTCTCTCTTCAATTACTGTACAGCGTAATACAGTAATACCTCATTGTTAGTGTTTCTTTCTTCAATTACTGTACAGCGTAATACAGTAATACCTCATAGTTAGTGTTTCTCTCTTCAATTACTGGACAGCGTAATACAGTAATACCTCATAGTTAGTGTTTCTCTCTTCAATTACTGTACAGCGTAATACAGTAATACCTCATAGTTAGTACTTCACTTCAATTACTGGACAGCGTAATACAGTAATACCTCATAGATAGTGTTTCTCTCTTCAATTACTGTACAGCGTAATACAGTAATACCTCATAGTTAGTACTTCACTTCAATTACTGTACAGCGTAATACAGTAATACCTCATAGTTAGTGTTTCTCTCTTCAATTACTGGACAGCGTAATACAGTAATACCTCATTGTTAGTGTTTCTCTCTTCAATTACTGTACAGCGTAATACAGTAATACCTCATAGTTAGTACTTCACTTCAATTACTGTACAGCGTAATACAGTAATACCTCATAGTTAGTGTTTCTCTCTTCAATTACTGTACAGCGTAATACAGTAATACCTCATAGTTAGTGTTTCTCTCTTCAATTACTGGACAGCGTAATACAGTAATACCTCATAGATAGTGTTTCTCTCTTCAATTACTGTACAGTGTAATACAGTAATACCTCATAGTTAGTACTTCACTCTATTACTGGACAGCGTAATACAGTAATACCTCATTGTTAGTGTTTCTCTCTTCAATTACTGTACAGCGTAATACAGTAATACCTCATAGTTAGTACTTCACTTCAATTACTTTACAGCGTAATACAGTACTACCTCATAGTTAGTGTTTCTCTCTTCAATTACTGGACAGCGTAATACAGTAATACCTCATTGTTAGTGTTTCTTTCTTCAATTAATGTACAGTGTAATACAGTAATACCTCATAGTTAATACTTCACTTCAATTACTGGACTGCGTAATACAGTAATACCTCATTGTTAGTGTTTCTCTCTTCAATTACTGGACAGCGTAATACAGTAATACCTCATAGATAGTGTTTCTCTCTTCAATTACTGGACAGCGTAATACAGTAATACCTCATATTTAGTGTTTCTCTCTTCAATTACTGGACAGCGTAATACAGTAATACCTCATAGATAGTGTTGCTCTCTTCAATTACTGGACAGCGTAATACAGTAATACCTCATAGTTAGTGTTTCTCTCTTCAATTACTGGACAGCGTAATACAGTAATACCTCATAGTTAGTGTTTCTGTCTTCAATTACTGGACAGCGTAATACAGTAATACCTCATAGTTAGTGTTTCTCTCTTCAATTACTGTACAGCGTAATACAGTAATACCTCATAGTTAGTACTTCACTTCAATTACTGGACAGCGTAATACAGTAATACCTCATAGTTAGTGTTTCTCTCTTCAATTACTGTACAGCGTAATACAGTAATACCTCATAGTTAGTGTTTCTCTCTTCAATTACTGGACAGCGTAATACAGTAATACCTCATAGTTAGTGTTTCTCTCTTCAATTACTGGACAGCGTAATACAGTAATACCTCATAGTTAGTGTTTCTCTCTTCAATTACTGTACAGCGTAATACAGTAATACCTCATAGTTAGTACTTCACTTCAATTACTGTACAGCGTAATACAGTAATACCTCATAGTTAGTACTTCACTTCAATTACTGTACAGCGTAATACAGTAATACCTCATAGTTAGTGTTTCTCTCTTCAATTACTGTACAGCGTAATACAGTAATACCTCATAGTTAGTGTTTCTCTCTTCAATTACTGGACAGCGTAATACAGTAATACCTCATAGTTAGTGTTTCTCTCTTCAATTACTGTACAGCGTAATACAGTAATACCTCATAGTTAGTACTTCACTTCAATTACTGTACAGCGTAATACAGTAATACCTCATAGTTAGTGTTTCTCTCTTCAATTACTGGACAGCGTAATACAGTAATACCTCATAGTTAGTGTTTCTCTCTTCAATTACTGGACAGCGTAATACAGTAATACCTCATAGTTAGTGTTTCTCTCTTCAATTACTGTACAGCGTAATACAGTAATACCTCATAGTTAGTGTTTCTCTCTTCAATTACTGTACAGCGTAATACAGTAATACCTCATAGTTAGTGTTTCTCTCTTCAATTACTGGACAGCGTAATACAGTATACCTATTATTACTGTACAGCGTAATACAGTAATACCTCATAGTTAGTGTTTCTCTCTTCAATTACTGGACAGCGTAATACAGTAATACCTCATAGTTAGTGTTTCTTCTTCAATTACTGTACAGCGTAATACAGTAATACCTCATAGTTAGTGTTTCTCTCTTCAATTACTGGACAGCGTAATACAGTAATACCTCATAGTTAGTGTTTCTCTCTTCAATTACTGTACAGCGTAATACAGTAATACCTCATAGTTAGTACTTCACTTCAATTACTGTACAGCGTAATACAGTAATACCTCATAGTTAGTGTTTCTCTCTTCAATTACTGTACAGCGTAATACAGTAATACCTCATAGTTAGTGTTTCTCTCTTCAATTACTGGACAGCGTAATACAGTAATACCTCATAGTTAGTGTTTCTCTCTTCAATTACTGGACAGCGTAATACAGTAATACCTCATAGTTAGTGTTTCTCTCTTCAATTACTGTACAGCGTAATACAGTAATACCTCATAGTTAGTACTTCACTTCAATTACTGTACAGCGTAATACAGTAATACCTCATAGTTAGTACTTCACTTCAATTACTGTACAGCGTAATACAGTAATACCTCATAGATAGTGTTTCTCTCTTCAATTACTGTACAGCGTAATACAGTAATACCTCATAGTTAGTGTTTCTCTCTTCAATTACTGGACAGCGTAATACAGTAATACCTCATAGTTAGTGTTTCTCTCTTCAATTACTGGACAGCGTAATACAGTAATACCTCATAGTTAGTGTTTCTCTCTTCAATTACTGTACAGCGTAATACAGTAATACCTCATAGTTAGTACTTCACTTCAATTACTGGACAGCGTAATACAGTAATACCTCATAGTTAGTGTTTCTCTCTTCAATTACTGGACAGCGTAATACAGTAATACCTCATAGTTAGTGTTTCTCTCTTCAATTATGTACAGCTAATACAGTAATACCTCATAGTTAGTACTTCACTTCAATTACTGTACAGCGTAATACAGTAATACCTCATAGTTAGTGTTTCTCTCTTCAATTACTGGACAGCGTAATACAGTAATACCTCATAGTTAGTGTTTCTCTCTTCAATTACTGTACAGCGTAATACAGTAATACCTCATAGTTAGTGTTTCTCTCTTCAATTACTGGACAGCGTAATACAGTAATACCTCATAGTTAGTGTTTCTCTCTTCAATTACTGTACAGCGTAATACAGTAATACCTCATAGTTAGTACTTCACTTCAATTACTGGACAGCGTAATACAGTAATACCTCATAGTTAGTGTTTCTCTCTTCAATTACTGGACAGCGTAATACAGTAATACCTCATTGTTAGTGTTTCTTTCTTCAGTTACTGTACAGCGTAATACAGTAATACCTCATAGTTAGTGTTTCTCTCTTCAATTACTGTACAGCGTAATACAGTAATACCTCATTGTTAGTGTTTCTTTCTTCAGTTACTGTACAGCGTAATACAGTAATACCTCATAGTTAGTGTTTCTCTCTTCAATTACTGGGCAGCGTAATACAGTAATACCTCATAGTTAGTGTTTCTGTCTTCAATTACTGTACAGCGTAATACAGTAATACCTCATAGTTAGTACTTCACTTCAATTACTGGACAGCGTAATACAGTAATACCTCATAGATAGTGTTTCTCTCTTCAATTACTGTACAGCCTAATACAGTAATACCTCATAGTTAGTACTTCACTTCAATTACTGTACAGCGTAATACAGTAATACCTCATAGTTAGTGTTTCTCTCTTCAATTACTGGACAGCGTAATACAGTAATACCTCATTGTTAGTGTTTCTCTCTTCAATTACTGTACAGCGTAATACAGTAATACCTCATAGTTAGTACTTCACTTCAATTACTGTACAGCGTAATACAGTACTACCTCATAGTTAGTGTTTCTCTCTTCAATTACTGTACAGCGTAATACAGTAATACCTCATTGTTAGTGTTTCTTTCTTCAGTTACTGTACAGCGTAATACAGTAATACCTCATAGTTAGTGTTTCTCTCTTCAATTACTGGGCAGCGTAATACAGTAATACCTCATAGTTAGTGTTTCTCTCTTCAATTACTGGACAGCGTAATACAGTAATACCTCATAGTTAGTGTTTCTGTCTTCAATTACTGTACAGCGTAATACAGTAATACCTCATAGTTAGTACTTCACTTCAATTACTGGACAGCGTAATACAGTAATACCTCATAGTTAGTGTTTCTCTCTTCAATTACTGTACAGCGTAATACAGTAATACCTCATAGTTAGTACTTCACTTCAATTACTGGACAGCGTAATACAGTATACCTCATATTAGTGTTTCTCTCTTCAATTACTGGACAGCGTAATACAGTAATACCTCATAGTTAGTGTTTCTCTCTTCAATTACTGGACAGCGTAATACAGTAATACCTCATAGTTAGTGTTTCTTCTTCAATTACTGTACAGCGTAATACAGTAATACCTCATAGTTAGTACTTCACTTCAATTACTGGACAGCGTAATACAGTAATACCTCATAGTTAGTGTTTCTCTCTTCAATTACTGGACAGCGTAATACAGTAATACCTCATAGTTAGTGTTTCTCTCTTCAATTACTGTACAGCGTAATACAGTAATACCTCATAGTTAGTGTTTCTCTCTTCAATTACTGTACAGCGTAATACAGTAATACCTCATAGTTAGTGTTTCTCTTCAATTACTGGACAGCGTAATACAGTAATACCTCATAGTTAGTGTTTCTCTCTTCAATTACTGTACAGCGTAATACAGTAATACCTCATAGTTAGTCTCCTTCATTATACAGCGTAATACAGTATACCTCATAGTTAGTGTTTCTCTCTTCAATTACTGGACAGCGTAATACAGTAATACCTCATTGTTAGTGTTTCTTTCTTCAATTACTGTACAGCGTAATACAGTAATACCTCATAGTTAGTACTTCACTTCAATTACTGGACAGCGTAATACAGTAATACCTCATGTTAGTGTTTCTCTCTTCAATTACTGGACAGCGTAATACAGTAATACCTCATAGTTAGTGTTTCTCTCTTCAATTACTGGACAGCGTAATACAGTAATACCTCATAGTTAGTGTTTCTCTCTTCAATTACTGGACAGCGTAATACAGTAATACCTCATAGATAGTGTTTCTCTCTTCAATTACTGTACAGCGTAATACAGTAATACCTCATAGTTAGTACTTCACTCTATTACTGGACAGCGTAATACAGTAATACCTCATTGTTAGTGTTTCTCTCTTCAATTACTGTACAGCGTAATACAGTAATACCTCATAGTTAGTACTTCACTTCAATTACTGTACAGCGTAATACAGTACTACCTCATAGTTAGTGTTTCTCTCTTCAATTACTGGACAGCGTAATACAGTAATACCTCATTGTTAGTGTTTCTTTCTTCAATTACTGTACAGCGTAATACAGTAATACCTCATAGTTAATACTTCACTTCAATTACTGGACAGCGTAATACAGTAATACCTCATTGTTAGTGTTTCTCTCTTCAATTACTGGACAGCGTAATACAGTAATACCTCATAGTTAGTGTTTCTCTCTTCAATTACTGGACAGCGTAATACAGTAATACCTCATAGTTAGTGTTTCTCTCTTCAATTACTGGACAGCGTAATACAGTAATACCTCATAGTTAGTGTTTCTCTCTTCAATTACTGGACAGCGTAATACAGTAATACCTCATAGTTAGTGTTTCTCTCTTCAATTACTGGACAGCGTAATACAGTAATACCTCATAGTTAGTGTTTCTGTCTTCAATTACTGGACAGCGTAATACAGTAATACCTCATAGTTAGTGTTTCTCTCTTCAATTACTGTACAGCGTAATACAGTAATACCTCATAGTTAGTACTTCACTTCAATTACTGTACAGCGTAATACAGTAATACCTCATAGTTAGTGTTTCTCTCTTCAATTACTGGACAGCGTAATACAGTAATACCTCATTGTTAGTGTTTCTCTCTTCAATTACTGTACAGCGTAATACAGTAATACCTCATAGTTAGTACTTCACTTCAATTACTGTACAGCGTAATACAGTAATACCTCATAGTTAGTGTTTCTCTCTTCAATTACTGGACAGCGTAATACAGTAATACCTCATTGTTAGTGTTTCTCTCTTCAATTACTGTACAGCGTAATACAGTAATACCTCATAGTTAGTGTTTCTCTCTTCAATTACTGGACAGCGTAATACAGTAATACCTCATAGTTAGTTTCCTTCAATTACTGACAGCGTAATACAGTATTTAGTTAGTGTTTCTTCTTCAATTACTGACAGCGTAATACAGTAATACCTCATAGTTAGTGTTTCTCTCTTCAATTACTGGACAGCGTAATACAGTAATACCTCATAGTTAGTGTTTCTCTCTTCAATTACTGTACAGCGTAATACAGTAATACCTCATAGTTAGTACTTCACTTCAATTACTGGACAGCGTAATACAGTAATACCTCATAGTTAGTGTTTCTCTCTTCAATTACTGTACAGCGTAATACAGTAATACCTCATAGTTAGTGTTTCTCTCTTCAATTACTGTACAGCGTAATACAGTAATACCTCATAGTTAGTGTTTCTCTCTTCAATTACTGTACAGCGTAATACAGTAATACCTCATAGTTAGTGTTTCTCTCTTCAATTACTGGACAGCGTAATACAGTAATACCTCATAGTTAGTGTTTCTCTCTTCAATTACTGTACAGCGTAATACAGTAATACCTCATAGTTAATACTTCACTTCAATTACTGGACTGCGTAATACAGTAATACCTCATTGTTAGTGTTTCTCTCTTCAATTACTGGACAGCGTAATACAGTAATACCTCATTGTTAGTGTTTCTTTCTTCAGTTACTGTACAGCGTAATACAGTAATACCTCATAGTTAGTGTTTCTCTCTTCAATTACTGTACAGCGTAATACAGTAATACCTCATTGTTAGTGTTTCTTTCTTCAGTTACTGTACAGCGTAATACAGTAATACCTCATAGTTAGTGTTTCTCTCTTCAATTACTGGGCAGCGTAATACAGTAATACCTCATAGTTAGTGTTTCTGTCTTCAATTACTGTACAGCGTAATACAGTAATACCTCATAGTTAGTACTTCACTTCAATTACTGGACAGCGTAATACAGTAATACCTCATAGATAGTGTTTCTCTCTTCAATTACTGTACAGCCTAATACAGTAATACCTCATAGTTAGTACTTCACTTCAATTACTGTACAGCGTAATACAGTAATACCTCATAGTTAGTGTTTCTCTCTTCAATTACTGGACAGCGTAATACAGTAATACCTCATTGTTAGTGTTTCTCTCTTCAATTACTGTACAGCGTAATACAGTAATACCTCATAGTTAGTGTTTCTCTCTTCAATTACTGGACAGCGTAATACAGTAATACCTCATTGTTAGTGTTTCTTTCTTCAGTTACTGTACAGCGTAATACAGTAATACCTCATATTTAGTGTTTCTCTCTTCAATTACTGGACAGCGTAATACAGTAATACCTCATAGATAGTGTTTCTCTCTTCAATTACTGTACAGTGTAATACAGTAATACCTCATAGTTAGTACTTCACTGCTATTACTGGACAGCGTAATACAGTAATACCTCATTGTTAGTGTTTCTCTCTTCAATTACTGTACAGCGTAATACAGTAATACCTCATAGTTAGTACTTCACTTCAATTACTTTACAGCGTAATACAGTACTACCTCATAGTTAGTGTTTCTCTCTTCAATTACTGGACAGCGTAATACAGTAATACCTCATTGTTAGTGTTTCTTTCTTCAATTAATGTACAGTGTAATACAGTAATACCTCATAGTTAATACTTCACTTCAATTACTGGACTGCGTAATACAGTAATACCTCATTGTTAGTGTTTCTCTCTTCAATTACTGGACAGCGTAATACAGTAATACCTCATAGATAGTGTTGCTCTCTTCAATTACTGGACAGCGTAATACAGTAATACCTCATATTTAGTGTTTCTCTCTTCAATTACTGGACAGCGTAATACAGTAATACCTCATAGATAGTGTTGCTCTCTTCAATTACTGGACAGCGTAATACAGTAATACCTCATAGTTAGTGTTTCTCTCTTCAATTACTGGGCAGCGTAATACAGTAATACCTCATAGTTAGTGTTTCTGTCTTCAATTACTGGACAGCGTAATACAGTAATACCTCATAGTTAGTGTTTCTGTCTTCAATTACTGTACAGCGTAATACAGTAATACCTCATAGTTAGTACTTCACTTCAATTACTGTACAGCGTAATACAGTAATACCTCATAGATAGTGTTTCTCTCTTCAATTACTGTACAGCGTAATACAGTAATACCTCATAGTTAGTGTTTCTCTCTTCAATTACTGGACAGCGTAATACAGTAATACCTCATAGTTAGTGTTTCTCTCTTCAATTACTGGACAGCGTAATACAGTAATACCTCATATTTAGTGTTTCTCTCTTCAATTAATGTACAGCGTAATACAGTAATACCTCATAGTTAGTACTTCACTTCAATTACTGTACAGCGTAATACAGTAATACCTCATAGTTAGTACTTCACTTCAATTACTGTACAGCGTAATACAGTAATACCTCATAGATAGTGTTTCTCTCTTCAATTACTGTACAGCGTAATACAGTAATACCTCATAGTTAGTGTTTCTCTCTTCAATTACTGGACAGCGTAATACAGTAATACCTCATATTTAGTGTTTCTCTCTTCAATTAATGTACAGCGTAATACAGTAATACCTCATAGTTAGTACTTCACTTCAATTACTGTACAGCGTAATACAGTAATACCTCATAGTTAGTGTTTCTCTCCTCAATTACTGGACAGCGTAATACAGTAATACCTCATTGTTAGTGTTTCACTCTTCAATTACTGGACAGCGTAATACAGTAATACCTCATAGTTAGTGTTTCTCTCTTCAATTACTGTACAGCGTAATACAGTAATACCTCATTGTTAGTGTTTCTTTCTTCAGTTACTGTACAGCGTAATACAGTAATACCTCATTGTTAGTGTTTCTCTCTTCAATTACTGTACAGCGTAATACAGTAATACCTCATTGTTAGTACTTCACTTCAATTACTGTACAGCGTAATACAGTAATACCTCATAGTTAGTGTTTCTCTCTTCAATTACTGGACAGTGCTAATGTTGAGAAGATTATCACCAGTTCGTCCAGTACTATGTATACAGCAACACGGCTTTACTGCTATTATATGATACAACATAACACGCACATTGATTGAGGGAAGTGCAGGCAAGTTGGAGTAATTTTAGATGATGCTTTAGTACATCATCTGTTTCCAGTACTGTTTGCTACCACGGTCTATGACCATTTGCTACCTTCGTCAATGATCATTTGCTACCTTCGTCAATGACCATTTGCTACCTTCGTCAATGACCATTTGCTAACTTCGTCATTGCCCAATTTGCTACCTTCGTCAATGACCATTTGCTACCTCCGTCAAGGACGATTTGCTATCTCCGTCAAGGACGATTTGCTACCTCCGCCAATGACCATTTGCTAACTTCGTCAATGACCATTTGCTACCTTCGTCAATGATCATTTGCTACCTCCGTCAAGGACGATTAGCTACCTCCGTCAAGGACGATTTGCTACCACCGCCAATGACCATATGCTACCTTCGTCAATGACCAGTTGCTACCTCCGTCAATGACGATTGGCTACCTCCGTCAAGGACGATTTGCTACCTCCGCCAATGATCATATGACCATTTGCTACCTCCGACAAGGACCATTTGCTACCTACGTCAATGACCATTTGCTACCTCCGACAATGACCATTTGCTACCACCGGCAATGACCATTTGCTACCTCCGCCAAGGACCATTTGCTATATCCGTCAATGACCATTTGCTACCACCGGCAATGACCATTTGCTACCTCCGTCAATGACCATTTGCTATCTCCGTCAAGAACCATTTGCTACATCCGTCAATGACCATTTGCTACCTCCGTCAAGAACCATTTGCTACATCCGTCAATGACCATTTGCTACATCCGTCAAGGACCATTTGCTACCTCCGCCAAGAACCATTTGCTACCTCCGTCAATGACCATTTGCTACCTCCGTCATAGACGGTTTACTACCTCCGTCAATACCGGTTTGCTACCTCCGTCAATGCCGGTTTGCTACCTCCGTCAAGGCCAGTTTGCTACCTCCGTCAAGGCCAGTTTTCTACCTCCGTCAAGAAGGTTATGTTTTGTCTCCCATTAAATGTTATTCTTATCTGTTGGCAGCATTACGAAAAATGTTACGGACGGATTTTCGTATTTCGTGGACGTTTTTTCTCGGGCCAAGGATGAACCCATTAGAATTTTGAGGTGATCAGATTCCAGGACTTTTCAAAGGGATTCTTCACAGTGTGAGATAGGGCAAGTCGGTCAGTTAGCAGTGTGATGGAAGTTTGTACGAGAGTATATTGTTACATACACGAGCCGGTCACTTTCTGCAGTTAAGTAAGGAATTTAGACATGGCCACATTCCAAACAATCAAATACATCGATGGGGTCATGGGACACGTCTAGGCCAATCACCATCTAGGTGGCCATCCGTCTTTATATTTTAACCGAGACGGACTCGTTGCGCAACACTATTAGTTATTACCACCACCACCACATCCACCACCGGGTCAATTTGTTTTTATTAATATTGTTTTATTACTATTTTTGTTTTATTACTACGTATTTGTTAGTTCAATAGATACATGACACTGTGGTTTTTGGTTTGCCCAGATACGGTTATCTGAAACAATCTTCATTAGCCTTGGGCAAATCACTAGCAGTAGTTTGTTTAGTATGCTCTGTACTTACTAATTTGTAGAACTACTGGTATATATATATATATATGTTTTTTCTGACATTTTTAATAAAAATTGTCCTTTACCAACCATTCAGGTTTTGTTGTTTCATTCTCCCATCAGAGTTCCACTGAGCCTATCACATCCTATGCTAGAGTACGAGCAGGACATACCAACCTTTCATGTTTTGTTGTTTCATTCTCCCATCAGAGTTCCATTGAGCCTATCACATCCTATGCTAGACTACGAGCAGGACATACCAACCATTCAGGTTTTATTGTTTCATTCTCCCATCAGAGTTCCACTGAGCCTATCACATCCTATGCTAGACTACGAGCAGGACATACCAACCATTCAGGTTTTATTGTTTCATTCTCCCATCACAGTTCCACTGAGCCTATCACATCCTATGCTAGAGTACGAGCAGGACATACCAACCTTTCAGGTTTTGTTGTTTCATTCTCCCATCTGAGTTCCACTGAGTCTATCACATCCTATGCTAGAGTACGAGCAGGACATACCAACCATTCAGGTTTTGTTGTTTCATTCTCCAATCAGAGTTGCACTGAGCCTATCACATCCTATGCTAGACTACGAGCAGGACATAAACCAACTATTCAGGTTTTGTTGTTTCATTCTCCAATCAGAGTTGCACTGAGCCTATCACATCCTATGCTAGAGTACGAGCAGGACATACAAACCTTTTAGGTTTTGTTGTTTCATTCTCCAATCAGAGTTGCACTGAGCCTATCACATCCTATGATAGACTACGAACAGGACATGCATATAGAGAGTACTAGTCCGGCTAACATAACAATGTAGTCTGATCCAATGCGATAATGGGAATAATCAGTAGTCACAACTCTAATTTATTTGGACAACTAATATGAATGAAACGACCGGAAGCGGAAGATGTTCTATATTTTGATGATCCGTAGATATATTGGTGGTGTGACAAAGATATATATACACAGCTTTGTCTAGGTAGAACGTCCCCAACATAACTTGTTTCGCAATCGAGCTAATATTTGTATATACTAAAATAACGACGAATAACCGAAAGTTAAGAAAATAGTTTATTTTAAACTACCATTATATATATATATATATATATATATATAGTATATAAGTAAACATAGTAGTTGTATCACATGAAACATTCTGCACTCTTCTTATATCAGTCGATCTTATCATTCAGTGTATAAACCAACTAAACACAGGTTCAAACCTGATAAATGCAGTGCTTAAACAAGCTATAACGTCAGTGCTTAAACAAGCTAACTTCAGTCCTTAAACAAGCTAACTTCAGTGCTTAAACAAGCTATAACGTCAGTGCTTAAACAAGCTAACTTCAGTCCTTAAACAAGCTAACTTCAGTGCTTAAAGAAGCTAATTGCAGTGCTTAAACAAGCTAACTTCAGTGCTTAAACAAGCTAACTTCAGTGCTTAAACAAGCTAACTTCAGTGCTTAAAGAAGCTAATTGCAGTGCTTAAACAAGCTAACTGCAGTGCTTAAACAAGCTAACTGCAGTGCTTAAACAAGCTAACTTCAGTGCTTAAACAAGCTAACTTCAGTGCTTAAGCAAGCTAATTTCAGTGAATTCATTGCTTAAAACAGATAAATTCAGTGCTTAAATCAGTTCAATTAATTGCTTAAAGCAGATCAATTCAGTGCTTAAAAATGCAATGCATGAACCAGATAAGTCCAGTGTTTAGGAAATATTAAATAATGTATTTAAATCAACCAAATGTATTGCTTAAAACATATGAGTTATGTACAAAAGCATTCTAAATTCAGTGGATAGACCATTTAACGTTAGTTCTTAAATCAACTATATTGGGTATTTATTGTTTGCAAGCTATTTTACTATTTGTGACTGGACTCGTGTCAGTGCAATATATTGCATTAACTAAGTATATTACACTAACTATATATATTATTACTATATTTTATTAACTATATACTTGTTGAAATGAGACAAGGCCATCACATATAATAATGTGATATGTATATATACTATATTGAATATAAGAAAAGAGTGTTTATAAATCCTGCATAATTAGAGATATAACGTAACGCTATCTAAGCATGTACAAAGGAGTATTTTTACAGTCTTCACATATTAAGCTTACGGATGTTCAGTGACAGGAAAGTGATATTCAAACCAGAAACAGCAACGCAGGGCATTTGATGAGCAAGATCAAACAACACGATAACCAATCAATACAAAGTCATACAACACGAGAATAAATCAATACAAAGTCATACAACACGAGAATAAATCAATATAAAATGATAAGAATCGGTGAGTACAAGACTAAAATACAAAGAAATAACTACACTGCATAAAATATGTATTGTAATATACACTGTATGTATTAGGTAAAACAACAGTCTTAACATGTCAGTGAGGTTGAGATATACCACTCCGATTTAGACCAGCCATCAACAGAAACAGCTGTAGTGCACAGGCACAAGACACACATTATTATTGTTTTGCCCTATGGCCATATATAGTAAGTAAAGTAGCATTAACTACTACTAACAGACGGATCTGTAGTCCAGTGGTAACACGCTGGACTGGTAATCCAGGGATCGCAGGTTCGATCCCCCGTCTGACCCTAATAAAATTAACAGTCTTTCAGATGGGACGTTAAACCGAGGTCTCGTGTCGGTGCTTTACACCGTGCACGTAAAGGAACCAGAGGAGACTCTGGAATGGGTCTCTGTCTGTATCATTGCACTATCCTCCACAATCTAAAATGACTAATCTCTTCAGGAGGCATCGCTCATATGGGCAACCGGTAGCGACGATAAATAAACGTAAAACACACACGCACCCATATTGTCTGTGCTTAAAGTGCGTGGAGGCCATCGGGGTATGAACTACATTGAGTGAATTCAAAGTCAATGTGCAGGTCGAAGGAATTAGGCAACCACGCACTTTAAACACGCCCGATGTAGTTCATATCTCAATGGAAATCATTAACCCACGATTCATTACACATCTTTACAATAATTATTCAAAGAATATCAAAGAAAGGCTGCCCAACACTGCAAATGGAAATTATATTCGCATCTGACAAACCATAGAATTTTGACCACGTTATTAAATGTACATAGTCGGATGAGTATAAGTTATGTTACAATCATACAAAGTCATTCAAGTGAGTTTACAATCAATTATGGCTTGCAATGTACAAATAGTCCTTTATACAAGATGAATGATTTCGTTTCAAATCGTTGAACACGAAACGATAGTTAACAATATTTTCAAAATGGTGCGATATACGAGGTATATGTGATTGTACAAGATTTGTATATATAACAGATATATATAATATCTAAAATCATAACACGAACGAGCTGATACACACAAGCCATTTAAAACAGGTTACATTAGGTTCGGTTCGAGCAACGACGTTCAATTTCCACAACTCTAATTAACTCTTTCAGCGCCGAATAAATTCAGAGCATATGCAAACAACATAGATCCAGATCAGCCGCGGCGTAACGCCGCGTCTGATCAGGATCTGTGTGGTTTGCTATTCGGATAGGTGCTTCAGCTCCACTGTCTGAAGAGCAATCAGCATATAGCCTGATCAGACGGCATGTTCTGTTCTGTCCGATCGGGTTCTCTACTTTTTTTTTTACAAAGTCGCTTTTATGCGACATTGGCGATGAAAGAGTTAATTAAGAATAACAAATCATTCCGCACTAGCCAATGTTCTAACTGGAAGCTGATTCTCTACGAGCGTTGACCCTATAAGCATCCCCGTATGTGTAAGAACTGGGGCCTCGTGTATGACGTTGCTCCTCGTTGATGCGTCTGCCGAAGCTCCGTTCGTTCATGAACTGCTTCTCCCGGAAGTCACGAGGTTGTCCATAGATCCTGTACCCACTGTAGCCGGCCGCGTTGCCGTTGTAATCCCAACCTGACCGGTAACGGTCATCACCGGACTCCGACATCGCGTACCGGCGTAGACCCTGTTGTTGGGGTGCTTCCGTACGTACGACGTATGACCCGCGTACATTTGACGGCTTATTCTGATAATGGTAATTATAAACCGAAGGGTGTCGGCGGGTTTCAGACACACCATACGTGGTCCTCCTCAGAACGGGGTTCTCTATCACAACTCTTTGTGGTTCAATCGGCCGGTGTTCCGGTTCATCCACATACACTTTCTTGCGGATGATAATAGGCTTAGGGATTACAGGTGGAGGGCGGGGCCTGAACACTGGTATCTCAACGACGATCCTCTGGGGCTTTAGCTCCGGCCATGGTTCGGGATCGCAGTAAACGAATTTCTTTTCGATTATTGGAGGCGGTATAGGTGGGGGTGGAGGAGGAGACCTCAGTACAGGTTGCTCCACAACGATTCGCTGTGGTTCCGGCTGTTCGTATTGGGGACAGTCCACATATACCTTTTTAGTGATAATGATTGGTTTGGGCTGTGGCGGCGGCGGCGGTGGTGACCGAATGACTGGCTGTTCCACCACGATTCTTTGTGGTTCCTGTTTTCCATATTCGGGCGGATCAATGAACACCTTCCTTATATCAAGTATAGGTGTCGGACAGGGTGGGGCTGGTTTTGGTTCGTTGAATACGGGTTTCTCAATCACAATTCGATGGGGCTCTTGTTTAGGAAACTCCGGCATCTTTACGTGCACCAGACGTGACTCTACTATTGGAGGTGGGGCAGGCGGTGGGGGCAAGAACTCTCCTAGAACAGGCTTATCAATGATAATTTTCTGTGGTTTCTGCTCTGGCCACTGCGGTGGTTGACATATCACTTCGTTGATTATTATTTCTGGAGGAGGCTGCGGAGGACATTCTGGCCAGTCCTTCAAAATCGGCTTATCAACATAAATTGTCTGAGGCTCCTGTGTGGGCGGTGGTGGCGGTTGAACGATTACTTCTGTTTCGATCACCTTCGGAGGCGGGGGATCTGGCCACTTCATCTCCTCAAACACGGGCTTATCGACGTATATAACCTGCGGCTGCATCGGAGGAGGTTGGGGCGCTTTAATCAACACCTCTCGCTCAATGACTTTCGTCTGGGGAACCTCTGGCGGAAGCGCCTCTTGTATTACAGGTTTATCTACATATATCGTCTGCTGCACGGGGGGTGTAGGCACTCTCAATTGCTCAACGTCTGCTTTTACAAATAGGGTCTCGGAACGTTGTGCCGGAGGCGGCGTAGGCGGTCGATAGTCTCCAGCTTTTATGTAGTATGTATTTCCCTCCGTCCTACTCGCGGTGATGTTCGTTGAGCCGTCAATGAATTCTGTACTCTGAGCTCTTGTAGAAACTCGATTGTAATTGTTAGTTCTGACGTTGTCGATCGATGTTACGTAGGTGTTCGAATCCGCGTTGTACTGCCTCGTATCGTAGTCTTCATGGTACATATATATTTTCCTCGAGTCTACTTTTCTGCCTGCGTCGCCCTGGGTAATTCGAAGTGTACGGTCGAATTCTGTGGACTGGTCAATAAAAAACTTCATAGCCCCTGTTGAACTGTAGCCCCGCCTAAGGGCCGTATGCGCCGTCTGTGTTGCATTAACGAGGTGTAGTGCATCACGGGTAGAATTACATATGAACGTGTAACACAGCAACGACTCACCATTGTCATTGCTACGTCTCATAACCGTCGCAAACATAGCCGGGTGCGCGGAGTCTGGTTCATTCACAGTTATGACAGAATGAACCGGTATAAACTTCATGTTGGATGAGTCATCGGCACTCTCCACACAACGGACAGCGGCACATATGGACAATGTGGAGATAGGCAATGTGAATTCAGGCTCAGCGTCATTAGAATACTGCACGTGGACCGCATCCGGCATTACTGTAACTGTGACGTCATAACCTTCGACTGAGGACACATTACCGCGGTATCTGAAAATGTACAAATATAGAGAATATTAAATGAGTGGTCATTTGTTGTTGAATTTATTAAAGCGACACTACATCGGTGAAAATGCAAATGTCTGCGGAATGTAATTTCCTATTATATGGTATAATTCTTTTCCAAATATTTGCCTGAAAAACTGAGTATTTCAACAAATAACAAACGTCGTATACATACGCGGTTTGTTGACATAACAAAATAATGTAAATAGGGTCGATATTCATGAATAACACGATGCATGGAACATATTTTGCCGATATATCTCACATTTGTGCCTATGCATATTTATTTGTAGCCTAATCTTAGTTAAATTATCACTAATCGAAAGAATCGCGCTTTTAGTATTGACTCCAATGACAAACACACATCAATTCAGGAGCGTGGATGTCAATTCAGGAGCGTGGATGACCGTTATATGAAATCCTACTTTCCCTTTTGAAAGTTTGTATACTACAAAAACACTGTTTATTCAATATTTACCAAGTCGGTCAAACTGTGTAACATTTAAATACCGGCTATTTGCACAACTTTTAGCAAGTTTTACATTGGAATTGCTACCGAGAAATGGCAGGATTTGCAGTGTTAATGTGTGTGTTTTACGTTTATTTATCGTCGCTACCGGTTGCCCATATGCCCATCCTGAAGAGATTAGTCATTTTAGATTTTTGGAGGATAGTGCAATGGTAGACAGAGCCACATTCCAGAATCTCCTCTGGTTCTTTTACGTGCACGGTGTACAGCACCGACACTAGACCTTGGTTTAAAGTTCCATCTGAAAGACTGTTAATTTTATTATGGTCAGACGGGGGATCGAACCTGCGTTCCCTGGATTACCAGTCCAGCGTGTTACCACTGGACTACAGATCCGTCTGTATTGGCAGCTCTGATAAATAGATAGATATATTATACCTATATATACAGTATAAAATAAAAATTATTTATATAATATAATTAATTACAAATAAATAATAAGTGCATGCACACAGTAAACAGTGCACTGATACACAAGAGAGAGAGAGAGAAACCCATTCCAGAGCATCCTCTGGTTCTTTTACGTGCACGGTGTAAAGCACCGACACGAGACCTCGGTTTAACGTCCCGTCTGAGAGACTGTTAATTGTATTAGGGTAGACGGGGGATCGAACCTGCGATTCATGGATTACCAGTATTAATAGACCGTCGTGCAGTATTTATAGTGTATGTATAGCTCGATGATGATTTTCAGTGACACCAGAATTGCGACGCCATTTTGGTTGCTTAATTTGTTTACAGAGCGTATGAATACATACGGTGTTCATTTGCATAATTTATTCACTAGTGAAATACGAACACTATTCAATGGCGATATTACCCGTCTGCTGCGCAAATATTGTTATAAAAGGAGGAAGTAGTCTAGAAATTATAAGTGCAACAAATTTAAACACTTATATTATAACCAACTATATGCTCTCAATGCTAACAGCTTTATATTGTAACATCCTCTTGGAAAGGAATTTACTTAAGCTCTCAGCTTGTTTTCCAATCCATTTCAGATATCCTGTGTATTTGTATACTGTATATATATTGAATGAACTGAATAAAATATGTTATAAACTAATAGTATGGACTTTCAATACGGTCAATACGTTGTTCTATGGCCTCTGGACTTTCAATACTGCCAATTCGTTGTTCTATGGCATCTGGACTTTCAATACTGTCAATACGTTGTTCTATGACCTCTGTACTTTTAATTCAGTCAATACGTTGTTCTATGACCCCTGGATTTTTAATTATGTCAATACGTTGTTCTATGACCTCTGTACTTTTAATTCTGTCAATGCGTTGTTCTATGACCCCTGGATTTTTAATTATGTCAATACGTTGTTCTATGACCTCTGTACTTTTAATTCTGTCAATACGTTCTATGACACCTGGACGTTTAATTATGTCAATACGTTGTTCTATGACCTCTGTACTTTTAATTCTGTCAATACGTTGTTCTATGACCTCTGGACTTTTAATTATGTCAATACGTTGTTCTATGGCCCATTACTTTTAATTATGTCAATGCGTTGTTCTATGACCCCTGGACTTTTAATTATGTCAATACGTTGTTCTATGACCCCTGGACTTTTAAGTATGTCAATACGTTGTTCTATGACCTCTGTACGTTTAATTCCGTCAATACGTTGTTCTATGGCCTCTGGACTTTCAATTCAGTCAATACGTTGTTCTATGGCCTCTGTACTGTTAATTATGTCAATGCGTTGTTCTATGGCCACTGTGCTGTTAATTATGTCAATGCGTTGTGCTATGGCCACTGTGCTGTTAATTATGTCAATGCGTTGTTATATGGCCACTGTGCTGTTAATTATGTCAATGCGTTGTTCTATGGCCACTGTGCTGTTAATTATGTCAATGCGTTGTTCTATGGCCTCTGTGCTGTTAATTATGTCAATACGTTGTTCTATGGCCTCTGTACTGTTAATTATGTCAATGCGTTGTTCTATGGCCACTGTGCTGTTAATTATGTCAATGCGTTGTGCTATGGCCACTGTGCTGTTAATTATGTCAATGCGTTGTTATATGGCCACTGTGCTGTTAATTATGTCAATGCGTTGTTCTATGGCCACTGTGCTGTTAATTATGTCAATGCGTTGTTCTATGGCCTCTGTGCTGTTAATTATGTCAATACGTTGTTCTATGGCCTCTGTACTGTTAATTATGTCAATGCGTTGTTCTATGGCCACTGTGCTGTTAATTATGTCAATAGGACTTTCAATTCTGTCAATGCGCTGTTCTATGACCTCTGTACTGTTAATTCTGTCATTGCGTTGTTCTATGGCCCCTGTACTTTTAATTATGTCAATACGTTGTTCTATGACCTCTGGACTTTTAATTATGTCCATGCGTTGTTCTATGACCCCTGGACTTTTATGTATGTCAATACGTTGTTCTATGACCTCTGTACTTTTAATTCGGTCAATACGTTGTTCTATGACCTCTGTACTTTTAATTCCGTCAATACGTTGTTCTATGGCCTCTGGACTTTCAATTCAGTCAATACGTTGTTCTATGGCCTCTGTACTGTTAATTATGTCAATGCGTTGTTCTATGGCCACTGTGCTGTTAATTATGTCAATGCGTTGTGCGTGCTATGGCCACTGTGCTGTTAATTATGTCAATGCGTTGTTCTATGGCCACTGTGCGGTTAATTATGTCAATGCGTTGTTATATGGCCTCTGTACTGTTAATTCCGTCAATACGTTGTTCTATGGCCTCTGGACTTTCAATTCTGTCAATGCGTTGTTCTATGACCTCTGTACATTTAATTATGTCAATATGACTTTCAATTCTGTCAATGCGCTGTTCTATGACCTCTGTACTGTTAATTCCGTCAATACGTTGTTCTATGACCTATGTACTGTTAATTCCGTCAATACGTTGTTCTATGGCTTCTGTACTGTTAATGCCGTCAATACGTTGTTCTATGGCCTCTGGACTTTCAATTCAGTCAATACGTTGTTCTATGACCCCTGGACTTTTAATTATGTCAATAGGTTGTTCTATGACCTCTGGACTTTCAATTCAGTCAATGCGTTGTTCTATGACCCCTGGACTTTTAATTATATCAATGCGTTGTTCTATGACCTCTGTACTGTTAATTCCGTCAATACGTTGTTCTATGGCCTCTGGACTTTCAATTCAGTCAATGCATTGTTCTATGACCCCTGTACTTTTATTTATGTCAATAGGTTGTTCTATGACCCCTGGACTTTCAATTCAGTCAATACGTTGTTCTATGGCCACTGTGCATTTAATTATGCCAATAGGTTGTTCTATGGCCTCTGCACTTTCCATTCGGTCATTACGTTGTTCTTTGACCCTGTACTGTTAATTCTGTCATGATGTTGTTATATGGCCCCTGGACTTTTAATTATGTCATTACGTTGTTCGATGGCCCCTGTACTTTCAATTCGGTCATTACATTGTTCTATGGCCCTTGGACTTTTTGTTTGGTGGGGGGGGGGGGTAATCCACACAACAGGTATATGTCACATCTATCCAGACTAGCCAGTTATTAGTGGTGGAGGTAGACCCCATATATATATATAGGCATACAACACATACAATATACCTTTCTCTAGTAATGGAAGAAGACCCCGGCAATATACAATAACTACAATACACCTTTCTCTAGTGATGGAGATCCCGGCTATATACAATATATACAATACACCTTTCTCTAGTGACGGAGGAAGATCCCGGCTATATACAATATACCTTTCTCTAGTGACGGAGGAAGATCCCGGCTATATACAATATACTTTTCTCTGGTGACGGAGGAAGATCCCGGCTATATACAATAAATACAATATACCGTTCTCTAGTGACGGAGGAAGATCCCGGCTATATACAATAAATACAATATACCTTTCTCCAGTGACGGAGGAAGATCCCGGCTATATACAATAAATACAATATACCGTTCTCTAGTGACGGAGGAAGATCCCGGCTATATACAATAACTACAATACACCTTTCTCTAGTGATGGAGATCCCGGCTATATACAATAAATACAATATACCGTTCTCTAGTGACGGAGGAAGATCCCGGCTATATACAATATATACAATACACCTTTCTCCAGTGACGGAGGAAGATCCCGGCTATATACAATAAATACAATATACCTTTCTCCAGTGACGGAGGAAGATCCCGGCTATATACAATATACCTTTCTCTAGTGACGGAGGAAGATCCCGGCTATATACAATATACCTTTCTCTAGAGACGGAGGAAGATCCCGGCTATATACAATATACCTTTCTCCAGTGACGGAGGAAGATCCCAGCTATATACAATAACAACAATATACCTTTCTCCAGTGACGAAGGAAGATCCCGGCTATATACAATATATACAATATACCTTTCTCTAGTGACGGAGGAAGATCCCGGCTATATACAATATATACAATATACCTTTCTCTAGTGACGGAGGAAGATCACGGCTATATACAATAAATACAATATACCTTTCTCTAGTGATGGAGGAAGATCCCGGCTATATACAATAACTACAATACACCTTTCTCTAGTGATGGAGATCCCGGCTATATACAATAAATACAATATACCTTTCTCTAGTGACGGAGGAAGATCCCGGCTATATACAATATATACAATACACCTTTCTCCAGTGACGGAGGAAGATCCCGGCTATATACAATATACCTTTCTCCAGTGACGGAGGAAGATCCCGGCTACATACAATAAATACAATATACCTTTCTCCAGTGACGGAGGAAGATCCCGGCTATATACAATATACCTTTCTCCAGTGACGGAGGAAGATCCCGGCTATATACAATATACCTTTCTCTAGTGACGGAGGAAGATCCCGGCTATATACAATATACCTTTCTCCAGTGACGGAGGAAGATCCCAGCTATATACAATAACTACAATATACCTTTCTCCAGTGACGGAGGAAGATCCCGGCTATATACAATATATACAATATACCTTTCTCTAGTGACGGAGGAAGATCCCGGCTATATACAATATATACAATATACCTTTCTCTAGTGACGGAGGAAGATCACGGCTATATACAATAAATACAATATACCTTTCTCTAGTGATGGAGGAAGATCCCGGCTATATACAATATATACAATATACCTTTCTCTAGTGATGGAGGAAGATCCCGGCTATATACAATATACCTTTCTCTAGTGACGGAGGAAGATCCCGGCTATATACAATATACCTTTCTCTAGTGACGGAGGAAGATCCCGGCTATATACAATAACTACAATATACCTTTCTCCAGTGACGGAGGAAGATCCCGGCTATATACAATATATACAATATACCTTTCTCTAGTGACGGAGGAAGATCCCGGTTATATACAATATATACAATATACCTTTATCTAGTGACGGAAGAAGATCCCGGCTATATACAATAAATATAATACTATACCTTTCTCTAAGAGGATGCTGTAAAGCCTCGACCCCCTTTGTGGCCTCGCTCGGTAACTCACTTCCGATATAGAACACCTTACACTGGTACATCACGTTGCTCTTCCCTACCACCATTTTGATGCGCGTGCTTCACGGATCGCAGGCTAATATTGACGGGCTAGTGTACTGAAATGGAATTATATGTATACATAAGTTTATATCGTTGCATTTAATTAAAGCTTACAGGTGCCGTTATATCAGCGCTATAACGTCATCGTACAATGTTACAACGTCACGAACATTGCAACAACGTCTACGTACAGTGTAACAACGGCAACGCACAGTGCAACAACGTCAACGTATATTTTAACAACGACAACGCACAGTGCAACAACGTCAACATATAATACAACAATAGCAACATACTGTGTAGCAACGTTAACGTACATTGCAACAACGTCAACGTACATTGTGTCAACGTCAACGTACAATACAACAACGTCAACGTACATTATAGCAACGTCAACGCACAGTGCGACAACGTCAACGGACAGTGTAACAACGTCAATGAACAGCATAACAACGTCAATTAAAATAGCAACAACGTCAGCGTACAATGTGACAACGTCAACATACAGTGTAACAACGTCAACATAGAGTGCAACAACGTCAGTGAACAGTGCAACAACGTCAACGAAAAGTGAAACAACCTCAACGTACAGTGTAAACAACGTCAACGAAGAGTGAAACAACCTCAACGTACAGTATAGCAACGTCAACGAACATTGTATCAATGCCATCGTACAGTGCAATAACGTCAATGAACAGTGTAACGACGTCAACGTACAGTGTAAGAACGTCACTTTGTAATGATTTGTATTGATGCTTTGTGCTTGGGCCAGAAATGGCTTATTACAAAAAAAAAGAACGTTACATTCCATACTGTTAGGTAACTAGAGCACGAGGTCAAATGCACGAGAACTTTGTAAGCCATGCATATACTCAACAGTTGATGCAATGTCGCACAAGCATTGTCTCATACTACCTTTTGATGACAGTTCCGATTCTTTTTTGATAATCGGCCATTTCCGTCACATAACTAGGTCACCAGGTCAATTGAAAGAAACACAAAGTACACGTGTAGATATCAGTACATAGTCACTCAAACCCCGTTATCATTCGTCGAACTATAGTATTTGTATAAGCTCGCTGAAATCGGCCATTTCCGTCACAAACTAGGTCACTAGGTCAACACAAACTAGGTCACTAGGTCAGATGCAAGATTGCCCGTGATGGAAGTCGTGATAGCGCAGTGGATGCGCGTTCGCTTCAGGTGCGAAAGGTCCGGAGTTCGAGCCCCACTGGAGCCGTTACGATTGTGCCCTTAGGCAAGGCTTTTAAATTCCACGTTGCCTCTTCTCTCTCCCTCGTGGCGATCAGGAATGAGGTCTCGAGAGTGATTTATATAAGTTAAAATAACTTGTTTCGCAATCGAGCTCAAATAAATTTGTATAAACTAAGATTGCCCGTATTGCAACATCTCTATATTACTGGATATCCAGGAGATCGCTAGGATCACATCGATAGTCAACTCAATCACTGTCAGATTAAAGAAAAACCGTTAAACACTGTAACGTTGGAGCCTCCTTGGTGTAGTGGATACGGCGCCCGCCTCGTTAATGGAGAGGTTGTGAGTTCGAACACCGCCAGAGCCACGGTGGTGATGTCATTGTGATATTTAGATTTGGCCGGTGCTTCGAAACATCAATTGGTGAAGTCGTGATAGCACAGTGGATACGCGTTTGCTTCAGGTGCGAATGGTCCGGCGTTCGAGCCCCGGTGGAGTCGTTACGAGTGTGCACTTAGGCAAGGAATTTTAATTCCACGTTGCCTATTCTCTCTCCATCGTGGCGATGGATTCCATCAGGAATGAGGTCTCGAGAATTATTAATATAAGTTGTAAGAACTTGTTTCGCAATCGTGCTAAAATACATGTGTATAAACTAAGCATCATGTAATATGTGTTTGGAATGGCTCCCACTGTGGAGCCTCCGTGGTGTACTGGATACTGTGTCCGCCTTGGAACCGAGATGTGGCCAGTTCGAGCCGTTAGAACCGCGGTGGTGATGTCATTGTGATATTTAGATATGACAGGTGCTTCGAAACATCAAGCAATATGTGTTTGGAATGGCTCCCACTGTGGAGCCTCCGTGGTGTACTGGATACTGTGTCCGCCTTGGAACCGAGATGTGGCCAGTTCGAGCCGTTAGAACCGCGGTGGTGATGTCATTGTGATATTTAGATATGACAGGTGCTTCGAAACATCAAGCAATATGTGTTTGGAATGGCTCCCACTGTGGAGCCTCCGTGGTGTACTGGATACTGTGTCCGCCTTGGAACCGAGATGTGGCCAGTTCGAGCCGTTAGAACCGCGGTGGTGATGTCATTGTGATATTTAGATATGACAGGTGCTTCGAAACATCAAGCAATATGTGTTTGGAATGGCTCCCACTGTGAAGCCTCCGCCGTGGTGTACTGGATACGGTGTCCGCCGTTAGAACCGCGGTGGTGACGTCCTTAGGTAAGACTCTTATATCCACATTGCTTCTTCTTTCTCTCTCTCTCTCTCATCGCGATGGAATCCATTAGAGCGATTAAACTAATGTTGTAAAAATCCCAATCGGGCTAAACAAACATTGTATCGACAATTGTAGCTATTGAAATAGTTTATTTAATTGTGTTTGTACTTGGTAGCAATTCATATGAATAAACGTGGTCGCCACATGAACGTGTACACATCACCCACACACACCTAGCTTGCTAATGTCTGGCTCCCTTGTCTCTATGTCTCACGTCAGAGATTAAAATAGTGGGTTAAGAATATAAACATTGTATGTGTTTTACGTTTAATAACCGTCGATACCGGATGTCCGCATCAGTGACGCCCCCTGAAGGACAATAGGGAGTTTCTTTTCTGTTTTTTGTTGTTGTTTTGATTATTGTGCAATGATTGTGAACACGGTACCAGACGATCCTCTGGTTCTTCTATGAAGACGGTGTAGAGCTCCAACACGATACATCGGTATGATAAAACAACGTTATTCTTGGCTGATATTAGTCAATTGAGTAGGGCCTATGTAGTAGAGTGCACTCTAAGATCCTTGGATTACGAGCCCTGACGGTTGTAACTGCACTTTTGATCAGCTCAAGCATTTCATGTCATTCAACCGGTGTGCATTCGATTAGCGCATTAGAAAAAAACCATATTTTTTCAAGGGAGCTTTGTTTGTTAAACCAGCGATACTCACTCGTGTGAGCGATATCGTTGTGTATTAATAAGTGTTCACCGGATGGATAATGCTCGAACAACGGGATGCTTCCAAGGCAGACGTGACAAATATATGCGGCTTACATATGTAGACAGTGACTTACCTCAGGTGCAGCTTGCAACTTCCGACGTCTGCTGGGATATTTGTAATTTCAGAGAAAATTCGTCTGCTTTATACACCCGGAATTGGATCCGAGAATAGCTGCCCAGTATATCCAAACACTTCCGAGCTATACTTTAATCGTAACTCCTGAAAATTACAGCGTTTAACGCCATATTTTAAAAAACACCACCCAAACTCCAGTAATTTCGCTATATTAAGCGTTCCACCCGAGCAACCGATCCGCTGAATTCACACAGTGAATAAAAATAAAATTGATACACACCTATCAAACGTCTGTAAACATCTAACCGGTTTATACAGTGTCGTCTGCTTTACAGTGGATACAATTTAACCATTGAAACTTTCAACTATTGATGATGCTCAGTGTGATTATACTGCAGGGCTGGTTCCTACACGGTGTGGGCTGGTTCCTACATGGTGTGTATTATACTGCAGGGCTGGTTCCTACATGGTGTGGGCTGGTTCCTACATGGTGTGTATTATACTGCAGGGCTGGTTCCTACATGGTGTGGGCTGGTTCCTACATGGTGTGTATTATACTGCAGGGCTGGTTCCTACATGGTGTGGGCTGGTTCCTACATGGTGTGTATTATACTGCAGGGCTGGTTCCTACATTGTGTGGGCTGGTTCATACATAGTGTGTATTATACTGCAGGGCTGGTTCCTACATTGTGTGGGCTGGTTCCTACATGGTGTGTATTATACTGCAGGGCTGGTTCCTACATGGTGTGGGCTGGTTCCTACATAGTGTGTATTATACTGCAGGGCTGGTTCCTACACGGTGTGGGCTGGTTCCTACATGGTGTGTATTATACTGCAGGGCTGGCTCGTACACGGTGTGTATTATACTGCAGGGCTGGCTCGTACACGGTGTGTATTATACTGCAGGGCTGGCTCGTACACGGTGTGTATTATACTGCAGGGCTGGCTCGTACATGGTGTGTATTATACTGCAGGGCTGGCTCGTACATGGTGTGTATTATACTGCAGGGCTGGTTCCTACATGGTGTGGGCTGGTTCCTACATGGTGTGTATTATACTGCAGGGCTGGGTCCTACATGGTGTGGGCTGGTTCCTACATGGTGTGTATTATGCTGCATGGCTGGTTCCTACATGGTGTGTATTATACTGCAGGGCTGGTTCCTACATGGTGTGTATTATACTGCATGGCTGGTTCCTACATGGTGTGTATTATACTGCACGGCTGGTTCCTACACGGTGTGTATTATACTGCAGGGCTGGTTCCTACATGGTGTGTATTATACTGCAGGGCTGGTTCATACATGGTGTGTATTATACTGCAGGGCTGGTTCCTACATGGTTCGTATTATACTGCAGGGCTGGTTCGTACACGGTGTGTATTATACTGCAGGGCTGGCTCGTACATGGTGTGTATTATACTGAAGGGCTGGTTCCTACATGGTGTGTATTTTACTGCAGGGCTGGTTCCTACATGGTGTGTATTATATTGCAGGGCTGGCTCGTACACGGTGTGTATTATACTGCATGGCTGGTTCCTACATGGTGTGTATTATACTGCATGGCTGGTTCCTACATGGTGTGTATTATACTGCAGGGCTGGCTCCTACATGGTGTGTATTATACTGCAGGGCTGGTTCCTACATGGTGTGTATTATACTGCAGGGCTGGTTCCTACATGGTGTGTATTATACTGCACGGCTGGCTCGTACAGGGTGTGTATTATACTGCATGGCTGGTTCCTACACGGTGTGTATTATACTGAAGGGCTGGTTCCTACATGGTGTGTATTATACTGCAGGGCTGGCTCGTACATGGTGTGTATTATACTGCAGGGCTGGCTCGTACACGGTGTGTATTATACTGCAGAGCTGGCTCGTACACGGTGTGTATTATACTGCATGGCTGGCTCGTACATGGTGTGTATTATACTGAAGGGCTGGCTCGTACACGGTGTGTATTATACTGCAGGGCTGGTTCGTACACGGTGTGTATTATACTGCAGGGCTGGCTCGTACACGGTGTGTATTATACTACAGGGCTGGCTCGTACACGGTGTGTATTATACTGCAGGGCTGGTTCGTACACGGTGTGTATTATACTGCAGGGCTGGTTCGTACACGGTGTGTATTATACTGCAGGGCTGGTTCCTACACGGTGTGTATTATACTGCAGGGCTGGTTCCTACATGGTGTGTATTATACTGCAGGGCTGGCTCGTACACGGTGTGTATTATACTGCAGGGCTGGCTCGTACACGGTGTGTATTATACTGCATGGCTGGCTCGTACATGGTGTGTATTATACTGCAGGGCTGGCTCGTACACGGTGTGTATTATACTGCCTGGTTGGCTCGTACATGGTGTGTATTATACTGAAGGGCTGGCTCGTACACGGTGTGTATTATACTGCAGGGCTGGCTCGTACATGGTGTGTATTATACTGAAGGGCTGGTTCCTACATGGTGTGTATTTTACTGCAGGGCTGGTTCCTACATGGTGTGTATTATATTGCAGGGCTGGCTCGTACACGGTGTGTATTATACTGCATGGCTGGTTCCTACATGGTGTGTATTATACTGCATGGCTGGTTCCTACATGGTGTGTATTATACTGCAGGGCTGGCTCCTACATGGTGTGTATTATACTGCAGGGCTGGTTCCTACATGGTGTGTATTATACTGCAGGGCTGGTTCCTACATGGTGTGTATTATACTGCACGGCTGGCTCGTACAGGGTGTGTATTATACTGCATGGCTGGTTCCTACACGGTGTGTATTATACTGAAGGGCTGGTTCCTACATGGTGTGTATTATACTGCAGGGCTGGCTCGTACATGGTGTGTATTATACTGCAGGGCTGGCTCGTACACGGTGTGTATTATACTGCAGAGCTGGCTCGTACACGGTGTGTATTATACTGCATGGCTGGCTCGTACATGGTGTGTATTATACTGAAGGGCTGGCTCGTACACGGTGTGTATTATACTGCAGGGCTGGTTCGTACACGGTGTGTATTATACTGCAGGGCTGGCTCGTACACGGTGTGTATTATACTACAGGGCTGGCTCGTACACGGTGTGTATTATACTGCAGGGCTGGTTCGTACACGGTGTGTATTATACTGCAGGGCTGGTTCGTACACGGTGTGTATTATACTGCAGGGCTGGTTCCTACATGGTGTGTATTATACTGCAGGGCTGGTTCCTACATGGTGTGTATTATACTGCAGGGCTGGCTCGTACACGGTGTGTATTATACTGCAGGGCTGGCTCGTACTCGGTGTGTATTATACTGCATGGCTGGCTCGTACATGGTGTGTATTATACTGCAGGGCTGGCTCGTACACGGTGTGTATTATACTGCCTGGTTGGCTCGTACATGGTGTGTATTATACTGAAGGGCTGGCTCGTACACGGTGTGTATTATACTGCAGAGCTGGCTCGTACACGGTGTGTATTATACTGCATGGCTGGCTCGTACATGGTGTGTATTATACTGAAGGGCTGGCTCGTACACGGTGTGTATTATACTGCAGGGCTGGTTCGAACACGGTGTGTATTATACTGCAGGGCTGGCTCGTACACGATGTGTATTATACTGCAGGGCTGGTTCGTACACGGTGTGTATTATACTGCAGGGCTGGCTCATACACGGTGTGTATTATACTGCAGGGCTGGCTCATACACGGTGTGTATTATACTGCACGGCTGGCTCGTACAGGGTGTGTATTATACTGCATGGCTGGTTCCTACATGGTGTGTATTATACTGCATGGCTGGTTCCTACATGGTGTGTATTATACTGCAGGGCTGGCTCCTACATGGTGTGTATTATACTGCAGGGCTGGTTCCTACATGGTGTGTATTATACTGCAGGGCTGGTTCCTACATGGTGTGTATTATACTGCACGGCTGGCTCGTACAGGGTGTGTATTATACTGCATGGCTGGTTCCTACACGGTGTGTATTATACTGAAGGGCTGGTTCCTACATGGTGTGTATTATACTGCAGGGCTGGCTCGTACATGGTGTGTATTATACTGCAGGGCTGGCTCGTACACGGTGTGTATTATACTGCAGAGCTGGCTCGTACACGGTGTGTATTATACTGCATGGCTGGCTCGTACATGGTGTGTATTATACTGAAGGGCTGGCTCGTACACGGTGTGTATTATACTGCAGGGCTGGTTCGTACACGGTGTGTATTATACTGCAGGGCTGGCTCGTACACGGTGTGTATTATACTACAGGGCTGGCTCGTACACGGTGTGTATTATACTGCAGGGCTGGTTCGTACACGGTGTGTATTATACTGCAGGGCTGGTTCGTACACGGTGTGTATTATACTGCAGGGCTGGTTCCTACATGGTGTGTATTATACTGCAGGGCTGGTTCCTACATGGTGTGTATTATACTGCAGGGCTGGCTCGTACACGGTGTGTATTATACTGCAGGGCTGGCTCGTACTCGGTGTGTATTATACTGCATGGCTGGCTCGTACATGGTGTGTATTATACTGCAGGGCTGGCTCGTACACGGTGTGTATTATACTGCCTGGTTGGCTCGTACATGGTGTGTATTATACTGAAGGGCTGGCTCGTACACGGTGTGTATTATACTGCAGAGCTGGCTCGTACACGGTGTGTATTATACTGCATGGCTGGCTCGTACATGGTGTGTATTATACTGAAGGGCTGGCTCGTACACGGTGTGTATTATACTGCAGGGCTGGTTCGAACACGGTGTGTATTATACTGCAGGGCTGGCTCGTACACGATGTGTATTATACTGCAGGGCTGGTTCGTACACGGTGTGTATTATACTGCAGGGCTGGCTCATACACGGTGTGTATTATACTGCAGGGCTGGCTCATACACGGTGTGTATTATACTGCAGGGCTGGCTCATACACGGTGTGTATTATACTGCAGGGCTGGCTCGTACACGGTGTGTATTATACTGCAGGGCTGGCTCATACACGGTGTGTATTATACTGCAGGGCTGGTTCCTACATGGTGTGCATTATACTGCATGGCTGGCTCCTACACGGTGTGTATTATGCTGCAGGGCTGGTTCCTATATGGTGTGGGCTGGTTCCTACATGTTGTGTATTATACTGCAGGGCTGGCTCGTACACGGTGTGTATTATACTGCAGGGCTGGTTCCTACATGGTGTGTATTATACTGCAGGGCTGGTTCGTACACGATGTGTATTATACTGCAGGGCTGGTTCGTACACGGTGTGTATTATACTGCAGGGCTGGTTCCTACATGGTGTGTATTATACTGCAGGGCTGGTTCGTACACGGTGTGTATTATACTGAAGGGCTGGTTCCTACATGGTGTGTATTATACTGCAGGGCTGGTTCCTACATGGTGTGTATTATACTGCAGGGCTGGCTCGTACACGGTGTGTATTATACTGCAGGGCTGGCTCGTACATGGTGTGTATTATACTGAAGGGCTGGTTCCTACATGGTGTGTATTATACTGCATGGCTGGCTCGTACACGATGTGTATTATACTGCAGGGCTGGCTCGTACACGGTGTGTATTATACTGCAGGGCTGGCTCGTACACGGTGTGGGATACATGGATGGTCATAATACGATTAGACAATCCGTGTTTAACGCAAATAGTTGATGTAATGTAACAGGAATTAACATGGATTGACGGATCTGTAGTCCAGTGGTAACACGCTGGACTGATAATCCAGGGATCGCAGGTTCGATCCCCCGTCTGACCCTAATAAAATTAACCGTCTTTCAGATGGGACTTTAAACCGAGGTCTCGTGTCGGTGTTGTACACTGTGCACGTAAAAGAACCAGAGGAGACTCTGGAATGGGGATCTGTCTGTATCATTGCACTATCCTCCAAAAATCTAAAATGACTAATCTCTTCAGGGGCGTCGCTCATATGGGCAACAGGTAGTGATGATAAATGAACGTAAAAAACACACATGGATTGAAACATTCACAATTCACCAATAAACGTATCCCTGCAAGTTGTATTGGGTTTCATTGGGTGAATATGCTGTATGGTAGCTCACGACTTCATTTTGTTTAATCTATCAATGATCGATTTATATATACGATATATACAATGAACGAAAATGCGAGACTTGGTGGTATGCATGTAAAGAAATAATTATAAATGTCCGTTTTCGGTTGACTGAGATAAGTGTAATATTTTCATTTCATGGGGTTTATAAATACACATTTGCTATCGGATTGCTCCTAACAGGTTATGAAGATAATTTATGCCTTTAATGTACACGTATCTTTTAACTAATATCCATCGCAGATGTAACTATAACAGGGCGTTGCCGGTGTACCGAAGTAAAGTGACCCCATAGAATAACGACAACGGTCAGTATTCTCCAAAGAATAGTGAGCCCCCGGTCATAAGATTGTGACCCCCCCCGCAAATAAAATTACACATCGCGAATAAATGTGACCCCCATAGAATAGCGACCCCCGATTATTGTTTAAATAAAAGTGACCTGGGTACGACAAACCCCCTCTACGCGAAGTTAAATGACGATTCGCGATAAAGACAATACGGACGCCCTCCATGACCACCTCCTCTGCACACCCACCCCAAAGTCACTTAAAATTAAATGGTTCATATTTGATTAATTTCAGTCTGACGCTTGTTGAAATATTCAATAAAGTTAGTTATTATAACAGATGGCAAGCGGTTCGACATCGATCATAATGTGGCGTCCGTGGTCCAGTGGTAGAGCGTCGGATTTGGAATCGAACGGTCCCGGGTTCGATACTCGGCCAGGCCACGTATGTAGTGTCATTGAGCAAGGCACCTCACACACATTGCTTAGTACTGGTTAATCGCTTAGGTCGGCTAAGCCTGCCCAGGAAAACATGTCTAAGTCCCCGCGAGGGGTTTGACATTAAAGGAACATACATACACATACATAATTCTAGGTCGCACCATTATGACTGTAAATAGAATTGTTATACTTCGACTGGTTCACTGATTTACTTTGTTACTTGGACATATAGATACTTCTTCGAATAAGAGTACTCTTGCAAAACTTGTATTTGAGTAAGCCTATATATATATAGGCTAGTATAGAACTATATTGATGCGTCCGATTAGCGCAGTGGTTAACACGCTCGCTTCTCACCAATGCAGCCCTGATTCGAACCTCGGACCGGGGAAGTATGTAAGATGGCACGGTCGTTGCCAGATGGGACAGGTGGGTTTTCTCCGGGTACTCCGGTTTCCTTCCACGCGAATGACCACATTTGTAAATGCTATCATCCGTGCCAACGAGAGTGATTAATATAAGTTGTTAAAACTTGCTTCGCAATCGTTAGTTTAAACTTTATTTATTTTACAACGATTGCGAAGCAAGTTGTAACAACTTATATTAATCACTCTCGTTGGCGCGGATGAAAGCGTACATGTGGTCATTCGTGTGGGAGGAAATCGGAGTACCCGGAGAAAACCCACCTGTCGGTACTCTGGTTTCCTCCCACATGAATGATTACATTTACGCTCTCATCCGCGCCACCGAGAGTGGTTAAAACAAGTTCGTGCCGAAAACTACGCCACTGTATAATACATTGTAAAACTACGTGGAAATCGTGATAGCGCAGTGGATGCGCGTTCGCTTTAGGTGCGAAAGGTCCGGAGTTCGAGCCCCACTGGAGCCGTTACGATTGTGCCCTTAGGCAAGGCATTTAAATTCCACGTTGCCTCTTCTCTCTCCCACGTGGCGATGGATTCCATCAGGAATGAGGTCTCGAGAGTGATTTATATAAGTTGAAATAACTTGTTTCGCAATCGAGCTAAAATAAATTTGTATAAACTAAACTAAACTACGCCACTGTATAATACCTTGCATAAACTACGCCACTGTATAATACCTTGCATAAACTACGCCACTGTATAATACCTTGCATAAACTACGCCACTGTATAATACCTTGTGTAAACTACGCCACTGTATAATACCTTGCATAAACTACGCCACTGTATAATACCTTGCATAAACTACGCCACTGTATAATACCTTGCATAAACTACGCCACTGTATAATACCTTGCATAAACTACGCCACTGTATAATACCTTGCATAAACTACGCCACTGTATAATACCTTGTGTAAACTACGCCACTGTATAATACCTTGCATAAACTACGCCACTGTATAATACCTTGCATAAACTACGCCACTGTATAATACCTTGCATAAACTACGCCACTGTATAATACCTTGCATAAACTACGCCACTGTATAATACCTTGCATAAACTACGCCACTGTATAATACCTTGTGTAAACTACGCCACTGTATAATACCTTGCATAAACTACGCCACTGTATAATACCTTGCATAAACTACGCCACTATATAATACCTTGCATAAACTACGCCACTGTATAATACCTTGCATAAACTACGCCACTGTATAATACCTTGCATAAACTATACCACTGTATAATACCTTGCATAAACTGACGATCCTGTCTGTATCAGTTCATTACTCTCGATATGGTTGCGAAGTTTGGCGTTTTCCACTTCAATAAGTAGTTCAGTTACAACTGACTGGACGATTCAACAATTGGTCCCAAGACCTTTATGAAACCCCAATGGCCAAGTGGTGCAACTCACTTCCCTTTAAATAGTGTAACAGCAAACACTATAGTGTTAGTCCACACTGAATTTATCTCTGTGTTTTACGTTTATTTATCGTCGCTACCGGTTGCCCATATTTGCGACGCATCCTGAAGAGATTAGTCATTTTAGACTTTTGGAGGATAGTACCATGATGCAGGCATACTGATTCAAGAGTCTCCTCTGGTTCTTGTACGTGCACGGTGTAAAGCACCGACACGAGACCTCGGATTAAAGTCCCACCTGAAAGAGTCTTTCAGATGGGACTTTAAACCGAGGTATCGTGTCGGTGTTGTACACCGTGCACGTAAAAGAACCAGAGTAGACTCTGGAATGGGGCTCTGTCTGTATCATGAACTATCCTCCAAAATCTAAAATGACTAATCTCTCCAGGAGGCGTCGCTAATATGGGCAACCGGTAGCGACGATAAATATATGTAAAACACACACAATCTCATCACCATGCCCTTACACAAACTGGCGGCAAAATGTGTACACCTTCTACGTGGCGTACACACGTGTTTACATACTGTGTGAGGTACACACTAGTTCACACACTTCTAGAGAATGAAAACAAAATCTGGTTGAGGATCTAGTTTATATAAATTCTGATTAATATAACTGATAAATAAACAGGTAATAGTTGACAATAGTTGACATTCTGTCAACTATCACGAGTATTGTGTTATGTGTACACATGCATATGTTATCTTTATGTTATCTTTCGGGTTGTACGGCTGCATCAGTACCATTTCTGGCTATATCGCCGGCGGGCAGTTTACCTAACAACACCTTTCCTGGGCAGGCTCCAGCGGTTAACCAGTACTTGGGTGCACCAACCTCCGTAAGAAACTGCCAACTTTTTCATATAAATGAGACACACACATGCATACTATATCATGTATGCTATATAAAACATGAAGACGACTGTGCATTAGTTGCTAACATTATGTCCACTATTCTAAATACATACATTGTATATGATGAAATTACACATATAATTATAATATAAAATTACATCAATATTTAATATGCAACAAAGGCACGGCCAGCGGGTGCAACAACGCTCGAATTACAAGCGTCTAAAAATCAAGAAGGTCAAACTTATCAAAGTTTGTTTATACACATTTAGCTCGATTGTCAAACGACATCCCTGATGGGAGAGGCGAGCCAAGTTGGAGCCAAGAGTCTTGCATAAGGACACCGCTACCAACACGGCAGGGCTCGATCCCACAACCTCTTGGTTACAAGGCGCATACAGCATCGCACCAACGGCACCACAGAGCGCCACGATATAGTTATTTATCGCGGTCATACATATAGCAAATAAATCAGTATAGCTAAGGGAATTATGCACGAATGTAATGGACTTCTGTCCGACAGCAGTGAAAGCACTGCATTGAGCCAACTATTATACAGGGCGGGTTGCTATGCTAACAGGGCGGGTTTCTATGCTAACAGGGCGGGTTGCTATGCTAACAGGGCGGGTTTCTATGCTAACAGGGCGGGTTGCTATGCTAACAGGGCGGGTTTCTATGCTAACAGGGCGGGTTGCTATGCTATGCTAACATGGCGGGTTGCTATGCCGGATCACCTCTACACGGCATGAGCTGTACATTGTGCAAGTCTATACGCCTACATATTATTGGGCGGATCGATATGTTAACAGGGCGGGTTGGTATGCCAGCAATCTATATGACGAGAGACGCACCACTGATAAGCCGACACCCAACTTGGCACGGGCCCCACTCAAGGTTTGTTGATAAGCCGACCCCCGAACAGGACTCAACCCCAACAACATTGCCAAGCCTATGTTCATAAACTATGCTGTGTTAGGTTGGTTACGTATTGTTAATTCTTCACAGAAACCGTTTGAAAGTTTTAATAAAACGTAATTTAGTCATACAATCGCCCAAGCAATCGTCTATATACAGTGTATAATTAGAATGGTTACACCTTAAAGTTGTCAACCGCGACATGACACACTATCAAAACAGCTTAAAGCAACTTAACACTTTTGAAAACATTTTGTGAAGCATGTAATTATATAATAAAGAGAATGCTATATATACAGCGACAATATGAGAATGGTATATATACCGCGACAATATGAGAATAGTATATATACCGCGACAATATGAGAATGGTATATATACCGCGACAATATGAAAATGATATATATACCGCGATAATATGAGAATGATATATATACCGCGACAATATGATTACGGTGCAAGCTATCAATCACTCTAAATACCACGGGTACATGCATCACAGGGGAGCGGAAGATCACAAATCCTAGATAAATGTGACTTCTAAATATTCGACCTGAGCATTCGGCGTATATTCAACTCGTAGCATACCATCGACTGCGTAATATATAGTATACATTAACAATCTGATAATTAAGACAGTTTTAATTATATATTCTTCAGCCAAAGAAATTCAAGGTTGACTTTCAAAACCATAGCAGGCATTGCTGATAGAGAGCATGCAGGTGCATACAAGTAATTTCTAATACGGACAGTTGTATCTACTCCTAGTATATAGTTTAAAAAAAATCAGTATCTACTCCTAGTATATAGTTTTAAAAAAATCATCAATCAGGTATGCATATCGCTGTACTATACTACTACTATATTACAAACATATTCTACATGAATAGAGCATCTTCAATATCACTACAAGTGCTACCCCCTTACCGAAACGAAAGTATAAGAGAGTTGAGTGCAGCGTAGGGTAGATATGATCAGATGGATCTGTAGTCCAGTGGTAACACGTTGGACTGGTAATCCAGGGATCGCAGGTTCGATCCCCCGTCTGACCCTAATTAAGTCTTTCAGATGGGACGTTAAACCGGTCTCGTGTCGGTGCTTTACATTGTGCACGTAAACGAAGAGGAGACTCTGGAATGGGTCTCTGTCTGTATCATGCACTAATTCTCCAAAATCTAAAATAACTAATCTCTTCAGGAGGCGTCGCTCATATGGGCAACCGGTAGCGACGATAAATAAACGTAAAACGCACATGCACGTGGTAGATAGGGAGGCTTTACTTGCCTTTGTACTATCTAATAACCAATTAATGTAATAGCCAATCAATGATATAAAGCCACGAAACATGTCAACTAAATTTAAAGTTGTTGTTTTATTTCAGTTTATTTATCGTCGCTACCGGTTGCTCATCTGAGCGACGGGCAGCTTACCTAACAACACCTTTCCTGGGCAGGCTCTAGCGGTTAACCAGTTCTTGGTACACCAACCTCCGTAATAAACTACCTACAGTTTCATATCGAGTGAGGCTAGAAACAGTGATCACTCATGGTAGGCTAAAAGTCAGTGACCGTAACCACTCGAGCACATAGGTGGTGAAAGGGAGAGTATGCTTGCCTCTTTATAACACGTGAAACATTGGGTTATATGGTCACTGGCTTTTACATCAATTTGGTATAAAGGGAGGGAATTACGACAGGTCTACGAGATCGTAGTAGTGCACACGTATACGTAAGAAACTATTTCTTGAAAGCTACATAAAGTTAATTCGAAAATCTATCCAATAGTACTACTTTCCATAGTAGTACTACTTTCCCAATTGGTAAATTCCTCATCTAGTCATTACTATTTGCTGCCGGGTCACTAAAAAAGGGAACGCTACCGGGGCACTAACCAGGGGAACGCTACAGGGCACTAACACGGGGAACGCTACAGGGCACTAACTAGGGGAACGCTACTGCACTAACAAGGGGGATGCTAACGGAGCGTTAACAAGATGAAAGCTAGCGTACTGTGAGCATTGACAAGGGGGACTTATACCGTGGCAGTAACATGGGGGGGGGGAAATTTACTGGGGCATTGACAAGGGCGAATTATACCGTGGCAGTATCATGGGGGAAAGTTACTGGGGGCATTGGCAAGGGGGGATTATACCGTGGCAGTAACATGGGGGGGGGGAGTTACTGGGGGCATTGGCAAGGGGGAATTATACCGTGGCAGTAACATAGGGGAAACGTTACTGGGGTATTGGCACGGGGAAGTATACCGTTGCATTAACATGGGGGACGATACTGGCGGCATTAGCAAGGGGGAATTATACCGTGGCAGTAACATGGGGGGAAAGTTACTGGGGGCATTAGCAAGGGGAATTATACCGTGTCAGTAACATGGGGGAAAGTTACTGTGGGCATTAGCAAGGGGGAATTATACCGTGGCAGTAACATGGGGGGGGGGAAGTTACTGGGGGGCATTAGCAAGGGGGACTTATACCGTGTCAGTAACATGGGGGGGACGTTACTGGGGGCATTAGCAAGGGGAATGCTACACTGTTTTATATTTATGCAACCTGATCACAGCTGTAAAATAAGAACACAATCTTGGTCTTATGTGTAAATTAAAACTGAACATTTATTTTCCCCTCATTTCCGCCATTTAAATGTCAGGAGCTGTGTCCTAAATATTTATATTAAGCCGGACGACAGACAAACATTTTCTGTTGGGTTGCTAGTAACCACAATAACACAGAAACGACAAGCACACCACTAGTATCCTACGGCTGGAGCCGTTACGATTGTGCCCTTAGTCAAGGCATTTAAAGTCCACGTTGCCTCTTATCTCTCCCTCGTGGCGATGGAGTCCACCTGGAATGAGGTCTCGAGAGTGATTAATATAAATTGTAAGAACTTGTTTCACAATCGAGCTAAAATAAATGTGTATAAATAAGTATCGTAGCTATTACTAAATACAAGGTCGCAATAATTTTACAATATCATAGGCCTATGAACTGTTTCAGCCATTATTACCAAGCTTTAATTAAGGAAATAAACAAGAATCTAGGGTTGAAATGCCAACACACTTTTACTTAGCTGCTCACTGAACTACGGCGGTCATCCATTCTGTTGGCTTGGTACGCGCTGGGACCGGCCACGACGGTGTGTCGTAAATCACCATTGACCCGACGTTCAAAGCTGCGCTCATTCATAAACTGTTTTTCCCGGAAGTCACGTGGCTGTCCATAGAGTCTGTAACGGCTGGCATCATTGCCGTACTCCCCACCGGGTTTGGAACGGAGGTCACCGGTTTCCGACCAAGCGTATCGACGTAATCCTACTCGTTGCGGCTCGGAGCGAACGACATACGACCCAGTGTGTGCGGGCTGTCGGTATTGGTAGTTGTACGCCGATGGGTAACGGCGGGTTTCAGACATGCCATATGTCGTCCGCAACACGGGTTTCTCAACTACTATCCTCTGTGGCTCCCGCTGGGGAACCTCCGGGGCGTCCACATATACCGGTTTTTCAATAATAATAGGCTTAGGGACAGGGGGTAGTGGGCGCTGCCTGAAAATGGGTTTCTCAACGATGATCTTTTGCGGTTCGACCTTCGGCCATGGAGGCGGGTCTATGTATACTATTTTCTCAATGATGATTGGTTTAGGTGGAGGTGGGGGCGGACCAGGGTCACGCATGATCGGTTTCTCGACAATGATACGCTGAGGCTGTTGTACTTGGTATTTAGGAAAGTCAATATACACGGGTTTCTCAATGATAATCGGTTCCGGCGCGGGTGGTGGCGGACCTGGATCCGTAATGATAGGCTTCTCCACAACAATCCTCTGAGCTTCCTGGCGCGGGTAAGCAGGAGGGTCAATGTAGACCTTTTTCTCTTCGATTATTGGTGCAGGAGGAGGCGGTGCCAGTTTCAGGGGATTGAAACATGGTTTCTCTATCACAATTCTGTGTGGTTTTTGTTCTGGGTACTGAGGTGGGTCTATATACACCATTCGTTCTTCTATTATTGGTGCTGGAGGAGGAGGTGCAGGACCCGGATCCCTTACAATCGGCTTATCGACGATAATATGCAGAGGGTTTTGTTCTGGCCAGCGTGGCGGTTCTATGTAAACGAGGTTCTCTTCTATTATCGGAGCGGGTGGGGTAGGGTGTGCCGGCCACTCCTTCAGTATGGGTTTATCTACGATTATTCTCTGAGCCTGCTGTGTTGGTGGCGGTGGAGGTTCGATTGTAACCGGTCTCTCAATGATTTCCGGTTTCGGTGGGCTTGGCCATTTCATTTCCTTAAACACTGGCTTGTCAACGTATATGACCTGCTGTTTAAGCTTTGGTGGAGGCGGCGGATCTATGTAGACCGGACGTTCGATTATCTTCGGTGGAGGATTGTTCACAGGTGGAGCCGGTGTTATGATAGGCTTGTCAACGATTATCGTCTGCTGTGGCGGTGATTTCCGTGCGGGTATGTGTGCCACGTTTGCTTTGACGAGCACCGTGTCTGTATGTCGCACTGGTGACGGCGGTGCTCGAATGGTATTTGTCCTCACGTGTATAGTTTCTGTCTGCTGGGCTTCAAACGGTGAGGCAGGGGGAATATGCATGTCTCCCGCTTTTACATAATATGTTTCTGCACCATTCGTGATGGTGTTGTCATCAATATAGGACTTTGCCACACTGCCTACACGCTTGACGTTTGTATCATCAAATGTAGTTTTGTAAGTTATCGAGTCCGTGTAGTCATCCGCGTTAAACGGGAAAACGTCATCGTCTTGATGCGCCTGACTTGAACGGCTCTCGTGCCTTTCCGATCTTCGCCCTGTGCTTAGCTGCGACACGTAATGTCCCGAGGTGGATCGAGAATTAAGTCTAGTGATATTCGAATAACCCGTGTTGGATCGAGAACTAAGTCTACCCGTGTTTGAATGAGGAGCATGTATCGTGCGGTCAAACTCGGAAGACTTCTCACTGAAGAACTGTAAGGCCCCGGTGGGACTGTATCCCCGCCTTAGTGCCGTATGTGCTGTTTGCGTAGCGTTTACAAGGTGCAAGGCGTCACGAGCAGATTCACATATGAATGAGTGACAAAGCAACGGATCGTTCGTATCACTACTTCGTCTCATTACAGTCGCAAATATAGCAGGGTGTTCGGAGTCCGGCTCGTTAGCGTATATGACGGAATGTACCGGTATGAACTTCATGTTGGATATATCTGTGCTGCTCTCAACACAGCGTACTGCGGCGCACATGGATAATGATGACACAGGGAGTGTAACATCAGGCATCACACCATCTTCAAGGTATTTAATATGGACGACATCCGGCATCACTGCCACTGTGACGGGCGAACCTTCCAATTCGGACACGTTGCCACGATATCTGAAACAATTACGACACACTTGTTATGCATGTATTAGTATATTATATGTATTCGGGTAATGTTTATGGTAAAAGATAAAGGACAATCATTACTGAAAGTGTGCTGTCAGCGATTAAATATCAACATCTTAACTGTTTGTGTGTTTGTATTTGTGGCTTAAAGTAGCACCTTGAATGCACCGTGTAACCGTGAAATGTATACACAGCAACCGACATATAAGTACAATATACGTGTAACCGTGAAATGTAAAACACAACAACCGACATATAAGTACAATACACATGTAACCGTGAAATGTAAACACAACAACCGACATATAAGTACAATACACGTGTAACCGTGAAATGTAAACACAACAACCGACATATAAGTACAATACACGTGTAACCGTGAAATGTAAACACAGCAACCGACATATAGGTACAATATACGTGTAACCGTGAAATGTAAACACAACAACCGACATATAAGTACAATACACGTGTAACCGTGAAATGTAAACACAGCAACCGACATATAGGTACAATATACGTGTAACCGTGAAATGTAAACACAGCAACCGACATATAAGTACAATATACATGTAACCTTGAAACGTGTAACCTTGAAATGTAAACACAACAACCGACATATAAGTACAATACACATGTAACCGTGAAATGTAAACACAACAACCGACATATAAGTACAATACACGTGTAACCGTGAAATGTAAACACAACAACCGACATATAAGTACAATACACGTGTAACCGTGAAATGTAAACACAGCAACCGACATATAGTACAATAACGTGTAACCGTGAAATGTAAACACACAACCGACATATAAGTACAATAACAACCGACATATAAGTACAATACACATGTAACCGTGAAATGTAAACAAAACAACCGACATATAAGTACAATACACGTGTAACCGTGAAATGTAAACACAGCAACCGATATATAGGTACAATATACGTGTAACCGTGAAATGTAAACACAGCAACCGACATATAAGTACACTATACATGTAACCTTGAAACGTGTAACCTTGACATGTAAACACAACAACCGACATATAAGTACAATACACATGCAACCGTGAAATGTAAACACAACTACCGACATATAAGTACAATATACGTGTAACCGTGAAATGTAAACACAACAACCGACATATAAGTACAATACACATGTAACCGTGAAATGTAAACACAACAACCGACATATAAGTACAATACACGTGTAACCGTGAAATGTAAACACAACAACCGACATATAAGTACAATACACGTGTAACCGTGAAATGTAAACACAGCAACCGACATATAGGTACAATATACGTGTAACCGTGAAATGTAAACACAACAACCGACATATAAGTACAATACACGTGTAACCGTGAAATGTAAACACAGCAACCGACATATAAGTACAATATACATGTAACCTTGAAACGTGTAACCGTGAAATGTAAACACAGCAACCGACATATAGGTACAATATACGTGTAACCGTGAAATGTAAACACAACAACCGACATATAAGTACAACATACGTGTAACCGTGAAATGTAAACATAGCAACCGACATATAAGTACAATATACATGTAACCTTGAAACGTGTAACCTTGAAATGTAAACACAACAACCGACATATAAGTACAATACACGTGTAACCGTGAAATGTAAACACAACAACCGACATATAAGTACAATACACGTGTAACCGTGAAATGTAAACACAACAACCGACATATAAGTACAATACACGTGTAACCGTGAAATGTAAACACAACAACCGACATATAAGTACAATACACATGTAACCGTGAAATGTAAACACAACAACCGACATATAAGTACAATACACGTGTAACCGTGAAATGTAAACACAGCAACCGATATATAGGTACAATGTACGTGTAACCGTGAAATGTAAACACAGCAACCGACATATAAGTACAATATACATGTAACCTTGAAACGTGTAACCTTGAAATGTAAACACAACAACCGACATATAAGTACAATACACATGTAACCGTGAAATGTAAACACAACAACCGACATATAAGTACAATACACGTGTAACCGTGAAATGTAAACACAACAACCGACATATAAGTACAATACACATGTAACCGTGAAATGTATACACAGCAACCGACATAAAAGTACAATATACATGTAACCTTGAAACTTGTAACCTTGAAATGTAAACACAACAACCGACATATAAGTACAATATACATGTAACCGTGAAATGTAAACACAACAACCGACCTATAAGTACAATATACATGTAACCTTGAAACGTGTAACCTTGAAATGTAAACACAACAACCGACATATAAGTACAATATCTACGAATATGTTAAACATACATTAGTATCTACCGTCACACACATCACCATACATATATGTATATATCGCCGGTCTTCCTGTGTCGACGTACATTTGTATATTATACGTAATAACCAACCTGTCTCTCAGCGGGTCTTGTATAGCTTCAACTCCCTTCTTGTCTATCTCCGGAGGTGCATTTCCAATGTAGAATGCCGGGCACTGATACATCACGTTGCTCTGTATTACCACCATTGTGTCGAGATGACAGTCGTGTGTACGCCTAGTTGACGGTCGTGTGTATGCCTAGTTGACGGTAGTGTGTACGCCTAATTGACGGTCGTGTGTAAGCAGATATACGAGAACCTGCAAGTGACAAGTACATTATATGTAAGCAGATATACAAGAACCTGCAAGTGACAAGTACATTATATGTAAGCAGATATACAAGAACCTGCAAGTGACAAGTACATTATATGTAAGCAGATATACGGGAACCTGCAAGTGACAAGTACATTATATGTAAGCAGATATACAAGAACCTGCAAGTGACAAGTACATTATATGTAAGCAGATATACGGGAACCTGCAAGTGACAAGTACATTATATGTACGCAGATATACGGGAACCTGCAAGTGACAAGCCCATTATATGTAAGCAGATATACGAGAACCTGCAAGTGACAAGTACATTATATGTAAGCAGATATACGAGAACCTGCAAGTGACAAGTACATTATATGTAAGCAGATATACGGGTAGATATACGAGAACCTGCAAGTGACACGCACATTATATGTAAGCAGATATATATACGGGAACCTGCAAGTGACAAGTACATTATATGTAAGCAGATATATATACGGGAACCTGCAAGTGACAAGTACATTATATGTAAGCAGATATACGGGAACCTGCAAGTGACAAGTACATTATATGTAAGCAGATATACGGGAACCTGCAAGTGACAAGTACATTATATGTAAGCAGAGTATGAGAACCTGATATATGAGATATATATACGGGAACCTGCAAGTGACAAGTACATTATATGTAAGCAGATATACAAGAACCTACAAGTGACAAGTACATTATATGTAAGCAGATATATGAGAACCTACAAGTACATTATATGTAAGCAGATATACGAGAACCTACAAGTGACAAGTACATTATATGTAAGCAGATATACAAGAACCTACAAGTGACAAGTACATTATATGTAAGCAGATATATGAGAACCTGCAAGTGACAAGTACATTATATGTAAGCAGATATACAAGAACCTACAAGTGACAAGTACATTATATGTAAGCAGATATACGGGAACCTGCAAGTGACAAGTACATTATATGTAAGCAGATATACGGGAACCTGCAAGTGACAAGTACATTATATGTAAGCAGATATACAAGAACCTGCAAGTGACAAGTACATTATATGTAAGCAGATATACGGGAACCTGCAAGTGACAAGTACATTATATGTAAGCAGATATACGGGAACCTGCAAGTGACAAGTACATTATATGTAAGCAGATATACGGGAACCTGCAAGTGACAAGTACATTATATGTACGCAGATATACGGGAACCTGCAAGTGACAAGCACATTATATGTAAGCAGATATACGGGAACCTGCAAGTGACAAGTACATTATATGTAAGCAGATATACGAGAACCTGCAAGTGACAAGTACATTATATGTAAGCAGATAACGGGTAGATATACGAGAACCTGCAAGTGACAAGCACATTATATGTAAGCAGATATACGGGAACCTGCAAGTGACAAGTACATTATATGTAAGCAGATATATACGGGAACCTGCAAGTGACAAGTACATTATATGTAAGCAGATATACGGGAACCTGCAAGTGACAAGTACATTATATGTAAGCAGATATACGGGAACCTGCAAGTGACAAGTACATTATATGTAAGCAGATATATGAGAACCTGATATAGAGATATATATACGGGAACCTGCAAGTGACAAGTACATTATATGTAAGCAGATATACAAGAACCTGCAAGTGACAAGTACATTATATGTAAGCAGATATATGAGAACCTGACAAGTACATTATATGTAAGCAGATATACGAGAACCTGCAAGTGACAAGTACATTATATGTAAGCAGATATACAGAACCTGCAAGTGACAAGTACATTATATGTAAGCAGATATACGGGAACCTGCAAGTGACAAGTACATTATATGTAAGCAGATATACGAGAACCTGCAAGTGACAAGTACATTATATGTAAGCAGATATACGGGAACCTGCAAGTGACAAGTACATTATATGTAAGCAGATATACGGGAACCTGCAAGTGACAAGTACATTATATGTAAGCAGATATACGGGAACCTGCAAGTGACAAGTACATTATATGTAAGCAGATATACGGGAACCTGCAAGTGACAAGTACATTATATGTAAGCAGATATACGGGAACCTGCAAGTGACAAGTACATTATATGTAAGCAGATATACGGGAACCTGCAAGTGACAAGTACATTATATGTAAGCAGATATACGGGAACCTGCAAGTGACAAGTACATTATATGTAAGCAGATATACGGGAACCTGCAAGTGACAAGTACATTATATGTAAGCAGATATACGGGAACCTGCAAGTGACAAGTACATTATATGTAAGCAGATATACGGGAACCTGCAAGTGACAAGTACATTATATGTAAGCAGATATACGGGAACCTGCAAGTGACAAGTACATTATATGTAAGCAGATATACGGGAACCTGCAAGTGACAAGTACATTATATGTAAGCAGATATACGGGAACCTGCAAGTGACAAGTACATTATATGTAAGCAGATATACGGGAACCTGCAAGTGACAAGTACATTATATGTAAGCAGATATACGGGAACCTGCAAGTGACAAGTACATTATATGTAAGCAGATATACGGGAACCTGCAAGTGACAAGTACATTATATGTAAGCAGATATACGGGAACCTGCAAGTGACAAGTACATTATATGTAAGCAGATATACGGGAACCTGCAAGTGACAAGTACATTATATGTAAGCAGATATACGGGAACCTGCAAGTGACAAGTACATTATATGTAAGCAGATATACGGGAACCTGCAAGTGACAAGTACATTATATGTAAGCAGATATACGGGAACCTGCAAGTGACAAGTACATTATATGTAAGCAGATATACGGGAACCTGCAAGTGACAAGTACATTATATGTAAGCAGATATACGGGAACCTGCAAGTGA
>CM026403.1:33169073-33192176 GCA_014843695.1 Archivesica marissinica
AGATAGTGTATTTATTGATGTGGTATTATAGGGGTATATATAGTGTATTTATTGATGTGGTATTATAGTAGTATAGCTAGTGTATTTATTGATGTGGTATTATAGGGGTATAGCTAGTGTATTTATTGATGTGGGTATTATAGGGGTATAGCTAGTGTATTTATTGATGTGGTATTATAGGGGTATAGACAGTGTATTTATTGATGTTGTATTATAGTAGTATAGCTAGTGTATTTATTGATGTGGTATTATAGTAGTATAGATAGTGTATTTATTGATGTGGTATTATAGTAGTATAGATAGTTTATTTATTGATGTGGTATTATAGGGGTATAGATAGTGTATTTATTGATGTGGGTATTATAGGGGTATAGATAGTGTATTTATTGATGTGGTATTATTTGGGCATATATAATGTATGTATTGATGTGGTATTATAGTAGTATAGATAGTGTATTTATTGATGTGGTATTATAGGGGTGTATATAGTGTATTTATTGATGTGGTATTATAGTAGTATAGATAGTGTATTTATTGATGTGGTATTATAGGGGTATAGATAGTGTATTTATTGATGTGGGTATTATAGGGGTATAGACAGTGTATTTATTGATGTGGTATTATAGTAGTATAGATAGTGTATTTATTGATGTGGTATTATAGGGGTATAGATAGTGTATTTATTGATGTGGTATTATAGGGGCATATATAATGTATGTATTGATGTGGGTATTATAGGGGTATAGATAGTGTATTTATTGATGTGGTATTATAGGGGTATAGATAGTGTATTTATTGATGTGGTATTATAGGAGTATAGATAGTGTATTTATTGATGTGGTATTATAGGGGTATAGATAGTGTATTTATTGATGTGGTATTATAGTAGTATAGACAGTGTATTTATTGATGTGGTATTATAGGAGTATAGACAGTGTATTTATTGATGTGGTATTATAGGAGTATAGATAGTGTATTTATTGATATACCGATATACCACAGACCGCCAATGCGACATACATATTGTCCCAGTGGACGCAGGAGATATGTGATCTTTAATAAACCTTGAGTAGCACAACAACCCACATAGCCAACACAAACGCAATCATGAGTAATGTATTTATAATCTCTATCTTTAATCTTCTTTATTTACTCGCCCAGATGGATTTTATCGGTTGCGAGTGTAAGTCAATCACAGCGAACTCAAATTAGCCAAACATCATTGGAAACCAGAAAAGAAAAACGAGATTTGTATTTGTGCCATATCGTGAACACCAGCGTAATGCCAATTGTCCAAGAACTATTAACAACAAATATCCTCTATATCTTTGATCACTGTTACATACCTGGCATAATCTATTATTTTTGGATCCATTAATGAGTTATTTTATTGGCTAGAATGATTCAAATTACCTCTAAATTAAATAAAATTTTAATCCCTGGACGAAGGATTTGTTTGATAAGATTTTCAGGCAATTAAAAACTAATCATGTATTGTTCTTTTTTATAAGGATTTTTAGGCGGATTTTTGATGACAATGTCTGCATGTTATAAGTTGTACAAGACAATACAATACAATACAATATAGTACAATACAATACAATACAATATAGTACAATACAATACAATATAGTACAATACAATACAATACAATATAGTACAATACAATACAATATAGTACACTACAATACAGTACAATACAATACAATATAGTACACTACAATACAATACAATACAGTACAATACAATACAATATAGTACACTACAATACAATACAATACAGTACAATACAATACAATATAGTACACTACAATACAATACAATACAGTACAATACAATACAATACAATACAGTACAATACAATACAATACAGTACACTACAATACAATACAATACAGTACACTACAATACAATAAAATACAATATAGTACAATACAATACAATATAGTACAATACAATACGATATAGTACAATACAATACAATATAGTACACTACAATATACTACAATACAGTACAATACAATACAATATAGTACAATACAATATAGTACACTACAATAAAATACAATATAGTACAATACAATACAATATAGTACAATAAAATACAATACAATATAGTACAATACACTACAATACAATACAATATAGTACAATACAATACAATATAGTACAATACACTACAATACAATACAATATAGTACAATACAATACAATATAGTACAATACAATACAATATAGTACAATACAATAAAATACAATACAATATAGTACAATACACTACAGTACAATACAATATAGTACAATACAATATAGTACAATACAATACAATATAGTACAATACAATGTAGTACACTACAATACAATAAAATACAATATAGTACAATACAATACAATATAGTACAATAAAATACAATATAGTACAATACACTACAATACAATATAGTACAATACAATACAATATAGTACAATACAATACAATATAGTACAATACACTACAATACAATATAGTACACTACAATACAATATAGTACAATACAATACAATATTATATAGTAAACTACAATACAATATAGTACAACACAATATAGTACAATACAATACAATATAGTACACTACAATACAATATAGTACAATACAATATAGTACACTACAATACAATATAGTACAACACAATATAGTACAATACAATACAATATAGTACACTACAATACAGTACAATACAATATAGTACACTACAATACAATATAGTACAATACAGTACAATACAATACAATATAGTACACTACAATACAATATAGTACAATACAATACAGTACAATACACTACAATACAATATAGTACACTACAATACAATATAGTACAATACAATACAGGACAATACAATACAATACAATATAGTACGATATAATACAATATAGTACAATACACTACAATACAATATAGTACAATACAGTACAATACAATACAGTACAATACACTATAATACAATATAGTACAATACAGTACAATACAGTACAATACAATACAATATAGTACAATACAATATAGTACAATACAATACAATATAGTACACTACAATACAATATAGTACAATACAATACAATATAGTACGATATAATACAATATAGTACAATACACTACAATACAATATAGTACAATACAATACAGTACAACACAATACAATAAAATACAATACAATACAATTTGTACAATACAATACAATATAGTACAATACAATATAGTACAATACAATACAATACAATATAGTACAATACAATGTAGTACAATACAATGTAGTACAATATAGTACAATACAATATAGTACAATACAATATAGTACAATACAATGTAGTACAATATAGTACAATACAATATAGTACAATACAATATAGTACAATACAATGTAGTACAATATAGTACAATACAATATAGTACAATACAATGTAGTACAATACAATATAGTACAATACAATGTAGTACAATATAGTACAATACAATATAGTACAATACAATATAGTACAATACAATGTAGTACAATATAGTACAATACAATATAGTACAATACAATACAATATAGTACAATATAGTACAATACAATATAGTACAATACAATATAGTACAATACAATACAATATAGTACAATACAATGTAGTACAATATAGTACAATACAATATAGTACAATATAGTACAATATAGTACAATACAATATAGTACAATATAGTACAATACAATATAGTACAATACAATATAGTACAATATAGTACAATACAATATAGTACAATACAATACAATATAGTACAATACAATGTAGTACAATACAATACAATATAGTACAATACAATACAATATAGTACAATACAATATAGTACACTACAATGTAGTACAATATAGTACAATACAATATAGTACAATACAATACAATATAGTACAATACAATGTAGTATAATATAGTACAATACAATATAGTACAATACAGTACAATATAGTACAATACAATATAGTACAATACAATACAGTACAATACAATATAGCACAATACAATACAATATAGTACAATACAATATAGTACGATATAGTACAATATAGTACAATACAATATAGTACAATACAATACAATATAGTACAATAAAATATAGTACAATATAGTACAATATAGTACAATACAATATAGTACAATACAATATAGTACAATATAGTACAATATAGTACAATATAGTACAATACAATATAGTACAATACAATATAGCACAATACAATACAATATAGTACAATACAATATAGTACAATATAGTACAATATAGTACAATACAATATAGTACAATACAATATAGCACAATACAATACAATATAGTACAATATAGTACAATACAATATAGTACAATACAATATAGTACAATATAGTTCAATATAGTACAATATAGTACAATACAATATAGTACAATATAGTACAATACAATATAGTACAATATAGTTCAATATAGTACAATATAGTACAATACAATATAGTACAATACAATATAGTACAATATAGTACAATACAATATAGTACAATACAATATAGCACAATACAATACAATATAGTACAATACAATATAGCACAATACAATATAGTACAATACAATATAGTACAATATAGTACAATACAATATAGTACAATACAATATAGCACAATACAATACAATATAGTACAATACAATATAGTACAATATAGTACAATACAATATAGTACAATACAATATAGTACAATACAATATAGTACAATACAATATAGTACAATATAGTTCAATATAGTACAATATAGTACAATACAATATAGCACAATACAATACAATATCATACAATACAATACATATAGTACAATATAATATAATACAATATAATACAATATAATACAATATAATATAATACAAGACAATACAATATAATACAATACAAGACAATACAATACAAGACAATACAATATAATACAATTCAATACGGCATGACGCGACACGACGCAGCTCAGTGACTGTATAGTAAATTAAACATTATGTTAGTAGTTGGATAACACGGGAACAGATTAACACCAGCCTTTGACAGACTAGTGTTTTATAAATACATATATTGTACAATGGAACCTTTATTTCATATAATCGTTTTTGCTAATGAGACAAATGACATAGGTCGTTTCAGGTTCAAGTTCAAGTTCATGATTACATGTTTTTTCTTGCTTATAATGTTGTTCCAACCAGTTTATTTTGTTTTATTACACCTCTATAGAACGGTGTATTGTACGTACGCATTTACTTGAGACATCTGCATATTCGGCTGACCGTAGGTCATATACGAAGTTACAATCAGTATACGAAGTTACAATCAGTATACGAAGTTACAATCAGTATACGAAGTTACAATCAGTATAGGAAGTTACAATCAGTATAGGAAGTTACAATCAGTATAAGAATTTACAATCAGTATAAGAATTTACAATCAGTATAAGAATTTATAATCAGTATAAGAAGTTACAATCAGTATAAGAAGTTACAATCAGTATAAGAAGTTACAATCAGTATACGAAGTTACAATCAGTATACGAAGTTACAATCAGTATACGAAGTTACAATCAGTATACGAAGTTACAATCAGTATACGAAGTTACAATCAGTATACGAAGTTACAATCAGTATACGAAGTTACAATCAGTATACGAAGTTACAATCAGTATAGGAAGTTACAATCAGTATAGGAAGTTACAATCAGTATACGAAGTTACAATCAGTATACGAAGTTACAATCAGTATACGAAGTTACAATCAGTATACGAAGTTACAATCAGCATACGAAGTTACAATCAGCATACGAAGTTACAATCAGTATACGAAGTTACAATCAGTATACGAAGTTACAATCAGTATACGGCCGTTCTAACTTGATGTTTTAATAAAACCCGATTGATGGCGCAGTGTTAATGCCACTAATTATGACGGTAGATCGGGTTCGATCCCCGAAAAGGTAACATTTTATTTTTTATTATTTCTTGATTTTATAAAAATGCTACACATAGCACGAACTCTCGCTTTGCACGATTTTATTAACATTCATTGATTGGCAAGAAGCAAGCATCATATAACTACTCCGGAGAAAAGCCGACCGAGGTAGTGATTACCATACATGGCTCGGATACAGAGGATACTGACTCGGCATATGAGTGTGGCAGCTCCACTGACACAGTGAGCGAAGATGGATCGTAATTTTGAAATTGCATGATGCTCGTAAAATTGTATAAGTTGTGTTGTAGAAAAATAAAATAAAATATCATAAAAATAAGAAATAAAAAATAAGAAATAAAATACATACTAGCATCAAAATGGGAATCGGGAAACATTGATTTAAAATATAAAGAATATAACTGAAATAATTTATAAATAAATATCTATATCATCGTAATAAAAAATCTTTCTTTCTATTTTTGTAACTTCGCAATTTTTAAGCAGTGAGGATTCGAACCCACGAGAATTAGCTCATTTCATTTCAGTTTAGTATCAACCATTTAGACCGTTCGGCTACCGGCGCTTGCGTTCATTGCATAGATTAAATACATTCATGAAGTTATTTAATTACTTTACCACTGTAATTGAAGCGTGTAATTTATGATAATGTCTCAAGTAAATGCGTACGTACAATACCGTTATATTCCTGTTTATCTCACTGTCACAATTTCAGAGATGCTATCAAACAATTGCATTCGTTACAAAATCTGTATTGCACACGTTTTGCATTAAAGAAATCCATCTTTGTTTAACATTTTTAAATTAAATAATGTAGATGTACTTGATTGTTGAAAAATGTAATATAACTAGGGTAGTCTTTCATTCGGCTCTCTTCGGCACTCTTCGGCTCTTTTCGTAACAAATCACAGCAGCAATGATTGTTTTTGTGTTTTACGTTTATTTATCGTCGCTGCCGGTTGTCCATATGAGCGACGCCTTCTGAAGAGATTAGTCATTTTTGGAGGATAGTGCACTGATACAGACCCATTCCAGAATCTCCTCTGGCTCTTTTACGTGCACGATGTAAAGCACCGACACGAGAACTCGGTTTAAAGTCCCATCTGAAAGACTGTTAATTGTATTAGAGTTTATACAAATAAATTTATATAAACAAGTTCTTACAACTTATATTAATCACTCTCGAGACCTCATTCCTGATGGAATTCATCGCCACGATGGAGAGAGAAGAGGCAACGTGGAAATTAAATGCCGTGCCTAAGGGCACACTCGTAACGGCTCCAGCGGGGCTCGAACTCCGGACCTTTCGCACCTGAAGCGAACGCGCTACCACTGCGCTATCACGACTTCCACAACTTATTAGATATTATGGTCAGACGGGGGATCGAACCTGCGATCCCTGGATTACCAGTCCAACGTGTTAACCACTGGACTATAGATCCATCTGTAACAATGGGATTAATATGCGTACGTCATTGTTAGCAGTTATATAGAGTGGTGGTATAAAAACGGGACTCGTAATTTATTACTTTTTGAACAGGAGTATATCTTTAAGGATATTAAGTTTAAACCCTATTTATTTTACAACGATTGCGAAGCAAGCTTTAACAACTTATATTAATCGCTCTCGTTGGCGCGGATGAAAGCGTATATGTGGTCATTCGTGTGGTAGGAAACCTGAGTACCCGGAGATAACCCACCTATTCGATCTGGCGACCACAGTACCATTAGCACATACTTGCCGGTCCGAGGATCGAACCCGTGTTGCATTGGTGAGAAGCGAGCGCTAATCGGACAGCCTAATGTAAGGATATTGTTCCAAAACAATGTTTATATTGTCTGTGGTAAATGTTGGTATGTTGAGCTCCATCAATTATGTATCACATCCTGTTTACTGCAGTGGTATGTCCAAACAACTGACCACTTGTTATAACTGGACTTTGGTCTGAACTAGTAACATGTTATTGATGCAAATACACGGGATAAGCCATCTATACATGCCGGACAGAGTGAGTACCATTGTAACATGTTATTGATGCAAATACACGGGATAAGCCATCAATAAATGCCGGACAGAGTGAGTATCATTGTAACATGTTATTGATGCAAATACACTGGATAAGCCATCAATACATGCCGGACAGAGTGAGTACCATTGTAACATGTTATTGATGCAAATACACGGGATAAGCCATCAATAAATGCCGGACAGAGTGGGTATCATTGTAACATGTTATTGATGCAAATACACGGGATAAGCCATCAATAAATGCCGGACAGAGTGAGTATCATTGTAACATGTTATTGATGCAAATACAATGGATAAGCCATCTATAAATGCCGGACAGAGTGAGTACCATTGTAACATGTTATTGATGCAAATACACGGGATAAGCCATCAATAAATGCCGGACAGAGTGAGTACCATTGTAACATGTTATTGATGCAAATACACGGGATAAGCCATCAATACATGCCGGACATAGAGAGTACCATTGTAACATGTTATTGATGATGCAAATACACGGGATAAGCCATCAATACATGCCGGACAGAGTGAGTACCATTGTAACACGTTATTGATGCAAATACACGGATAAGCCATCAATAAATGCCGGACAGAGAGAGTACCACTGTAACATGTTATTGATGCAAATACACGGGACAAGCCATCTATAAATGCCGGACAGAGTGAGTATCATTGTACCATGTTATTGATGCAAATACACGGGACAAGCCATCTATAAATGCCGGACAGAGTGAGTATCATTGTACCATGTTATTGATGCAAATACACGGGACAAGCCATCTATAAATGCCGGACAGAGTGAGTATCATTGTACCATGTTATTGATGCAAATACACGGGACAAGCCATCTATAAATGCCGGACAGAGTGAGTATCATTGTACCATGTTATTGATGCAAATACACGGGACAAGCCATCTATAAATGCCGGACAGAGTGAGTATCATTGTACCATGTTATTGATGCAAATACACGGGACAAGCCATCTATAAATGCCGGACAGAGTGAGTATCATTGTACCATGTTATTGATGCAAATACACGGGACAAGCCATCTATAAATGCCGGACAGAGTGAGTATCATTTTTAGTTTAATGTTATCAACGAGATAATCAACACCCTCTACATGGTCGGTTGAGAATAACGGTAGTAATGTTAACATATTCAGTAAATCCCCATCCCTATCGAATTGTAGGCCATACGTTGCCAAATGTTGGGGTATAGTGACCTATGTTAGGGCCATACGTTGCCAAATGTTGGGATATAGTGGCCTATTTTAGGTCCATACTTTGCCAAATGTTGGGGTATAGTTGCCTATTTTAGGGCCATACGTTGCCAAATGTTGTGGTATAGTGGCCTATTTTAGGGCCATACGTTGCCAAATGTTGGGGCATAGTGGCCTATTTTAGGGCCATACGTTGCCAAATGTTGGGGTATAGTGGCCTATTTTAGGGCCATACGTTGCCAAATGTTGGGGGCATAGTGGCCTATTTTAGGGCCATACGTTGCCAAATGTTGGGGTATAGTGGCCTATTTTAGGGCCATACGTTGCCAAATGTTGGGTCATAGTGCCCTATTTTAGGGCCATACGATGCCAAATGTTGGGACATAGTGGCCTATTTTAGGGCCATACGTTTCAAATGTTGGGGTATAGTGGCCTATTGTAGGGCCACATGTTGCCAAATGTTCGGTATAGTGGCCTATTTAGGGCCATACGTTGCCAAATGTTGGGGCATAGTGGCCTATTTTAGGGCCTTACGTTGCCAAATGTTGGGGCATAGTGGCCTGTTTTAGGGCCATACGTTTCAAATGTTGAGGAATAGTGGCTTATTTTAGGGCCATACGTTGCCAAATGTTGGGGAATAGTGGCATATTTTAGGACCATACGTTGCCACATGTTGGGGCATAGTGGCCTATTTTAGGACCATACGTTGCCACATGTTGGGGCATAGTGGCCTATTTTAGGGCCATACGTTGCCAAATGTTGGGGGCATAGTGGCCTATTTTAGGGCCATACGTTGCCAAATGTTGGGGTATAGTGGCCTATTTTAGGGCCATACGTTGCCAAATGTTGGGTCATAGTGCCCTATTTTAGGGCCATACGATGCCAAATGTTGGGACATAGTGGCCTATTTTAGGGCCATACGTTTCAAATGTTGGGGTATAGTGGCCTATTGTAGGGCCACATGTTGCCAAATGTTCGGTATAGTGGCCTATTTAGGGCCATACGTTGCCAAATGTTGGGGCATAGTGGCCTATTTTAGGGCCATACGTTGCCAAATGTTGGGGCATAGTGGCCTGTTTTAGGGCCATACGTTTCAAATGTTGAGGAATAGTGGCTTATTTTAGGGCCATACGTTGCCAAATGTTGGGGAATAGTGGCCTATTTTAGGACCATACGTTGCCACATGTTGGGGCATAGTGGCCTATTTTAGGGCCATACGTTTCAAATGATGGGGTATAGTGGCATATTGTAGGGCCACACGTTACCAAATGTTGGGGGCATAGTGGCCTATTTTAGGGCCATACGTTGCCAAATGTTGGGGTAAAGTGACCAATTATAAGGTCATACGTTTCAAATGTTGGGGTGAAGTGACCAATTATATGGTCATACGTTTCAAATGTTGGGGTAAAGTGACCAATTATATGGTCATACGTTTCAAATGTTGGGGTGAAGTGACCAATTATAAGGTCATACGTTTCAAATGTTGGGTAAAGTGACCAATTATAAGGTCATACGTTTCAAATGTTGGGTAAAGTGATCAATTATAAGGTCATACGTTTCAAATGGTGGGTTAAGTGACAAATTATAAGGTCATATGTTTCAAATGTTGGGGTAAAGTGACCTATTTGAAGGCCATACGTTTCAAATGTTGGGTATACACAGGGTGTTCCCGGATGTTCTATTGCTTCATTGCTATACATGGTTGTATGGGGCCGTACGCGAGAGCACATACAGTGCATGGTGTACCCGGATGTTCCATTGTTTCATTGCTCTACATGGTTGTATGGGGCCGTACGCGAGAGCACATACAGTGCATGGTGTACCCGGATGTTCCATTGTTTCCATTGCTCTACATGGTTGTATGGGGCCGTACACGAGTGCACATACAGTGCATGGCATTCCCGGATGTTCTATTGTTTCCATTGCTCTACATGGTTGCATGGGGCCGTACGCGAGTGCACATACAGTGCATGGTGTACCCGGATGTTCTATTGTTTCCATTGCTCTACATGGTTGTATGGGGCCGTACGCGAGTGCACATACAGTGCATGGTGTTCCCGGATGTGCCCGGATGTTCCATTGTTTCCATTGCTCTACATGGTTGTATGGGGCCGTACGCGAGTGCACATACAGTGCATGGTGTACCCGGATGTTCCATTGTTTCCATTGCTCTACATGATTGTATGGGGCCGTGTGTGAGTGCACATACAGTGCATGGTGTACCCGGATGTTCCATTGTTTCCATTGCTATACATGGTTGTATGGGGCCGTGTGTGAGTGCACATACAGTGCATGTGTTCCCGGATGTGCCCGGATGTTCTATTGATTCCATTGCTCTACATGGTTGTATGGGGCCGTGCGCGAGTGCACATACAGTGCATGTGTTCCCGGATGTTCCCGGATGTTCCCGGATGTTCTATTGTTTCCATTGCTCTACATGGTTGTATGGGGCCGTGCGCGAGTGCACATACAGTGCTTGGTGTTCCCGGATGTGCCCGGATGTTCCATTGTTTCAATTGCTCTACATTGTTGTATGGGGCCGTACGCGAGTGCACATACAGTGCATGGTGTACCCGGATGTTCTATTGTTTCCATTGCTCTACATGGTTGTATGGGGCCGTACGCGAGTGCACATACAGTGCATGGTGTACCCGGATGTTCTATTGCTTCATTGCTCTACATGGTTGTATGGGGCCGTGCGCGAGTGCACATACAGTGTATGGTGTTCCCGGATATGCCCGGATGTTCCATTGTTTCCATTGCTCTACATGGTTGTATGGGGCCATACGCGAGTGCACCTACAGTGCATGGTGTTCCCGGATGTTCTATTGCTTCCATTGCTCTACATGGTTGTATGGGGCCGTACGCGAGTGCACATACAGTGCATGGTGTGCCCGGATGTTCCATTGTTTCATTGCTCTACATGGTTGTATGGGGCTGTACGCGAGTGCACATACAGTGCATGGTGTTCCCGGATGTTCCATTGTTTCATTGCTATACATGGTTGTATGGGGCTGTACGCGGGGCCGTGTGTGAGTGAACATAGAGTGCATGGTGGTCACAGTCACTGTCTAATAATTGGCTGACCTCTTTCCAAAATATAAACAGTGCAAATAATGTCAAAAAGAATAAATTATAAAAAATAGAGTGCTATTAAATTAGTTTAAATTTTATTTATTTTACAACGATTGCGAAACAAGCTTTAACAACTTATATTAATCACTCTCGTTGGTGCGGATGGAAGGAAACCGGAGTACCCGGAGAAAACCCACCTGTCCGATCATGCGACCACGGTACCATCTCACATACTTCCTGTTCCGAGGATCAAACCCGGGTTACATTGGTGAGAAGCGAGTGAGCTAACCACTTCGCTAATCAGACAGCTATGATGTCAGGTTTTTGTGATACTGCTAATTCTGCTACTGCTAGGTCAGACACGTGACTTTATTTAATATTGTTAATGGTAAGCTGTCAACATCAAGCAGCTTCATGTATCTTATGTCTGTGCTGTTGCCATAGCATTTGAATCGTAGGAAACTAATAGTACTGTGTGTATTATTGTATTTGTATGTAGAGCTTGGATTGTTGAAGAGGAATTATCCCACTATAATGCATGTTATAATAATATCGTGTGTATTATTGTATTTGTATGTAGAGCTTGGATTGTGGAATGACCATCACACCAGCTTAGACAAGAACTTACACGAATGACCATCACACCAGCTTAGACAAGAACTTACACGAATGACCATCACACTATCTTATACAAGACCTTACATGAATGACCATCACACTATCTTATACAAGACCTTACATGAATGACCATCACACCAGCTTAGACAAGAACTTACATGAATGACCATCACACTATCTTATACAAGACCTTACACGAATGACCATCACACTATCTTATACAAGAACTTACACGAATGACCATCACACTATATTATACACGAACTTACACGAATGACCATCACACTATATTATACACGAACTTACACGAATGACCATCACACTATCTTATACACGAACTTACACGAATGACCATCACACCAGCTTATACAAGAACTTACACGAATGACCATCACACTATATTATACACGAACTTACACGAATGACCATCACACCAGCTTAGACAAGACCTTACATGAATAACCATCACACCAGCTTATACAAGAACTTACATGAATGACCATCACACCAGCTTATACAAGAACTTACATGAATGACCATTACACCAGCTTATACAATAACTTACACGAATGACCATCACACTATCTTATACAAGAACTTACATGAATGACCATCACACTATCTTATACAAGAACTTACATGAATGACCATCACACTATCTTATACAAGAACTTACATGAATGACCATCACACCAGCTTAGACAATAACTTACATGAATGACCATCACACCAGCTTAGACAATAACTTACATGAATAACCATCACACTAGCTTATACAAGAACTTACATGAATGACCATCACACTATATTAGGCAAGAACTTACATGAATGACCATCACACTAGCTTATACAATAACTTACATGAATGACCATCACACTATCTTATACAATAACTTACATGAATGACCATCACACCAGCTTAGACAAGAACTTACATGAATAACCATCACACTAGCTTATACAAGAACTTACATGAATGACCATCACACTATATTAGGCAATACCTTACATGAATGACCATCACACTATATTAGGCAAGAACTTACATGAATGACCATCACACTATATTAGGCAAGAACGTACAGTTTGGTCTTATTTTGCACTAAATACTGACATAGCATTGTTCATATTCATGGGCATAGATTGAGTACGAAATAATATAACCAATCCATGTTCACACTTAGAAACATCGTTGTGTGCCGCTTTCGCAGATAGTCTCGTCTCCTTTACTGGTTGCAGCAAACACACCATACTGTCTGGATACAATTGATGTGTTGGCATTTTCTCATTAGAACATACAACATAAACAAGCAGTCTGTGTTAGAGACGCAGTCTCCAATCAACATGGATTACTCTGATAATCTACGCCATATCCCATTATTTCCATATAGAAAGTACATACAAGCAATATATTAACAGTTAAGCTAGGATATGTAGGTTACCACATTCATACCATTAAATTGTCTGCACGCATGCGTATGTGTGGTTGTTGAATGCATTGTATGTTAAAGCGACACTAGATCAGTGAAAACGCAAATATATACAGAATGTAATTTCCTATTATATGGTATACTGTTTTTCCAAATATTTCAACTAATAAACAAGCGTCGTATACGCGGTTTGTTTACATAACAAAATAATGTATATACATGCGTAATACAACCTGTGTACCGTTATATCTCACATGTGTGCCTATGTATATTTATTTGTAGACACATCTTAATTAAGTTTATTATCTCTAAGCGTCAGTACCAATCGATTAGTATTGACTGCAATGACAAAGAAATGCCAATTCAGAAGCGTAGATGACAGGTATATGAAATCCTACATTCACTTTTGAAAGTTTGTAGACCACAAACACACTGTTTATTGATTCAATATTTGTATTCGAATGTATACGGAAGAATTTGTAGTAACAATGCATTTATACGTGAACAATGCATGTTTTGGCTTTTTGCGATGTAATGTCGCTTTAAATGATTTTTGAAATAGCCAAATCAAGCTATGTTTCACATTCAAATGTATTCTTGCGCTAACTTTAGAAATGTGTTTGTGATAGATACTCTAAATATACTAGAGGACATAGAAAACGCACACCTACATTATATACTAGAGGACATAGAAAACGCACACCTACATTATATACTAGATGACATAGAATACGCACACCTACATTATATACTAGAGGACATAGAAAACGCACACATACATTATATATTAGAGGACATAGAAAACGCACACCTACATTATATACTAGAGGACATAGAAAACGCACAGCTACATTATATACTAGAGGACATAGAAAACACACACCTACATTATATACTAGAGTACATAGAAAACGCACACATACATTATATTCTAGAGGACATAGAAAACGCACACCTACATTATATACTAGAGGACATAGAAAACGCACACCTACATTATATACTAGAGGACATAGAAAACGCACACCTACATTATATACTAGAGGACATAGAAAACGCACACCTACATTATATACTAGAGGACATAGAAAACGCACACCTACATTATATACTAGAGGACATAGAAAACGCACACCTACATTATATACTAGAGGACATAGAAAACGCACACCTACATTATATCCTAGAGGACATAGAAAACGCACACCTACATTATATACTAGAGGACATAGAAAACGCACACCTACATTAAATACTAGAGGACATAGAAAACGCACACCTACATTATATACTAGAGGACATAGAAAACGCACACCTACATTATAAACTAGAGGAAATAGAAAACGCACACCTACATTGTATAATATAGGACATAGTAAACGCACGCCTACATTATATACTAGAGGACATAGAAAACGCACACCTACATTATATACTAGAGGACATAGAAAACGCACACCTACATTATATACTAGATGACATAGAATACGCACACCTACATTATATACTAGAGGACATAGAAAATGCACACCTACATTATATACTAGAGGACATAGAATACGCACACCTACATTATATACTAGAGGACATAGAAAACGCACACATACATTATATACTAGAGGACATAGAAAACGCACAGCTACATTATATACTAGAGGACATAGAAAACGCACACCTACATTATATACTAGAGGACATAGAAAACGCACACCTACATTATATACTAGAGGACATAGAAAACGCACACCTACATTATATACTAGAGGACATAGAAAACGCACACCTACATTATATACTAGAGGACATAGAAAACGCACACCTACATTATATACTAGAGGACATAGAAAACGCACACCTACATTATATACTAGAGGACATAGAAAACGCACACCTACATTATATACTAGAGGACATAGAAAACGCACACCTACATTAAATACTAGAGGACATAGATAACGCACACCTACATTATATACTAGAGGACATAGAAAACGCACACCTACATTATATACTAGAGGACATAGAAAACGCACACCTACATTATATACTAGAGGACATAGAAAACGCACACCTACATTATATACTAGAGGACATAGAAAATGCACACCTACATTATATACTATAGGACATAGAAAACGCACACATACATTATATATTAGAGGACATAGAAAACGCACACCTACATTATATACTAGAGGACATAGAAAACGCACAGCTACATTATATACTAGAGGACATAGAAAACGCACACCTACATTATATACTAGAGGACATAGAATACGCACACCTACATTACATACTAGAGGACATAGAAAACGCACACCTACATTATATACTAGAGGACATAGAAAACGCACACCTACATTATATACTAGAGGACATAGAAAACGCACACCTACATTATATACTAGAGGACATAGAAAACGCACACCTACATTATATACTAGAGGACATAGAAAACGCACACCTACATTATAAACTAGAGGACATAGAAAATGCACACCTACATTATATACTATAGGACATAGAAAACGCACACCTACATTATATACTAGAGGACATAGAAAACGCACACATACATTATATATTAGAGGACATAGAAAACGCACAACTACATTATATACTAGAGGACATAGAAAACGCACAGCTATATTATATACTAGAGGACATAGAAAAACGCACACCTACATTATATACTAGAGGACATAGAAAACGCACACATACATTATATACTAGAGGACATAGAAAACGCACACCTACATTATATACTAGAGGATATAGAAAACGCACACATACATTATATACTAGAGGACATAGTAAACGCACACCTACATTATATACTAGAGGACATAGAAAACGCACACCTACATTATATACTAGAGGACATAGAAAACGCACACCTACATTATATACTAGAGGACATAGAAAACGCACACCTACATTATATACTAGAGGACATAGAAAACGCACACCTACATTATATACTAGAGGACATAGAAAACGCACACCTACATTATATACTAGAGGACATAGAAAACGCACACCTACATTATATACTAGAGGACATAGAAAACGCACACCTACATTATATACTAGAGGACATAGAAAACGCACACCTACATTATATACTAGAGGACATAGAAAACGCACACCTACATTATATACTAGAGGACATAGAAAACGCACACCTACATTATATACTAGAGGACATAGAAAACGCACACCTACATTATATACTAGAGGACATAGAAAACGCACACCTACATTATATACTAGAGGACATAGAAAACGCACACCTACATTATATACTAGAGGACATAGAAAACGCACACCTACATTATATACTAGAGGACATAGAAAACGCACACCTACATTATATACTAGAGGACATAGAAAACGCACACCTACATTATATACTAGAGGACATAGAAAACGCACACCTACATTATATACTAGAGGACATAGAAAACGCACACCTACATTATATACTAGAGGACATAGAAAACGCACACCTACATTATATACTAGAGGACATAGAAAACGCACACCTACATTATATACTAGAGGACATAGAAAACGCACACCTACATTATATACTAGAGGACATAGAAAACGCACACCTACATTATATACTAGAGGACATAGAAAACGCACACCTACATTATATACTAGAGGACATAGAAAACGCACACCTACATTATATACTAGAGGACATAGAAAACGCACACCTACATTATATACTAGAGGACATAGAAAACGCACACCTACATTATATACTAGAGGACATAGAAAACGCAACCTACATTATATACTAGAGGACATAGAAAACGCACACCTACATTATATACTAGAGGACATAGAAAACGCACACCTACATTATATACTAGAGGACATAGAAAACGCACACCTACATTATATACTAGAGGACATAGAAAACGCACACCTACATTATATACTAGAGGACATAGAAAACGCACACCTACATTATATACTAGAGGACATAGAAAACGCACACCTACATTATATACTAGAGGACATAGAAAACGCACACCTACATTATATACTAGAGGACATAGAAAACGCACACCTACATTATATACTAGAGGACATAGAAAACGCACACCTACATTATATACTAGAGGACATAGAAAACGCACACCTACATTATATACTAGAGGACATAGAAAACGCACACCTACATTATATACTAGAGGACATAGAAAACGCACACCTACATTATATACTAGAGGACATAGAAAACGCACACCTACATTATATACTAGAGGACATAGAAAACGCACACCTACATTATATACTAGAGGACATAGAAAACGCACACCTACATTATATACTAGAGGACATAGAAAACGCACACCTACATTATATACTAGAGGACATAGAAAACGCACACCTACATTATATACTAGAGGACATAGAAAACGCACACCTACATTATATACTAGAGGACATAGAAAACGCACACCTACATTATATACTAGAGGACATAGAAAACGCACACCTACATTATATACTAGAGGACATAGAAAACGCACACCTACATTATATACTAGAGGACATAGAAAACGCACACCTACATTATATACTAGAGGACATAGAAAACGCACACCTACATTATATACTAGAGGACATAGAAAACGCACACCTACATTATATACTAGAGGACATAGAAAACGCACACCTACATTATATACTAGAGGACATAGAAAACGCACACCTACATTATATACTAGAGGACATAGAAAACGCACACCTACATTATATACTAGAGGACATAGAAAACGCACACCTACATTATATACTAGAGGACATAGAAAACGCACACCTACATTATATACTAGAGGACATAGAAAACGCACACCTACATTATATACTAGAGGACATAGAAAACGCACACCTACATTATATACTAGAGGACATGAAAACGCACACCTACATTATATACTAGAGGACATAGAAAACGCACACCTACATTATATACTAGAGGACATAGAAAACGCACACCTACATTATATACTAGAGGACATAGAAAACGCACACCTACATTATATACTAGAGGACATAGAAAACGCACACCTACATTATATACTAGAGGACATAGAAAACGCACACATACATTATATACTAGAGGACATAGAAAACGCACACCTACATTATATACTAGAGGACATAGAAAACGCACACCTACATTATATACTAGAGGACATAGAAAACGCACACCTACATTATATACTAGAGGACATAGAAAACGCACACCTACATTATATACTAGAGGACATAGAAAACGCACACCTACATTATATACTAGAGGACATAGAAAACGCACACCTACATTATATACTAGAGGACATAGAAAACGCACACCTACATTATATACTAGAGGACATAGAAAACGCACACTACATTATATACTAGAGGACATAGAAAACGCACACCTACATTTATACTAGAGGACATAGAAAACGCACACCTACATTATATATTAGAGGACATAGAAAACGCACACCTACATTATATACTAGAGGACATAGAAAACGCCACCGTTACATTATATACTAGAGGACATAGAAAACGCACACCTACATTATATACTAGAGGACATAGAAAACGCACACCTACATTATATACTAGAGGACATAGAAAACGCACACCTACATTATATACTAGAGGACAGTAGAAAACGCACACCTACATTATATACTAGAGGACATAGAAAACGCACACCTACATTATATACTAGAGGACATAGAAAACGCACACCTACATTATATACTAGAGGACATAGAAAACGCACACCTACATTATATACTAGAGGACATAGAAAACGCACACCTACATTATATACTAGAGGACATAGAAAACGCACACCTACATTATATACTAGAGGACATAGAAAACGCACACCTACATTATATACTAGAGGAAATAGAAAACGCACACCTACATTGTATAATATAGGACATAGTAAACGCACGCCTACATTATATACTAGAGGACATAGAAAACGCACACCTACATTATATACTAGAGGACATAGAAAACGCACACCTACATTATATACTAGATGACATAGAATACGCACACCTACATTATATACTAGAGTACATAGAAAATGCACACCTACATTATATACTATAGGACATAGAATACGCACACCTACATTATATACTAGAGGACATAGAAAACGCACACATACATTATATACTAGAGGACATAGAAAACGCACAGCTACATTATATACTAGAGGACATAGAAAACGCACACCTACATTATATACTAGAGGACATAGAAGTTAACCGCACATCTACATTATATACTAGAGGACATAGAAAACACAAACCTACATTATATACTAGAGGGTAACTAGAAAAACTCACACCTACATTATATACTAGAGGACATAGAAAACGCACACCTACATTATATACTAGAGGACATAGAGAACGCACACCTACATATATACTAGAGGACATAGAAAACGACACACCTACATTATATACTAGAGGACATAGAATACGCACACCTACATTATATACTAGAGGACATAGAAAACGCACACATACATTATATATTAGAGGACATAGAAAACGCACACCTACATTATATACTAGAGGACATAGAAAACGCACAGCCTACATTATATACTAGAGGACATAGAAAACGCACACCTACATTATATACTAGAGGACATAGAAAACGCACACCTACATTATATACTAGAGGACATAGAAAACGCACACCTACATTATATACTAGAGGACATAGAAAACGCACACCTACATTATATACTAGAGGACATAGAAAACGCACACCTACATTATATACTAGAGGACATAGAAAACGCACACCTACATTATATACTAGAGGACATAGAAAACGCACACCTACATTATATACTAGAGGACATAGAAAACGCACACCTACATTATATACTAGAGGACATAGAAAACGCACACCTACATTATATACTAGAGGACATAGAAAACGCACACCTACATTATATACTAGAGGACATAGAAAACGCACACCTACATTATATACTAGAGGACATAGAAAACGCACACCTACATTATATACTAGAGGACATAGAAAACGCACACCTACATTATATACTAGAGGACATAGAATACGCACACCTACATTATATACTAGAGGACATAGAAAATGCACACCTACATTATATACTATAGGACATAGAATACGCACACCTACATTATATACTAGAGGACATAGAAAACGCACACATACATTATATATTAGAGGACATAGAAAACGCACACCTACATTATATACTAGAGGACATAGAAAACGCACACCTACATTATATACTAGAGGACATAGAATACGAACGCACACCTACATATATACTAGAGGACATAGAAAACGCACACCTACATTATATATAGAGGACATAGAAATACTCACCCTACATTATTACTAGAGGACATAGAAAACGCACACCTACATTATATTACTAGAGGACAGTAGAAAACGCACACTACATTATATCTAGAGGACATAGAAAAGCGCACACCTACATTATATACTAGAGGACTATAGAAAAAGGCACACCTACATTATATACTATAGGACATAGAATACGCACACCTACATTATATACTAGAGGACATAGAAAACGCACACATACATTATATATTAGAGGACATAGAAAACGCACACCTACATTATATACTAGAGGACATAGAAAACGCACAGCTATATTATATACTAGAGGACATAGAAAAACGCACACCTACATTATATACTAGAGGACATAGAAAACGCACACCTACATTATATACTAGAGGACATAGAAAACGCACACCTACATTATATACTAGAGGACATAGAAAACGCACACCTACATTATATACTAGAGGACATAGAAAACGCACATCTACATTATATACTAGAGGACATAGAAAACGCACACCTACATTATATACTAGAGGACATAGAAAACGCACACCTACATTATATACTAGAGGACATAGAAAACGCACACCTACATTATATACTAGAGGACATAGAAAACGCACACCTACATTATATACTAGAGGACATAGAAAACGCACACCTACATTATATACTAGAGGACATAGAAAACGCACACCTACATTATATACTAGAGGACATAGAAAACGCACACCTACATTATATACTAGAGGACATAGAAAACGCACACCTACATTATATACTAGAGGACATAGAAAACGCACACCTACATTATATACTAGAGGACATAGAAAACGCACACCTACATTATATACTAGAGGACATAGAAAACGCACACCTACTTATATACTAGAGGACATAGAAAACGCACACCTACATTATATACTAGAGGACATAGAAAACGCACACCTACATTATATACTAGAGGACATAGAAAACGCACACCTACATTATATACTAGAGGACATAGAAAACGCACACCTACATTATATACTAGAGGACATAGAAAACGCGCCACACCTAGCTTAATATACTGGAGGACATAGAAAACGCACACCTACATTATATACCAGAGGACATAGAAAACGCACACCTACATTATATACTCGAGGACATAGAAAACGCACACCTACATTATATACTAGAGGACATAGAAAACGCACACCTACATTATATACTAGAGGACATAGAAAACGCACACCTACATTATATACTAGAGGACATAGAAAACGCACAGCTACATTATATACTAGAGGACATAGAAAACG
>CM026403.1:33193176-33210369 GCA_014843695.1 Archivesica marissinica
ATATACACCTGGTACACCCTACCTGCATGATATACACCTGGTACACCCTACCTGCAGGATATACACCTGGTACACACTACCTGCAGGATATACACATTGTAACCTTACCTGCAGGATATACACCTGGTACACCCTACCTGCAGGATATACACCTGGTACACCCTACCTGCAGGATATACACCTGGTACACCCTACCTGCAGGATATACACCTGGTACACCCTACCCGCAGGAATACACCGGGTACACCCTCCCCGCTAAGGATTATATACACCGTACATCCCTACCCGCAGGATATACACCTGGGACACCCTACCCGCAGGGATATACACTGGTGACAAGCCCTACAAGCAGGTATACACCTGTGTACACCCTAACTGAAGGATATAAAAATGGACCCATACCTGCAGGATATACACCTGGTTTTACACCATACCTGCAGGATATACACCTGGTACACCCTACCTGCAGGATATACACCTGGTACACCCTACCTGCAGGATATACACCTGGTACACCCTACCTGCCGGATATACACCTGGTACACCCTACCTGCCGGATATACACCTGGTACACCTTACCTGCAGGATATACACCTGGTACACCCTACCTGCAGGATATACACCTGGTACACCCTACCTGCCGGATATACACCTGGTACACCCTACCTGCCGGATATACACCTGGTACACCCTACCTGCCGGATATACACCCTACCTGCAGGATATACACCTGGTACACCCTACCTGCAGGATATACACCTGGTACACCCTACCTGAAGGATATACACCTGGTACACCCTACCTGCAGGATATACACCTGGTACACCCTACCTGCAGGATATACACCTGGTACACCCTACCTGCAGGCATATAATTAGCTCCAGTTATTATTATGACATTTCTACCAAACCTGATTTACAGACGTAACGTTGTGATCATGGAGTCAATAGAAATTTAATGCAAATATAGATTACCTCACTCCGACCGTGAAGAGTTTACCCCGCAACATGACAAATGTTGCTTAACTTTTTTTAAATTAAGTTTTACCGATTGCCAATTTGAGCGAAGGGCAGTTTACCTAACAACACTGCAATGATACAGATAAGAGACCCATTCTAGAGTCTCCTCTGGTTCTTTTACGTGCACGATGTAAAGCACCGACACGAAATCTTGGCGTAACGTTCCATCTGAAAGACTGTTAATTTTATTAGGGTCAGACGGGGGATCGAACCTGCGATCCCTGGGTTGCCAGTTGAACGTGGACTACATATCCGTCTGTAGTTGTCTAATGAACGGGTGGTGAATTAGAATTAAATTAGTTGGTTAAAGATAGACCACAGTACGTATATTCGTGCATTTTCAGTGTTGTCTGATTCTGCTTTAATAGCGTACCTGGCAACACGTGTGTTTATTGTTTACATTTGTGTTCATGCTATAAGCGATTTGTTCCATTCGATATGATATCTCCCGTACATTCTCCATACCGTACCGTTCAAAACGTAATTCAAGAAATGCATTGATGCAACATCAAATGCATCGCAAAATAGGTGTACAGGTAAAAGGAATGCATGGGCGATGGTTCGTGTAAAGAAACAATGAGCTTAAGATAAGATACATTGTAGTTTGAGTCAGCAAGATAGCAACAGTGCAACACAAGCACTGAATGACCGCTTGAACCGACTATATAACATACAGTATAATGGTAACAATTGTACAACAGCTATACAATTAGTTTATAGACGTAGCGTTTGACATACCCAGATCTATTAATTGTGGCATTGCTTTTCAACATTGTTCATATATTTCATTCCAATTAACTAGCTTTTACGCAGGACTTAGCTCCCTGTTGTTTGCATTCAATTGGTAACACCGCGTTACCTAATTGCCATTGTAATCTGACGTCAGTGATAAATTATCCAACCCGGTGACCAAGCCAAATTTCATAATTTTATATATATTTCAACTACAAATCCGCTAGCTACAGGTACACCAATTGTATCTTCTTTTGTAAATTTTTACTGCATGCCCCACACAAACCATGTACATAATCGCATAATGTATGCAACAATGCTTCAGAGAGAGAGAGAGAGAGAGAGAGAGAGAGAGAGAGGGAGAGAGCCCAGCAGATTATCTTGAAGAATAGAATTTTGACCTCTCATCAACATCACACGACATAGTAAAGCTTATTAGAGAAAGGGACACGTAGAACTGTCTATTTCTTACATAAATGATCTGCCAAGCAGCATCAAAAGTCGGGCAAGCCTTTTTATCGACGACACCATCGTCTACCACACCATTAAATTCCAGTCCGCAGCAGAAGCACTACAAAATTACTTAACTATCTTAGTATCTTTGGAACAGGAATGGTCAATGGAATTCAACCCTAATAAATGCGAAATGTTAATAATATTTTTTTTTAATTGAAACCCTGTCAGTTAGATAACATACAATTGATGTCAACAGAACATTCCAAATATCTGAGAGTCATCATTAGTAAAGTCATCAACTGGGCCCAACACATAAAAATAGTACGTCAAATGTGAACAATACCTGCCGATTCATCAACAGGAATGTCAAAACTAATACTGTGGAAGTCGTGATAGCTCAATGGTTGCGCATTCGCTTCATGTGCGAAAGACCCGGAGTTCGAGCCCCGCTGGAGCAATTACGATTATACCCTTAGGCAAGGCATTTAAATTCCACATGCCTCTTCTCCCTCGTGGCAATTGGTTCAATCAGGAATGAGGTATCGAGAGTGATTAATATAAGTTGTAAGAACTTGTTTCGCAATCGAGCTAAAATAAATGTGTATAAACTAAAACTAATAACAAACAGGTAAAACAAACTGCTTATATCACTAATGTTCATCCACAGGCATCACAGGTTCGATCCCCCGTCTGACCCTAATAAAATTAACAGTCTTTCAGATGGGACGTTAAACCGAGGTCTCGTGTCGGTGCTTTACATCGTCCACGTAAAAGAACTAGAGGAGACTCTGGAATAAACGTAAAGCACACAGTTCAGCTCACTGTTCTCGACTGCGACTGTCAGTTATAATCGTTACTGATTGTTCGTCAGTATCAAGTTGACGTTTATGAAGAAGAAGAAGACGAAGACGGGTAAGAATACGATGGACGGTTTGGTACGGAGAAGTACGGGGAATAGTTGTTATAGATTTGATCATGTGACAGTCCTTGACTAGTGTAACAAACACCGGTGTCCGGAAAACTTAGTCATTTTCTCGGTCGCAAAGTTCAGCTAAAATGACTGAAAAGGAATTTGTTTTTGACCCACATAATAAGGTGGATCATGTACATGGCTACTACATGTTTTTCACAAGCATTGTATGTTTTGGAATCGCCAACTATGTGGTCACTTCGATCGGACCTCCCAAAAAAGTAAAAGGGGATCCGTGGCGCTGGAATAACCTGGTTATTTCATGGATTCATGCAGCAATATGCGGGACCTGGGATATCATTTGGTTTGTGTAGACATTTTATATGCCCGTCATTGTGATTGTAAATCTATATCCGCACATTATCTATGTTCCTAAAGTGTATATAACCGGAATGGATACTTATACAGAAGATAGGGCTGACTCGATTCGACTAGACATTCGGGTTGTTCCTGAACTTAACCGAATACTACTTCAATCATCACTACATTCCGTTAAATGTAGAACCCTTGCGTGGACCTAGATATGTTTTCCTGGGCAAGCTTAGCCAACCTAAGCGATTAACCAGTACTAAGCAATGTGTGTGAGGTGCCTTGCTCAATGACACTACATACGTGGCTTGACCGAGTATCGAACCTGGGACCGTTCTATTCCAAATCCTACGCTGGACCACGGAAGCCACTACTAATAGTTGTGTATTGTCGAAATGCCTTCGGCTTCCAACATACCATGTTGCTCATTGTTAATTTGACAGGCTACTAGTACTACTCCAGGGGTCACCTCACAAATAATGCCTTTGTCATTAGAGAAAGGGACATACTTAGAACTGTCTCCTTCATACATATTACGAGCAGTCTCATCAGATCTGCACTTTTTGCCAGTAATGCTACTATTTTTAGACAAAATTACCCATTTTTTTAAAATGAACTGGTCCAAATGTAATATTCTTATTAATTTATTGGTCTAAAAGTATCATGCACCAGTCCATGTCAATTACATTGTGTTAAATGGGTTAATCAAGATGGCAAACAGTCGAACAATCTTTCCGTTATCTACTTGTAATTACTTAATCCCCTCAGCCCTGCCGATGGGGGGGGGTATATTGGTGTGGTTGTCTGGGGGTCCGTCCTGCAGTAGACAGTCTTGTGTGACCAACTCCATCTAATTTGGCATGGTGACTCACCTCGGTAGGTAGTTTATTTGGAAATTTTGGTTCAACGAATTTCACCAGAGTCATGGCTCTTGTCAGTTTTGTTATAAATCCTTTCATGTAAATTAATCTATATAAATCCGTTATGTCGAATTCTGTCGGACCGAACAAAATACTTCGACATAACTGAAATTCGATATAAACAGATCCAGTTATATGTAAAATGATAGTGTCTGAAACAGGACTTTGATCCGACTGAGATAACCGGAGAATTTGACATAACCGACTTTGACATAATGGATGTAGACTGTATATGGGTATACATTAAATATTATTGCACACATCTTGTGTGTCCCATTCGTCATTCACTAAGGGGCCAATTGGATTCTAATTTGGCATGGTGACTCGTCTTGTAATATTACCACTACTTCAACATCATACTGCGGACCAATCAGTAACTATTGTACGGAACTGTGGCTGCACTTATTTTCAGACTTTGTATTTTAGGATTGAAAAGTGATGTGTGCACATAATTTAAAAATATTTGTTCTCCAGAAAATATGTGTGCAACTGCAAGACATTGTAGTTTATACCTTTATCCAGAAATGATGGCTTGTCCTATCCAAGTCCTGGAGTGTGGCCCGTCGTATCCAAGTCCTGGAGTGGTCGTATTTACAAATCATGGGCGTTTATTTGTTTCCTATTGTACTTTATTCCTGTATCCAGGGGAGCTTGTCTAAGGCTTACCGGTAATCTGGTTTGCCCCATTATCTATAGGGGCCTGGGCCATGTCTACATTAACAGGTGTTTCCTATTGTACTTTATTCCTGTATCCAGAGGAGCTTGTCTAAGGCTTATTCTGGTTTGCCCCATTATCTATAGAGCCATGTCTACATTAACGGGTGTTTTATTATTGTAAGTTTGTTACTATTGCAGTTTGTATATGTACCCGGAGATGCTGGATGACCTGATACATCACATCAACTACTGTACATACCTCATGGTGGCATTCTCAACAGGTAAAATTCCACTCATTATGTTGCCAGTCCCTGTGCATGCTTACCAACCCTCCATTGGGGGAGGCGTAAATTACTACAAATCACGGCTAACTATTTATTGAATCAGATATGTCTTCGTTGTACATACATTACATATTAATTTTTAAAACATTGCTTTTCAGAAAGCACTGTCCATCTTTGGGCCTGGAACAAGTTTGGTTAGCATGCACATTTAACTCTTTCCCTCATAGAAGCACCTCTTGACGCCATTACCAATACGACATACAATGTACATTGACAATGTAGTACAGTAGTAGCCAAACCAATGTTCATAATAAAGGCCAGAATCTCATGTAGTCCCAGTATCTGTAATTTGTGTTGCAGTCTTCAAACCTGCTTCAGAAATACTGATCATGTTACTTGGGTTTTCTCCGGGTACTCCGGTTTCCTCCACACGAATGACCAGATACTCGAGTCCATCCACGCCAACGAGGATGATTAATATGATGTGATGGATAGATGGGGAGACAACTCTCAATAATAAATAGTGTTCATAGTTACTAGAGAACAGAAATGAGTTACATGTAATACATGATGTATGTATAACATGGTGTTTTGTTACCTGCAGGCTACTTTGTGTATGACTTCTTCGATCTGTTGTACAACGGAAGAATTGTGTCAAATTGGGAGGTCACCTCACACCATATAGCGGTAAGCCTTTCTCTGCATGGAATTGATCGGATCATTTCATGGAAATACAGTCATTCTATCAGTTTTCATGAACATTTCCATTGTTGGGCCAAAATACCAGTGGTCAACAGACTAGTTGTCTAGTAAAGACTAGTATGTGTCGCTATATTTGGTCAACAGACTAGTTCAGTAGTTGTCTAGTAAAGACTAGTATGTGTCGCTATATTTGGTCAACAGACTAGTTGTCTAGTAAAGACTAGTATATGTCGCTATATTTGGTCAACAGACTAGCAGGGTTGGAAAAAAGACTGTCTTTTTTAATTTTGGACAGGACACATGTCCAAAAGTGTCTTTTATTAAAAAAGGCGTACTTTATTGTCCTTTATTGTCTTTATTTGTCTAATATCATAAGACTATGTGTTTGTGGTAATGCATTTTACAATTTATTATATAATATTAAGGTATTAGGTGTGTGTGTTGTTAATAAACACCAAATGCCATTCTCTTTTACTCATAATATCTTTCATATAAATAATAAGGAAAACAAACAATTGTCATTTATGTGTCACAATCATATATTTATTCAGCACAGGAATATATATTCAACACAGTTTAACACAACTAGATTAATGTAGAAAATAGGATCTCTAGGCCTGCCATGCATTGTGGAGATATTATGTGAATGTGATATGACAGAATAACATTCAGTAAATGATATCCTTTTCACACAGCCCTAAACTTTTATAGGCTGGGTACGTTTACGTCAATGTTTTACATGTTTAAGATTAACATCCCATAATTTAGAAATTGAATTTGGAAGATTTAATGGTATTGATAGAAACAATAGGTTATGTAAATTATGCAATCAAAATGTAATTGAATCAGAATACCATTTTATATTATGTTGTGAAAAATACAGAGATATAAGATTGAAATATTTGGGCTACATAGCATGGCCATCAATAAATAAATTTATATCTATCATGTCATGCAAAAATAAAAAATATTTGATTAATGTGTGTAAGTACATCAAAGAAGCTATGTCATTACGTAGTAATACCCTGTCAATTACTACTGTTTCTTAAATGTATTGTATTTGTTTATATATGTATATATGTAACATGTTTTGTGATGTCTTTGCCGTATTTCTATCATTGTAAATGGCCAAAGGCAATATAGTTGCTGATTATGCCAATAAATTTGAAACTTGAAACTTGGTATGTTTAGACAGTCAATCACAGTCATTTGAAGTTTTCACACATACGCTGTGGGTATAATAGGTCTTGTGACAACAAAGAAATTGACCTTAAATATGAGTCAATCGCAGTCATTTGAAGTTTTCACACATACACTGTGGGTATAATAGGTCCTGTGACAACAAAGAAATTGACCTTAAATATGAGTCAATCACAGTCATTTGAAGTTTTCACACATACACTGTGGGTATAATAGGTCCTGTGACAACAAAGACAATGGTGAATTATATGTGTGAATGTAATCCCATATAACCCCTCCATATACAAAGAATCAATTTTGCTACAGAAACATATAAACTACTATGTTTATACTAGGATATGATTTAGTAAATACATTTTGCCAAAAATTCATTTTGGACAATTTGGTGTCTTTTATTAATTCTAGACAGGACACTTTTGGACTGTCCAAAACCCCTGTCCAAAATGCAATTGTCCAAAATGTGCCAACCCTGCAGACTAGTTGTCTAGTAAAGACTAGTATATGTCGCTATATTTGGTCAACAGACTAGTAAAGACTAGTATATGTCGCTATATTTGGTCAACAGACTAGTTGTCTAGTAAAGACTAGTATATGTCGCTATATTTGGTCAACAGACTAGTTGTCTAGTAAAGACTAGTATATGTCGCTATATTTGGTCAACAGACTAGTTGTCTAGTAAAGACTAGTATATGTCGCTATATTTGGTCAACAGACTAGTTGTCATGTATATATAGAATACCTGTAAAGATAAATCTAGTAGTAGATATAGGAAATAGTAGTAAATAGTATTGTAGATAGAGTAGGGTTCTATAGAATACATGTAAAGATCAATCTAGTAGTAGATATAGGAAATAGTAGTAAATAGTATTGTAGATAGAGTAGGGTTCTATAGAATACTTATAAAGATAAATCTAGTAGTAGATATAGGAAATAGTAGTAAATAGTATTGTAGATAGAGTAGGGTTCTATAGAATACCTGTAAAGATAAATCTAGTAGTAGATATAGGAAATAGTAGTAAATAGTATTGTAGATAGAGTAGGGTTCTATAGAATACCTGTAAAGATCAATCTAGTAGTAGATGTAGGAAATAGTAGTAAATAGTATTGTAGATAGAGTAGGGTTCTATAGAATACTTGTAAAGATAAATCTAGTAGTAGATATAGGAAATAGTAGTAAATAGTATTGTAGATAGAGTAGGGTTCTATAGAATACTTGTAAAGATAAATCTAGTAGTAGATATAGGAAATAGTAGTAAATAGTATTGTAGATAGAGTAGGGTTATATAGAATACATGTAAAGATAAATCACATAGTTGGAGCATATGAAAGTTCGTTAACTAACTATGAGTTTCCAGTTAACAGGTTCGTTTAGGTGCATTGTGGTTACAACTGAAGGGCGATCAATGTTATCTAATTTTATTGGATAAAACTGCTGGGAGCTACACGTCTTGCTCATGTTACTAAATGTACATTTCATTCTATACATTCAAGTAGATTCCAGCATACTTTACAGAGTTTACTGGGAGGTTACAGATTTTATGGGAGTTTACTGGGAGGTTACACAGTTTATGGGAGTTTACTGGGAGTTTACACAGTTTATGGGAGGTTACAGAGTTTACTGGGAGGTTACAGAGTTTATGGGAGTTTACAGAGTTTACTGGGAGGTTACAGAGTTTACTGGGAGGTTACATAGTTTACTGGGAGTTTACTGGGAGGTTACAGAGTTTATGGGAGTTTACAGAGTTTACTGGGAGGTTACAGAGTTTACTGGGAGGTTACAGAGTTTACTGGGAGTTTACTGGGAGGTTACAGAGTTTACTGGGAGGTTACATAGTTTACTGGGAGGTTACAGAGTTTATGGGAGTTTACAGAGTTTACTGGGAGGTTACAGAGTTTACTGGGAGGTTACATAGTTTACTGGGAGGTTACAGAGTTTACTGGGAGGTTACAGAGTTTACTGGGAGGTTACATAGTTTACTGGGAGTTTACAGAGTTTACTGGGAGGTTACAGAGTTTACTGGGAGTTTACTGGGAGGTTACATAGTTTACTGGGAGGTTACAGAGTTTACTGGGAGGTTACAGAGTTTACTGGGAGGTTACATAGTTTACTGGGAGGTTACAGAGTTTACTGGGAGTTTACATAGTTTACTGGGAGGTTACAGAGTTTACTGGGAGGTTACAGAGTTTACTGGGAGTTTACTGGGAGGTTACAGAGTTTACTGGGAGGTTACAGAGTTTACTGGGAGGTTACAGAGTTTACTGGGAGGTTACAGAGTTTACTGGGAGGTTACAGAGTTTACTGGGAGGTTATGGGCGATCTATGATCAGCATCTTACCAGTCAACAAAACACCCCAGGTTCCCTTTGTCTGAATTTTTGTCTGCGCCACTTCTGTCCCCAATTGAAAAAAACTGGAGCCACTTTGAAAAACTTGGAGCCAACTAAGGGTCATATAGTTTCACAGATACATGTATTGAAGTCATGTATTTGACAAAACATGCCGTGCCCTAGAAAAACTACACCACATATTTTTGCCAATTCACAAAATTTATCGCCAGTATTTGTCAATCGACAGCGTGCATCCTGATTAACACCAGATGATTCCATGAAAGATGTGTACATCTATATCTGCTAATGAAATCTAAATAAGTTGTTCTGGTATGACTTCCACCAGGAGGTTGCCAGATAAAGTACATGGTTGTAGAAGTGTTTGTGTGTATTTCAGGTTGTGACCATGTTCTGGTATGACTTCCACCAGGAGGTTGCCAGATAAAGTACATGGTTGTAGAAGTGTTTGTGTGTATTTCAGGTTGTGACCATGTTCTGGTATGACTTCCACCAGGAGGTTGCCAGATAAAGTACATGGTTGTAGAAGTGTTTGTGTGTATTTCAGGTTGTGACCATGTTCTGGTATGACTTCCACCAGGAGGTTGCCAGATAAAGTACATTGTTGTAAAATGTTTGTGTGTATTTCAGGTTGTGACCATGTTCTGGTATGACTTCCATCAGGAGATGTGTATAGGCTACAATGTGCTCGCTTTAATGGCCGAGATCAACAGTTTTTTCCTGCACTCTAGAAAGCTAATGCACATGCTTCACCTTGACTTTGCCAATTTGTTTTACCGGTGTGTATGCATGGCTAACTTGGTGACCTTCTTCTTCTGTCGAGGCTGGTCTCTATGGATGATCTCATATGGAATGTACACTAAAAGCCACTTAGTGCCGACGATTTATTTCCGATTTTTATGTGCTTCTATATTTGTGATGAATTCGATAAACCCAGTGCTCTTCTGGAGACTCTTCTACAATGACGTGTTGAGAAATTTAACAAAGGGAAAGAAATCGGCGGCGTCCATGAAACAGGAATTGAGCGGAAATAACAATACTCATATAAAATCAAATTAACCCTTTCAACACCACAGACGTCTAAATAGGCTTACAAATAGTGTAGATCCAGATGAGCCGGCTCGTGACGAGCCGTCTCATCAGGATCTGCACTTTTTGCCAGTGATATGACTATTTTTAGACATAATTACCCATTTTGATAAATGAACTTGTCCAAATGTGATTTTCTGATTCATTTATTGGTTTATGAATATCATGGACCAGTCCATGTGAGTTACTTGGTGTTGAATGGGTTAATAATATGTTTGTATGTACGTACGGTCTGCTGCTTTGCCTGAGGGTGACATGCTCAAAGGATGTGCTGTTGTGATCACATTTTGTCTGTGGTTTTACTCAGACATGTTCTACAGTGTTCTCTCACATGCTTGATGGATATTCACCAAACTTAGGTATTAGCATCGTTGCAATAGATTTCTTCAGCTTTTTTCAAATCAGTGTGGCCATTCAAGCTAATAAATATAACATTTTACACATGAATTGCTCAGTTAGTCGCCCTAGGCACCTTGACTTTGCCCACTGGGGGCCTGCCCAACTTCTCCCATATTTTTACAATTTCATACAACATTTGTCCAGTAAGATATGCTGGCCCATTATAAAGCATTCATTTTATTCAAATGTTGTTTTTAATGGTCATACTGTGCATTTTAACCATATTTTGTTGACACGATCGAACGCTTTCTCACTTCTCCCGGTCACGGGTTCGAGCCCCGCTCAGACCGTGTCTCATTTATATGAAAAAGTTGGCAGTTTCTTACGGAGGTTGGTGCACCCAAGTACTGGTTAACTGTTGGAGCCTGCCCAGGAAAGGTGTTGTTAGGTAAACTGCCTGCCGGCGATATAGCCCAAAATGGTGCTGATGCAGACTTCTTTGTATCATGTTAGGGTTTGCAGACTTCTTTATATCATGTTGGGGTTTGCAGACTCCTTAGTAGATGTTTCAGCAGATGATTTTTGATAGTGATTTTGATATATTGTAGGCTTCTTCTTGTTGAACATTTAAAATGTATTAGTCTGTCTCTATACTTATGTATTTTATCAGATATTTTCCTATAACATTATGCTAATGAACAAGCTGACAGTTACACTGGTTTTCATACCATAGAATGTGAACCATGCATATATGTGAAGTATAGCTGTATTGTTATATATATTTTCATACCGAAGAATAACCTGCTTGCTGTATAACTGGGGACATTTTGAATATTGAGATTTTTTTAATTAGAGAGTTGGAATCACATATATAGATCTGCATGACATGTGTATTTGTTTTTTATTTTATGTTTATAGTTTTGTTTATGTTTCGTGTCTGATATGATCAGAAACGCAACACGGCTCAGTTAATGGTTTTGGTGTTGAGTGAATATATTTATATAACTGACAAGGCAAAATATATCAACACCTGTTCCCAGGCTAGGTTTCTCTACTAAGCCACTATATCTTCACACTATTAGGTTAATGGCCTGTGTTGCCGAGTAAATAAGATCGTTGACCTCAAGCCAATTGCCCACTCACTGTTGTAGGTTCAAATCCCCACCAGAGGTGTCTAATTCTTTCTTGTAAAGTAGCTGTCCAGCAGGTCAATGGTTCTAACTGGATGGCAATAACAATTATCGGAAGGACATCTGGGCGTCTTCCTCCACCATTTAAAGCTGTAAAGTCGCTATGTAACCTTTGGCTGCTACTACGACTCTAAATCCAAAAATATAGGAGAAGACCTCTATAAGCTATAATAGCTTTCAGTTGTAATCCCTATTCATTCATGGATCAACAATTTGTGTAACCTGTATATTTGTATATGCTGTATGGTTTGAAATAAACTATGTACAAACTAAATGCAAAATGAGCAGAATAAAAAGATTATGGTATGTCTTTCTTGGAACAGATGTATGTATGTAAATAGAATTGTCAAAGATAATGATTCTTTACCTAGCATCTGCGGTAGTGATGTACATCGGTTTCAAAATCCATAATCGGTCAGGTAAACCGATTAGATAATTGATTATTAATCGGGGAATTGATATAGTTATAAATCAAAATCATTCCATCTAATTTGTGAGTTTAACAATCTATTTAATACTAATAAATTACCGGTACTTACAAGTTACTAGTTTTGACAAATTAATTACTCAGTTACATCTGAGTACTAGCCATTAAGTTAGTAGACTGCCACCTGATTTAAAATTAGTTTTTACGTTAATAGAGGACAGAACGCTTAGTGACATACTAGTGAAAAGTCTAGTACTAGATACAGTTAGAATTGTTGTTGCAAACGTGCATTGCTAATAAAATACAGCCAATAGTAAATCATGGTTTTATTTGAGGTATAAACAAACATAAAAGTGACAGACAAAAATAAAGACTCGTCGATTATAATCGATTACACATTTTCACAATCGATTATCGCCGATGTCAATGCCGGCGAACGATTGTCGACGACTTAGCGATAATTGGTTTATCACTAATCTGCGGTGTCATTTTGTAATTGTACAAATTCCGTCTTTCCAGATCTGCAGATCTAGTCCAGTGATCTCATACTGGTTTAGTGTTTACCTATCACGAGTAAGTGTACACAAGAATACTGTTTGTAATTACAGATGTTTGTTGTCCGATTTAGGGTTTACAGACTTATTTGTTATACGTGTATACATTGTTGATCATTCCTCGATTCCATAAAACAGATACATTATCATGATTGATTAGCATGATTGATTAGCATCATTGGTTATCATGATCTATTAACATGATCGGTTATCATGATCTATTATCATCATTGGTTATCATGATCTATTATCATCATTGATTATCATGATTGGTTATCATCATTGATTATCATGATCTATTATCATCATTGATTATCATGATCGATTATCATGATTGGTTATCATGATCTATTATCATCATTGATTATCATGATCGATTATCATGATCTATTAGCATCATTGATTATCATGATCGGTTATCATCATTGGTTATCATGATCTATTAGCATCATTGATTATCATGATCAGTTATCATCATTGGTTATCATGATCGATTATCATGATCTATTAGCATCATTGATTATCATGATCGGTTATCATCATTGGTTATCATGATCTATTAGCATCATTGATTATCATGATCAGTTATCATCATTGGTTATCATGATCGATTATCATGATCTATTAGCATCATTGATTATCATGATCGGTTATCATCATTGGTTATCATGATCTATTAGCATCATTGATTATCATGATCAGTTATCATCATTGGTTATCATGATCGATTATCATGATCTATTAGCATCATTGATTATCATGATCGGTTATCATCATTGGTTATCATGATCTATTAGCATCATTGATTATCATGATCAGTTATCATCATTGGTTATCATGATCGATTATCATGATCTATTAGCATCATTGATTATCATGATCGGTTATCATCATTGGTTATCATGATCGATTATCATGATCTATTAGCATCATTGATTATCATGATCGATTATCATCATTGATTATCATGATCGATTATCATGATCTATTAGCATCATTGATTATCATGATCGGTTATCATCATTGGTTATCATGATCGATTATCATGATCTATTAGCATCATTGATTATCATGATCGGTTATCATCATTGGTTATCATGATCGATTATCATGATCTATTAGCATCATTGATTATCATGATCAGTTATCATCATTGGTTATCATGATCTATTAGCATCATTGATTATCATGATCGATTATCATGATTGGTTATCATGATCTATATCATCATTGATTATCATGATCGGTTATCATCATTGGTTATCATGATCGTTATCACATTGATTATCATGATCGGTTATCATCATTGGTTATCATGATCTATAGCATCATTGATTATCATGATCGGTTATCATCAGGTTATCATGATCGGTTATCATCATTGATTATCATGATCGATTATCATCATTGGTTATCATGATCGATTATCATCATTGATTATCATGATCAGTTATCATCATTGGTTATCATGATCGGTTATCATCATTGGTTATCATGATCTATTAGCATCATTGATTATCATGATCGATTATCATGATCTATAGCATCATTGATTATCATGATCGATTATCATGATCTATTATCATCATTGGTTATCATGATCGGTTATCATCATTGATTATCATGATCTATTATCATCATTGATTATCATGATCGATTATCATGATTGGTTATCATGATCTATTATCATCATTGATTATCATGATCGATTATCATGATCTATTAGCATCATTGGTTATCATGATCTATTAGCATCATTGATTATCATGATCAGTTATCATCATTGGTTATCATGATCGATTATCATGATCTATTATCATCATTGGTTATCATGATCTATTATCATCATTGATTATCATGATTGGTTATCATCATTGATTATCATGATCTATTATCATCATTGATTATCATGATCGATTATCATGATTGGTTATCATGATCTATTATCATCATTGATTATCATGATCGATTATCATGATCTATTAGCATCATTGGTTATCATGATCTATTAGCATCATTGATTATCATGATCAGTTATCATCATTGGTTATCATGATCGATTATCATGATCTATTATCATCATTGGTTATCATGATCTATTATCATCATTGATTATCATGATGATCGATTATCATGATCTATTATCATCATTGATTATCATGATCGATTATCATCATTGATTATCATGATCGTTATCATCATGGTTATCATGATCGTATCATCATTGGTTATCATGATCTTAGCATCATTGATTATCATACGATTATCATGATCTATTATCATCATTTTATCTGATCGTTATCATCATTGATTCATATCTTATCCATTGATTCATGATCGATTATCATGATTGGTTATCAGATCTATTTCATCATTGTTATCATTCGATCATGACTATTACATCATTGATTATCATGATCGGTTATCATCATTGGTTATCATGATCGATTATCATGATCTATTAGCATCATTGATTATCATGATCGGTTATCATCATTGGTTATCATGATCGATTATCATGATCTATTAGCATCATTGATTATCATGATCAGTTATCATCATTGGTTATCATGATCTATTAGCATCATTGATTATCATGATCGATTATCATGATTGGTTATCATGATCTATTATCATCATTGATTATCATGATCGGTTATCATCATTGGTTATCATGATCGGTTATCATCATTGATTATCATGATCGGTTATCATCATTGGTTATCATGATCTATTAGCATCATTGATTATCATGATCGGTTATCATCATTGGTTATCATGATCGGTTATCATCATTGATTATCATGATCGATTATCATCATTGGTTATCATGATCGATTATCATCATTGATTATCATGATCGGTTATCATCATTGGTTATCATGATCGGTTATCATCATTGGTTATCATGATCTATTAGCATCATTGATTATCATGATCGATTATCATGATCTATTAGCATCATTGATTATCATGATCGATTATCATGATCTATTATCATCATTGGTTATCATGATCGGTTATCATCATTGATTATCATGATCTATTATCATCATTGATTATCATGATCGATTATCATGATTGGTTATCATGATCTATTATCATCATTGATTATCATGATCGATTATCATGATCTATTAGCATCATTGGTTATCATGATCTATTAGCATCATTGATTATCATGATCAGTTATCATCATTGGTTATCATGATCGATTATCATGATCTATTAGCATCATTGATTATCATGATCGGTTATCATCATTGGTTATCATGATCGATTATCATCATTGATTATCATGATCGGTTATCATCATTGGTTATCATGATCGGTTATCATGATCTATTAGCATCATTGATTATCATGATCGATTATCATGATCTATTAGCATCATTGATTATCATGATCGATTATCATGATCTATTATCATCATTGGTTATCATGATCGGTTATCATCATTGATTATCATGATCGATTATCATGATCTATTAGCATCATTGATTATCATGATCGGTTATCATGATCGATTATCATGATCTATTATCATCATTGGTTATCATGATCGATTATCATGATCTATTAGCATCATTGATTATCATGATCGGTTATCATCATTGGTTATCATGATCGATTATCATGATCTATTAGCATCATTGATTATCATGATCGGTTATCATCATTGGTTATCATGATCTATTAGCATCATTGATTATCATGATCGGTTATCATCATTGGTTATCATGATCGATTATCATGATCTATTAGCATCATTGGTTATCATCATTGGTTAGCATCATTGGTTATCATCATTGGTTATCATGATTGGTTATCATCATCGGTTATCATCATTGATTATCATATCATTTTGGATATAAATAGCTGGTTGCTGGTTTAGTCTCGGAAATAAAAACATTATTCCTTGATTATAAAGTAGCTACCACAGTAGGGGATTATTTCCTTTATATTTCTATATGGGCTTCCAGATTGATTGCTCGACTGA
>CM026403.1:33211369-33242486 GCA_014843695.1 Archivesica marissinica
TGGTGTATATATATAACAAAGCGTGAATGATGCATATATATAACAACACGTGAATGGTGTATATAATATCAATACGTGATGATGTATATATGTACAAAGGAGTGACTTATACTAGCAACTAAGTATGTTAAAGCATTCAGTCCTGTTGTATATGTCTACCATAGCGAAAAAATTATTCAAATCACATAATTATTGACTGAAATATGGCAAAATGGCAAGTTTTGGACAATAAACATCAGTCTCATTTGACTAATTATAATATTTGAGTAGGCTCACTCCCCTAAAACCACCATTAGTTGGTAATAAAAGCTGAATAATCAAGCATATAAATGTTTTGGAATGTAATCAAAATAAACTTCGCCAGATTGTGAAAATTTTATTTCTCGTGTATGTGATCTGAAAATTTCAAAATATGATACAGATTCCGTCAAAATATGTCCTCCGAAATGTCCTCCATTTTCCATTCTCATCAAGAATGATATGGACGCATTTTTTTAAATAAATAATCTACAGAAATATTACATGAAGTTGCATGAATCATTTTGTATACAAGTTCTGCCGTTTTAGTTGTAATGTGGGCCAAAAGATGGGTATCTATGATTCCGTCAAAAAATGTCCTCTCCGAGAAATACAACATTGGCTCATTACTCGTGAACATATGTTTTAGGCCAAAAAATCAACATCGGCAACATTGACGCCTAAATTTTTTCACGTAATCACATTTAACCAGTTTGCTATGAAATAAAAATAATTTTTAAGCTAAATGATACACTTCAATTTTGCACCCTTATGAGACTAGTTGTGTACCCTGATTGTAAAACAACCCTTATATTAATCACTCTCGAGACCTCATTCCTGATGTAATCCATCGCCACGAGGGAGAGAAGAGGCAACGTGGAATTTAAATGCCTTGCCTAAGGGCACAATCGTAACGGCTCCAGCGGGGCTCGAACTCCGGACCTGAAGCGAACGCGCATCCACTGCGCTATCACTACTTCCACGATTCGTACTCTATATCCGAGACGATTCGTACCCAAATCTGGACAGTTCGTACCCTAGGCCTGTTAAACTGCTAAAGGTTAGTGGTACAGTTCGAGACATTTCATACCTGTTTGTGGACAGTGCGTATTCCTTAAGGTTTAGCCTTTAGGGTTGTATGTATGTATGTTCCATTAATGTCAAACCCCTTGCGGGGACCTAGACATGTTTTCCTGGGCAGGCTTAGCCGACCATAGTGGTTAACCAGTACTAAGCAATGTGTGTGAGATGCCTTGCTCAATGATAAGTACTACATACGTGGCCTGACTGAGTATTGAAGCAATTACTATAGGATAAGAGACTTACCAATCTTGTACCCTACGGCAGCTTCTATTACTTGTGGATAAGTACGTCTTTACAGGCGTATCATCAGAGCGTGTATGGCGTGATTGCTTTGTCCATCCCCGTATCTAGAATGCCCCACTTCCGGTCCAGACGGTGTCCATCTTCCGCATCAGACGGTGTCTCTGTAGGAACCATATTGCCATTCACTACACTCCTCCCCACTTTATCTGGAAGGACTTCCTCCACATCCTTCTGGCAATGGGTACGTCCTTCAGGCACAATCAGTCTGACCGGCTTGTGACATCTCTCGACGGAAATGACATTCTCTAGCCCTACTTGGTGTCTGACCCCCAAGTAGGTATCCTTCAAGTTCTCTACTTTTCCTGGGCAGGTTTACCAGCGGTTAACCAGTACTAAGTCCATTCCTGAACACCTCTATGGCTTAGTGTCTTACCCCTAAGCTTACCCCTACCTTTCCTGGGCAAGCCTACATATGCGGTTAACCAGTACTACGTCCATTGATGACATCTTCACGGGCTTGGTGTCATACACCTAAGCTTACTCCTACCTTTCCTGGGCAAGTCTGCATAAACAGTTAACCAGTACTACACCCCTCAATGAACCCCCCTCTGGTTTAGTGCATTACCTCTAAGCCATACTTCCAAAGAGATGCTCCAAGCATTTCTACGGTTCCTGGGCAAGCATTAGCCGACTTAAGCGGATCACCAGTACTAAGTCCCTCCCCGGACCCGAATCCAGATCTGGCTTAGTGTCTTACCCCTAAGCCATAATTACATGCAATCCGGTCCATTCGGTCGGCTTACTTGGGAGGTTGACGATGCAAGTAAAGACGACGTGTGTTCTCCACTGCCGTCTTCATCACATCCTCCCATTTGCCTCCCCTGATCCTGGCCACTTCTTCCGCAACCATGCCAATTAGGGCTGGCGTGGTCCGTTTGTGTCCAAAGAAGTGGAAATATGGAGCATCTGTCTCCAACAACAACCGGGACCCCTCCATCTCCTTTACCATACGGATGTGGTCATTGTCTTGCTCCCTAACAAACTGATGTACCAACTTGGTAAACCCAAAGTAGGTATTTGGGAAGCTCTCCAGCCATTGTCTGACAATGCTGGAATCCCCACTGAAGCAATGCAGGTGTATAAGCTGCTCCCGCTTAACACTGGTCAGTAGAACGAATCGCAGGCTAGTGTAGGCCTCACCATTGTCTACTCCATTCATCCCTCTGCAATGGAGGACAAGCACATGTCTCGCCTGGAGAAACCGCAGGGTTCGCTCCAGCGTCTGCATCTGTCCTGGCCACTTCTCAACTGGTTCGGTGTGATCTAACCCCACCTCACCAAGTCTGGATACATCCGGGTTCTCTAGGAGCAGTTGCAGCCGCCCGAGGTCGGGTCCTGTAGCCTTCTTTTTGGGGTGTAATCCCACACAGATTACCACCCCCTGTTCCTTCCAGGTATCTATTTCCTCGGGAGTTGGGTATGTTTCGGGGTCACAGAAATTTGCGACTACCCCGACCACATACACTACACTACAGTATCAAACCCGGACCGTTCGATTCCAAATCTGACGCTCTACCATTAGAGACGTTTCATACATTCTATACAAAATTATTCATGTTTTTGTGTCCTATGTTTTTCGCATTTATATCATATTGGTATGATAAGACCTCTACATAAATTTTTGTATCTGTTATTTCGAGGTCTTATCTTTAAAGCTCATTTTCGCATAGCACTTTCCGTCCGGATCCGATGGCACGATTTCTGACCAAGATTTTGAAGCTTTCTGAACATGAACTGTTATAAATTTGTGCATTGGTGTTAAGAATTTATAATCATATTTATTTTAAATATACAAAATGTAGATCTATATAAACACTGTTTATATATTTGTCTGACCTGTGTGCATACGATTTTGCCATTTGAAATCGACAGGTGTGATTCTCCCACCGTTTATGTGTAATGGCCGTTTATGTGTAATGGCCGGGCGTCTTCACAAAAGAAATCCGAATGAATTATTTGTTTGTACATTTCATGCGTATGAACAATTGGATATTGAACGGAATCTTATTTGGTTCACTGTAATGTCACGGGAGATAAGTCTTCAAAACAATTTCCTTTAAGGAGTTAAAAACAATTTCGTCTAATGATTTCTATTCTTGGCTTTTTGTAATAAACAAAATGGACGAAATGGAATGATGAAACTCTCCCATACAATTTAAACGTTAATTTCTTGTATAATATTGCACGTCAAGAGACGTTATAGACTGTGCAGAATTCAAACAACGGTATGTGTGTTTATCTTGTTAACAATTTTAATATATAAAAGCTTTTTAGAATATAAATTTTTATTTATATGCTACGCTTAATTGAGGTTTAGCTTTTAGATTTTGAAAAATGCCTTGATAGTTAAATGTCACATTTTTCAAGTCTAAATATTTGGACTAATCATATTGGATGGATCTTGTCTGCCGATGTATGCAGATATGGTACAAAACACTTAATCCTAGGGTACAAACTGTCCAGGCTTTGGTATGAAACATCTCTAACTCATACCCTTAATCATAGTGTACAAACTGTCCAGGCTTTGGTATGAAACATCTCTAACTCATACCCTTTATCATAGTGTACAAACTGTCCAGGCTTTGGTATGAAACATCTCTAACTCATACCCTTAATCATAGTGTACAAACTGTCCAGGCTTTGGTATGAAACATCTCTAACTCATACCATTAATCATAGTGTACAAACTGTCCAGGATTTGGTATGAAACATCTCTAACTCATACCCTTAATCATAGTGTACAAACTGTCCAGGCTTTGGTATGAAACATCTCTAACTCATACCCTTAATCATAGTGTACAAACTGTCCAGGCTTGGGTACAAAACATCTTAACTCGATTAACACTAACCCGTAATTTGTACCCTGGAAAATCATCTTCGGTACAAAACGTCCAAGGTGGATACAAAACATCCAGGGTACAAATTGACCTGCAGCTGCTGTTGGAATCTCCATAGGCCACCATTATAACATACAGTGCAATTATATGTTCCCCAAAAATAGTTTGGCACAAACGACCATTTTTCAACAGAGTTACATTTTTTTATATATACTTTATTTATTTTACAACGATTGCGAAGCAAGTTTTAACAACTTATATTAATCACTCTCGTTGGCTCGGATGAAAGCGTATATGTGGTCATTCATGTGGGAGGAAACCGGAGTACCCGGAGAAAACCGATCTGGCGACCATCATACCATCTTGCATACTTCCCTGTCCGAGGATCGAACCCGGGTCACATTGGTGAGAAGCGAGCGTGCTAACCACTGCGCTAATCGGACAGCCAGAGTTACCATTGAGCATTGAACAGAGATACATTACTTGTGCAGGGTGAGTGGCAAATACATGTTACATTGTCAGCGGATAATCATACACTAGAAAAGTATTTGAATATTTCAGGTGCGATGAGTGCAGATGCTGATGATCTGGAGCGGAGGAAGAGAAGACGGCGCTCAGTAAGAATACGTCGTCAATCTGGCATACTGGTAGTCACTGATGTTAGCTCAGTCCAAGGTAAATCTGTACATTTAATATAATATAATTTGAATTTATTTCCCTTTCATACATATTGTATCTACATGTAACATGTATGTAATTATAAAGGACAACCATTTGAAGAGATATTTCCTAATATTTAAAAAAACTTTGCAATTCATATACTGAGATTAATTTGTAATTCATTTGACAACCTAGTACTGGTATTCAATTGATGACAGCATGAATTCTTGATGCTCACACTAATAGAATACATTTAAGAGTTTCAATTCAGGGACCTCCATGGCCGAGTGGCTACAGTAGTTGACTTATGTTTTCAAATGACCTGTCCTCAACACTACAGGTGTAAATCCCACTGGGGATGTCAAATTCTTTCATATGAGGAAGCTATCCAGCTAGTTTTATAGAAGGCCAGTGGTTTGAACCTGAGGCCATATGTGCCTGAAATACTGCTTAAAAGGGCATCTGAGCATATGTTTCGACTTTAACCTCCAACCTCCTCCTTCCCCCCCCCCCAACACATCCTTCAACTCCGTCTAATGTTGTGTCATTGTACATTCTATATGCAATTGTATTGCTTGCTGTTAAATTTATTTAAAGTCACCATCGCACAAATACATGTAACTTTAACAGTGTTCTACGTGTACACATATCTATCCACTAATGTAATAATTTAATAAATCACATTCAGATATATTTATGTGGACCTGAGGATTAAACTGACTATAAATCCACACAAATAAGCTGATACATATGTATATGTACATGTATCTAACAAACCATTGAGATGTCTGCTTGGTCGTATACAAGTAGGGTGCGAAATCCTTTAATTAGTAACATGTACATGTAATGTCATACAGTTTGCAACGGATACTTTTTTACTTTCTGCTTTTTGTTTTTATTTAGTTACAGGCTTGAACATGTGAGAGAGAGTCTGGGGATATACATGTAGTCTCACTGAACTGCTTCACTTCTCATATTTTCAGATATGGTACAAGTCTACATTAAAGGGCATTTGTTTGGACATTTTCCTAAGTTGACAATCTTGCTTCAATTCGGCATTACTGAACATACTGTTAGCAACCTGGGTAGCAATTGGCCCAGAATAAATCTGATGTAGACAGTGCCTAACATTTCATATTATGAATGTGTATGGCATGTATATGGTTTTAGAAAACGTTTTATCATAATTTTGTTTCACTCAAGACCTGTTGATAAGGAGATTTACAGTGACAATGCTTGACAATTTGTAGATCTATGGAATTATATCTTGCTTTAATTTTTGCAGTATCCCACCCAGAGGGAAGCCAGCCTAATGTGTATGGTAGCCATTGGTATGAGAGTCAGGAACCAGTCGTTAAGAAACGAAGACGCAGATCCAGTCTGCTAGTCGGACTGACTACCAGACTTCTTCCTAGACAATTGGAAGAACATGAATATGATTATGAAAATCATGAGGTGAACGTGGCCAAATTTTGTGAAGAAAAGATAGAATGTAACCTGATGAATGTGATAGAACGACAGGAAGTCGAGCCTGACAATGATATTCACGGACTTGTGGGAAATGAAATCGGTAGTGGGACTGGGAGTGTAGTAGGCACTCATGAAACAAATGTAAGTACACCTGATGACCATGAAGGACGAACAGACAGTATTCGGGAACAGGTATTTGACACTGTTGGATATATGGAAGAAAAAGATGCAACTAATTCAAATACATGTATAGGTGACAGTACTGGCCTGAATTCTGAATTTGCTGGAGATGATACCGCATTACAAGTAATGAATGGGAACATATCTCTAAATTCTTCTAATCTCTGCTTTAAGTCTCCAGTTACTGGGGATTTCCCCGATATGTCCAAAACCTCACCTTGTTCCATGTCACCAGATTTCCCCATTTCTCCAAACACTTGTCTGTATCAGGAGGAAAGCTATATTGATGTAGGAAACGCAGAAGCTACGGATACCGCTAATGACAATGATGGATGTGGATTGGTAGATTGTGATTATAGTAATGCTCATTGCATTAAAAACACAAATACAATTTTTAAAAAGTGTCTAAAATCTTCAAATGCAGAACAGGCATCAGATTCATCACTCTCTGATAAAGAGAACAGTGTTGTCACTAGTTTGAATATCACACCCGAAGCCAAGGAAGTATGCAATGATAACATATCTCCTGGATTCATGTCTTTGTGCAAAGCATTTGCAGGAAAAATGGTAAACTTTGTCAGAACTAGTCCGTCTTATTTGACGAGTTCTGTGGTAGAGAGTAACATTGCGCCTACTTGTGCCTTCCCAGATCTAGCAGGAAATACCAGTCTGAACTTTGTATCAAAAGAACTCCCAATACTCTGTCCAAAGTCCGATATAAATAAGTCACTTGCAAACTTAGGAGCTGACATCAGTGCAGGAAATTCATCCTGCCTTTCGGGTGCTGAAAATATGATGGAAATCGGGTGTGTATTAGGTAATTTCAATATTGAAACTAGACACAAAAGTGAAAAACGTGGCAAACAAGAAACAACATCTGAATTGCCGAGTGGGGCTAAGGCAACAAATCCAGTTCTGTTTGGATCTGCTAAGAAGAAGAGAGATAGGAAAACTTTCTTTGACACTTTTAATGCTGTAAGTGATGAGCTGAAACGGGATAGGAGTACAGAAGAGTCTAATGAAGGATGTGAGTCTAAGTCAGATATAGGTATGGAAGAACTGGTACAAAAATCAGGAGTACAAACTGGTCTTGAAAGAGTTGAGCCTAAGTCGTCAGATCTGGATATTGAAGAACATGATGTAAAACAAAGAGTAAATATTGATTTCAGTAATGTTTTGTCTAATTCATTAAATATTGATATGGAAAGCCATGAAGAAAAGACGAGATTAAAAAATAATGGTGATAGTGTGCACTCTAAGTCAGAACTAAGTAAGAATGCAGTATCAGTAGTTGAAGTGAATGATACACACATTTATAACGCAACTGATAAACAAAGTGCAGATGAACGTATCATTTGTGATGTTGATGATAGCGACAATATGTTAATTCATGAACACACGGTTGCTTCTGTACCAATGGATGCCGATACCATTTCTTTTAATGATCTTAGACCTGTTGAAGTAGATACATGTGTACTAAAAGACTGTAACAAACAGCCAGGTAGTGAAGTACAAATCTCTGTTGAGTTAGACAGAGATCCGTTTGCGGATGAAACACTTGTTGATGCGTGTGGTTACAATGTATTTGCAAATAATACAATTGTTTGTGAAGACAATAGTTGTGGAGATGTGATCAAGGAAGTTCATGAGGTAAATAGTATACCTAATGAAATGAGAATAGACTGTAGTGGGACAGATAAAGATTATAAACAACACAAAGAAACTTTGTGTGCTAAACGTAATATTTGTCAGGTTGAAGCCAACAGAAGGCGGAAAAGAAGAGTTTTAGATATTCCATATTTGATTGTAGATGAGAATATGGTGCATGAGTTTGCAAAAGAAAAACTTGAAAATGTGAATGAATCGAGTGTTGTAGGATTATGTGAAAATAAACCAAAAATAATTTCCGATTCAAATAAAGAAGAGAATTACCTTGAGAAAAAATCTAAAAAACCAACAGGGAGACGAAGGTCTGGACGAGTGCTAAAATTATCAGTCCTTGATGCTTCATGTATCTTAGAAGATCTTGATGCAGAACAGCCAAATCATGAGAATGTTCAAGTACAGAAAAAGATTGCGGAAGAGGTAGTTGAAAGTAAGACGAAACGGAAACTGAAAGACGATACTTATGAGGCCCTTGAAAATCTATACAGAAACAAGAACTTTGTGAAACCGAAAGAAAATAAATCCTGGAAAACTGTGTTAGAAAGTCCATCTACATCTTCGGACGTGTTCGGAAAGAAACAACTTCAGCGCCATATAGAGTTTGAGAGACCAACTCAGATGAAGTTGAGACGCAGGATGCAAAAGGCAGTCAAGAATGGTTGGGATCCAAAGAAAAGGAAAAGGAGCGAATTGAAAGATGACTATGTACAAGTTAAACTGGCAAATCTTTGGTCTGAACTGGACCAAGGAGGTGATAACTCTCTGCAAAGTAAACTCCGAAGTATAGTAGAGACAGTGTGATTCCCTGAATAAACTACAGTTGGTTCTCAGCAGAGTATTCTCCACAGTTTATCACATCCCATAAATTTTAGACAGATTTTACTCGTCCTGTTGGACTGTTTATCTGAAAAATCCACTTTCCTTATATTTACCAAATATTAAAACGACGTTTGTCTGTTTTGAGTTCTATTCATGCCACATGTCAACAATCGTGTCTGAAATTCATACAAGTCACTGAATACCGATGGATACACGACATCCTTTCCATTCGTATATGACAAAATGATTTTATAGAAAATGACCGTTTAAGTTTTGAATGTACATTTTTTAAAAATTCAGTTTATGTGAACAAAAGATTTTCAGCTCGCTTTTTCAAATATTTGCCTGGACTGATATTTGCTCCATTGGGGTATTTTGTCATCTGTGTAATTGGCGGCGTTTCAGCTATTTGCATTGTTAGTGTATACAAATTTATTTTAGCTTGATTGCGAAACAAGTTCTTTCAACTTATATTAATCACTCTCTAGACCTCATTCCTGATGGAATCCATCGCCACGAGGGAGAGAGAAGAGGCAACGTGGAATTTAAATGCCTTGCCTAAGGGCACAATCGTAACGGCTCCAGCGGGGCTCGAACTCCGGACCTTTCGCACCTGAAGCGAACGCGCACACTGCGCTAGCACGACTTCCATTTGAATTGTTAAAAGTTGACGTAGTGGAATTATGGAACATGTCTTTGTATGTCTACATGATTGTTCAGTGATCAAGATAAATGGTGATTATTACACTGCAGTCTACTGCAAATGTAAAAAGATTAAGTATTTAAGCCACAACCACTGATATTTTGCAAGTTGGCTAATATAGATTTTTTGACCATTTTTGCAAATAAAAAAAATATACGTAACCAAGACTTGAATTTGCAACCGTGACACACAATCTCACTATTTGGTGACCATAGTTACTTCTATTACATAATATAACATGATTAATTGGTATTTCCTCAAACAATGGGCCTTTAATTTGCTAGTCGCAAACAATTTATACATCTTGGTTGCATACATTTTGTGAATGTTCAAGTAAAGAAATATATTAAAGACATAGTTTTCTTTAAAACAGACAGCTTTCAGTTATGATTAATTATGAATACAACAATTACTGATAAGAATGATTTTAACGGATGTGTGACAATAGTTTTATTTAACTGTAAACGTGTTGTTTTGTTTTGTGTTTGTCTTTGTTACATCACAGAGACTGGCCATCTCAACATTTCCCTGATTTAAACGTTTTACTTCATCTTTTATGTAGTCATAGCATGTATGTATGTTCCATTAATGTCAAACCCCTTGCTGGGACCACGACATGTTTTCCTGTGCAGGCTTAGCCAACCTAAGTGGTTAACCAGTACTAAGCAATGTGTGTGAGGTGCCTTGCTCAATGACGCCACACAATGTAAAAGGTATACTAAATAATGATATTTTAAAAATAAAAAATATGTGGATACCCTGCAGTTTGTGGATTATCAAATATATTTGACATGTTTCATTCTCTGCTACATGGGTGGAACTTGATATACAAATGTACTACATCAGGGATCACGCTAGATGGCGTTTCGGGCGAAGTTGTCGCTTTATTTTCCTCCACTTCGCCGACAATAGACATCAGGGCGACATCCATTTCGCCTTATTTCTGGAGGATGTAATTGCTAATTAATGGTAATACGTCTTGTCATTTGACAGCCTGGAAATTCACGCCACGAGGAATATTAAGCTAATCCCCTCCCCCCCCCCCACATCGGATATTGCCTTAATCGACTTAATACCATTAATACGCATAGCCAATCAGCGACGCCGAAGCAAACATATTAACATAATTCCCAGCGTAGTTAACATAAATAGCCGGATAATCTATCCAAATTATTGCAGGTTCGATCCCCCGTCTGACCATAATATAAAATTAACAGTTTTTCAGATGGGACGTTAAACCGAGGTCTCGTGTCGGTGCTTTACACCGTGCACGTATAAGAACCAGAGGAGATTCTGGAATTGGTCTCTGTCTGTCTTTACATCGTGCAGGTAAAAGAACCAGAGGAGACTATGGAATGGGTCTCTCTGTATCATTGCACTATCCCCCAAAAATCTAAAATGACTAATCTCTTCAGGAGGCGTCGCTCATATGGGCAACCGGTAGCGACGATAAATAAACGTAAACACACACTCCAAATTATCGATGTTGTATGACACAATATAACAATTTATAACAATCCGTGTTGAAATACAGGTAAATGCTAAAGTTTAGTCATTGTCGAAAATATGTGCGAAAATTGACAATAAAAAATCAATTTGCTGAAAATTGGAATGTCCCAAAGTTATTTACGGAAAATTACTCGGGGTCAGGGAATATTCTGTGGTTGTGACTAAATTTACAGGTTTGGTATTCAGTGCCTACATGTATGCAGCGTATATAAAATTGATAGCCAGTGTAGAAACATGCATTTCGAATATGCTGATGCCAGGGGCCCTGATTGCAAAGTATCTGAAGCCAGTGCTTGTAACAACAAAAAAACCGATATAATTTACGAGTTTCGGATTCGACTTGGTTGTTTTCACAAATGGTACGAGTTATGCATATTATAATTGCATACATATGTGTTTAAGTGCGTGCATGACCCAGAAGGCTCCGATGTTGAACTCAACTACTGACGATCATTTGGTGACCTTTGCAACTGGGATACAATGTAGAACTATACAAGTTACAAAGTAACATGCAACTCGGCAAAGTAGTCAATGTTTTCTCTAATTCTGATACAAAAAATTAGGTCTTATTGCAACAAAGATACACATTTGCCTAGAGGTAATTATATGTCGGGGGAGGGGGGGGGGGAAGTTACCTGTATGGAAAGTACCAACATGCATATTGACTTGAAAAATTCAGCTTGACAATCTTGAGATTTGACCTCAAGGGTCATTGACTCACTTTCAAAGTCTAGTGAATGCCCTGCAGTTTTTCTACATACAATAGTTCCTACAATGTATATCCTGCAAACCTAGACTAAATACTGTCACTATTTGCAGTCATTCAAAAGTCTCCTCACTTCTCCCTAATTTTTCTCACTTCTCCCTAAATCATCTGGGGGGGGGGGGAGAAATGACTTCTCTCAAAATGTTGAGCCATGCTATATTATAAATATAGGATCTTACATCAGTGATGATTTCATAGTTCAATCGAGTGTAAGATCCTTTTTATCACATTACCATATTGTGTTTTAATCATATTTCCCCACAAAATAACGTTGTTACTTTCATTTCGGCGCCAACTGTCCACGCATATTGTCATGACGTCACTACGTAGAGCAACGTTATGTTTTAAACAGCTGCTAATTGCGTCAAGACTTAAATCGTAGTTTGTCTTACCATTAACGTTATGTAGCCTACCAATTCAGATAGAAATTGTACCATAACGTTTAATTTACAAATTATAAGGATTATTCTGTCAATCAATCAGAATCCTTCAAGGTGGTATTAAACGTGTGTACATATAGGAATTTATGCGATGACTGTATTACACTGAAAATAAGCAAAGTTATATGATAAACTTCTAAAGATCTTGTTCAGACGAAGCTTGATGTATACATTTAATTTATGGTTGCGAAACAAGCTTTAAAACTCACCTGTCCAATTTGGCGATCACTGTATCATCTCGCATACTTCCCGGTCTGATAATCGAATCCGTGTTGCATTGGTGAACGTGTTAACCACTGCGCTGTCGTAGCTTGGTATATATATCTGGAGACTGGCCATACATTACCAAAGGATGGAATGGGCAATACATTACCATGTGTTGGAGACGGGCAATACATTACCATGTGTTGGAGACGGGCAATACATTACCATGTGTTGGAGACTGGCCCTACATTACCAAAGGATGGAATGGGCAATACATTACATATGTTGGAGACGGGCCATACATTACCAATGGATGTAGACGAATTGTTCTAGCAACTAGGCAGAGGTTTACTGTATCGAATTGCTCTGTAACAAAATTGGGTATATGCATGTCCGTGATATTTGCAAAATCTATTCCGGTCCGGGACGTGCCCATTCTATAGTTCGCCAGGGGTTTTCAATATATCATTGTCAGATGTATCTCTTGGCAGGGATATCAATATAATACTGTAGTGGAAAATGTCAATACGTCGGACTCTGTGTTTGTGTTGTGAAGATTATGTTATACGAGACTAGAACACGTATTAAGGAGATCCCATGTTTGATAGAGATACGCTGGGTTGTTAGGGATGCTGACAGCTGTATGTCCATCGAATGCGGCTTCTGGTTGCCAGACACGGACCAGATTAAGTAGTGATACATATACAAAATGGCGATTGCGAATAATGGTTCTCATATTTGATCAGGCAATGCAGTGATGGGACTGTCGTCCAGGCCTCAAGGTTATAAGTGTTCTCCTATCTCAGAATCATCAAATCACATGAGTTTGAGATCTGAGAAAAGTGTTATAACCTCGGGTACATGGTGTTGATATGTATTGATACCGTGACATAGTTTTGTTGGGTATTAATTCTCAGGTTTGCTGTGGCATGTATATGTTGAGCTCGATTTCGCAACGCTCAATAAATCGAGTACACTGGAGTGAAACGACTACGGGATATTCAATTAGGTTGGGGATCGTCGTTGGATTTTAAAAATACTGGGTAAGAGAAACTAAGGGCTGTACAATAACATCGAGACTTCATAAGCGTATGCAATTTATTCAATGAGAGATTATGTCGCGTGTTATATATATGCGTGCCGATTGATGGGCGAAGAGAATCGCTTGGGTGGTAATTCTACAATAATTTCGTTTATTGTGTAATGGGAGACTGCTAGGATGTAGACGGGTGTTTGATATAGCATGGCACACTGTGCATGTAATCTGGATATCAATGGAATGTATGTTATTACGAGTTCATGAGCCCACGGTGTCACATGTTATGGGTGCACGTGTTATGGTGTCACGTGTCACTATGTGACAACTCTAGCAGCATAGCAGAGGTGTGTGCTGTCTCGGATTGCAATAGCATCGTGACGGTTGTTTGCTGTCTTGGAATGTCATGTTTCAACTGGCGGACGCACACGTATGCATTTGTGTGTTTTACGTTTATTTATCGTCGCTACCGGTTACCCATATGAGTGAAGCCTCCTGAAGAGATTAGTCATTTTAGATTGTTGGAGGATAGTGCAATGATACAGACATAGACCCATTCCAGAATATCCTATGGTTCTTTTACGTGCACGGTGTAAAGCACCGGCATGATACCTCGGTTTAACGTCCCATCTGAAAGACGGTTCAATTTATTAGGGTCAGACTGGGGATCGAACCTGCGATCCCTGGACACGTATGAACTGTTCATCTAAAATGTTTATATGCCAAAGTAGGTAGTCGGGTAATAGTGAAACAGACACTCGTGTTGGCCCTAAAGAGGCGAGTTTTATGTGGGTCAGTTTGTCGGACGGATTATTTCCTTCGCCATTAGCAATTATTATTGAATATTTTGTATTACTTAAATGGTACCGTTTGGTAAGCCTTTTTTCTCAACCACCCAACTGAATAATGACATCAACCACGCGTTTTGACCCTAACCATGGGCGGAGCAAGTGATGAAGGCGCGTTATGCGTGGTTGATACTATATTCTGATCGGCTGGTTGAGATAAAGATGTTACCGTTTTGTTCCCCGTTGTAGGCGAGCGGTTCTGTGTAACACGGTGTGAATATTAATTTGTTTTATCATGAACAATCTTTATTCATATTAACAACATCTTTATCATGTGCATGTTATGTTTATGTTTACCGTATGTTTATGATTACAAATAAAACAGTTAGTATGCACATTATTTATTACCATTTAAAATGTAATACATTAACTACATGCTGCTCCCTCTGAAGGTCAGACTGAAGCAAATTTATATTATGAATATTTCACAACCCGAGGACAATGTGTCCTTCATGCTTTCATACACAATCTTCACGAATCTTTGCCAGAGCTTGTCCGACAATCAAATCGTTAATATGCACTCAAAATTCCAATTTGTTTTGTCCGACAGAAGGAGATTTTGTCTTGCATGCCAGTAGGTTCTACGAATTTCTGGAAGACTGATGCAGACTACCCGTTGACCGTTCGTCTGTTAGTTTAAATAATATGTAAACAATATTTCGTTGACTAAACATAGTATTTATAATATGTACATACATAATTATATACCTGCAGGTTTGAGGAGAAAACAACATGTTTGTATTGTTACCTCTTTGTCCATCTGTTGTTAAACCTTGAAGAATCATTAATTTCAGTAAAGGTATTGATGTTAAGCTAACGATTTACAATGACTTCTAGTTCTGTGTTAGTCCTTTACATACATTTTTCTTCTTCTGTTATTTCGAGGTGTTATCGTTCAAGCTTATTTTCGCATAGCACTTTCCGCCCGGATCCGATGGCGGGATTTCTGACCACTATTTTGAAGCTTTCCGGACATGAACGGTTATAAATATGTGCATTGGTGAATAGTCATTAATATAGATATTAAGAACGTTTAAAATATATTGTCTTACCATTGTGCATATCATTTAGCTGTTTGAAGTCGACAGGTGAGATTCTCCCACCTTTTCTGCACAGTCTTCACAAAAGAAATCCGAATGAATTATTTGTTAGTACATTATTTTCATGCGTATGACTAATTGGATATTGAATGAACTTTTATTTGGTTCACCGTAATGGCACCGGAGATAAATCTTCAAAACAATTTCGTCTACTGATTTCTATTTTGGCTTTTCGTAATAACCAAACAATTCAAAATGGACGAAATGGAATGGCAAAACCCTCCCATGAAATTTAAACGTTTATTTCTTGTATAATATTGTGTCAAGAGACGCTATAAACTGTGCAGAATTCAAACAACGGTATGTGTGTTCATCTTGTTAACAATCTTAATTTATAAAAACGACTTTTTAGAATATAAAATATGTTACGCTTAATTGAGGTTTAGCGTTTAGACTTTGCAAAATGCCTGAATAGTAAAATGTCACATTTTTCAAGTCTAAATATTTGGACTAGTTCGTTGTATGTTTTATATACAAAACAGTAAGTTCATAATTAATCATAACAATTAAACATAGCGAAAGACCACAGATACGCTGTCGTCCTCGCCAACGAGAGTGATTAATATAAGTTGTTACAGCTTGTTTCGCAATCGTTGTAAAATAAATAAAGTTTAAAATAACTGAAAGTTTGTTTTGAGGAAAAAATATGTGGTTAGCATATATGTTTACATATTTCACTTGGACTTTCACAAAATGTACGCAACCAAGATCTATAGTAAGTTCAATAATGGAACTCGATTGAACCAGGAACGGCAGTATGCAATGTTTAGTTTATACACATTTATTTTAGCTCGATTGCGAAACAAGTTCTTTCAACTTATATTAATCACTCTCGAGACCTCATTCCTGATGGAATCCATCGCCACGAGGGAGATAGAAGAGACAACGTGGACATTAAATGCCTTGCCTAAGGGCACAGTCGTAAGATAATGTTTGAATTTTGGGATACAGAACAGATACAATATAATTAACCTGTACTTGAATAAACGAGGAGACTTGAAAGGTATCGGTATGTGAATCAGAACCCGAACTTTGATGAGGAATGAAACAATTATTTACTATTTGTTGGTTATGATAAATCATTACTTTCATAGCTCTGACCGCTCTTGTATCATATATTGTATCAGGGCATATATTGTATCAGGGCATATATTGTATCAGGGCATATATTGTATCAGAGCATATATTGTATCAGGGCATATATTGTATCAGGGCATATATTGTATCAGGACATATATTATATCAGAGCATATATTGTATCAGAGCATATATTGTTACCCCTACATGTCTATGTGGTTATGATAAATCATTACTTTCATAGTTTTGACCGCTCCTGTATCATATATTGTATCAGAGCATATATTGTTACCCCAACATGTCTATGTGTGTCCAGGGTACGTTAGAAGCTTCAATTAGTATACAACTCTTTCTAACCTACCTTGTATTTATTCCTAACTATAAATTTAATAATGCTGAATATTTACATCGCTATTGCATTTCCTTCCATGAACGCATGTTGTACACATTTTCGTATGAGGGTTCCCAACTAATGATATGCAGCTGGCATGTGCACTCGAAGTAACGGGCATGCGCATTCACAGTGTTAGGCAGCGTTCATCGCGAGAAAATGCGTGTCTTACAGTTTACGCTGTTCCAAGAGTGTACGCTGCTGTTCCAAGGTTGTAAAACAACAAATAATTGCTTATTAAATACATAGTAAAAACATACAGTATGTTCATTTATATTTTCAATATATCATATCTTCTGATACCACATCCACTGTGAAGAGGCCGTATTCAAAGCAAACTGAAAAACAGCAAAAATATCCCAAAAGTAATGTTTGCATAGCCAGTGCTCACCTGTGCATAACGTCACTGTGTTTACACACTGTATTCCTCTCCCAAATAATAAGGTATACCAACCTTCAGTTTGCAATGGCCTGAATTCTTATACCACATATTTTCTACACATCAACTAGTCTGAAGTCTTCTCAAGTCACATAAGTTCTCAAAAAACACAAAAACTATACACTGCCTGTCATGAAAATGCATTTTTACCAAACTGGTGATCTACAATGTAGTTACCTGTTCCGACACATGGTAAGTTGAAAACAAATGTAAAGATAAGTAATGAATCGCGCGTTAATAGTTTCCATCGTGTTATGAACTACATTGGGCGTGGTTAATGTGTGTGAAGGCCAGAGGCATTCTTTAAATATACGCCTGTGTATTTTGTTAATCCCCGCCGTTTGGAACAATGGTTACTGGTTTTGGGCTGAGTGTGACTCAAAACGTTATTGATGGATTTCGATGAAACTTTGTGGATATATATAGAGGGTGTGATTCGGTTCTACGCCAATAGACTGCTATGGTAAACTGTGCATGCTTGTAACTCAGAAACGAAGCAAGATAGACATATAGTTCCAATAGAACACTTATAGGAATCCACATCATTACCTTTCAAATAAACCATACGGCGTGACCTTCTAATGTAATATAAAGATAATGCGAATATGCTATCAAGCTTCCAGGTCTCTCCTCCACAACGTGCACGTCGTGACCTAGGCACAGCTCACAACAGGAATATGGTTCAAGGACTTCGCTGACGGAAGCCGCGCCATCGGAATCGCGTGATTCTATACATTTACATATAGAGTACCTTACTACTAACTTCCCTACTTGGCGAGACAAAAACACTTAGTGCTGGCGATGACGGATAGCTGGTTTTCTTTTAGCCGGCTCCTTCAAGGGGAGCGATCTCCTTCAAGGAAGATGGTGCGACGCAGACTTCTTGATGGCATGAGGACCCCAGCGAAGAAACCGGAACCATTATTGCTGCTGTGAGCTGACAAATCGTGGATGGTGTGGCCCTACAAGGGACCCCTTCGAAAGATGATACTGGACTTGTCACCCTGCGACGAACGAAGATGCCTTTCCAGTTGTCTACATAAACAACTTAGATGACAACGTAAACTTCTTAGAGAAACCAGTCACCCAAATGCCTCGGCGGAGGCGACTATAAAGAAACTTATTTCGTTCGTATCAAGCTCAAATTGATAGCCTGTTCATTTCATAGCCTGTTCATTTCTTAACCTGTTCATTTCTATTAAATGTACATTTTGTATTTAACATAAGGGAGTCATTTATTTATAGAGACTTCAATTTCATAACTAATAAGTAACTGTTTTCAACCTTACCAAATTTCGAAGAGTTTATACATTTAGAAATTAGAATTTTTGTTCATTACAATTATGAGCACCAACTATTTTATATATTTGCACAGATAATTCACGTTAGATAGTTATTATGCAACATCTAATTTACCTGTCTTCGTAATATGATGACAGGGGATTAGTGTCAGAGTAGTTTAAACATTAATTATTTGTTCTGTTACATATGTGTGTACATCATAAAAGGGTCCGACTAGGGACAAGTATCTGGTCACAAAGATAATGTTACATACAATTATGTGTGTACATCATAAACGTGTCGGATTAGGGACAAGTATCTGGTCACAAAGACAATGTTACATTCTGTGTGTACATCATAAACGTGTTGGCAAGTAACTGTCACAAAGGTAATTGCGTGGGCGTTCTTGGTCTATAAGATTAAAAATTCACCCATTGGCTGCCCAATCTGGGTAGGTGTGCGTTCGAACTGCGCATGTGCAGATAGTTGAAATACCCCAAGATTCTGGATGCATTGTGCTTAATCCAGAATCGGAAACAGATTAAATAAATAAAAATTAAACTTTTCGTAAAATTTAAATTGTGAATTGGATCTTTTAATTGTAGCCCGAGCCGCCAGGTATCCCACGCCAAGCGAGTTTACCCTACAACTACATACAACCAACAGAACATACGTACAAGAGCGCGAAAAGAAAGCCGGGTCGGCAAATATATACCAGAAATGTGGAGCATCCATGGTGCAATGAAAACGGCATCCACGTGCGAGTTCGAGCCCCACGATAACTATGGAGATGATGTAGTGTGGCACGATACTTCATTAAATCCCGTTGCATCTTCTCTCTCCTTATCTCACAATCGCGCCACAAGACATGTATAATAATTACGTCATACTCGGATTAGAAAATCTAGGCAGCGTAATATTGAAATCTATAAATGAGGGGTTAATTTTAAAATGATGCACGTGATTTTAAAAATAATACAATGCTCTATATTTAATCAAAATACATGCACCCCTCGATTTTAAATCTTAAAATATATATTCTTTATTTATCCTCCAATATTGACGAGCATACACACATGTTAAATATACATTATCAGAACATTTACATCTGCGAAACATAGCTGTTCACAAAGCTGTATTGTCTTGTTATTTTATGCAGCTGATCAAATGTTTATTTCACAGCTGTCGCATGTACAAACAATTGAAACAAGTTATTGTTTAGTTATATTAAACGTTACAAAGAAAACACTTCACATAATTTCTGATGTATTTTATCAATTTGGACGAAGACAATAACAGGTGTCGTGTATCATAGGGCTTCGTAACTGTCGCGGATAAATCACAACTCAAATGAAGAAAAACAATGTTATCATTTATCGCGAACTCCGTAAACATCACGTACCTTGACAAAACACATATGTTGACAAAATAATATGAAATAATTGGAATGCATATAGCTATAATACGTATGATAAGCCAGCACATCTATTATTTATATTAGTGTATTCGATGCCATAGTGCCTTCATCTACTGCACAGCCTACCCTCTACTATTTGTGTTAGTGTATTCGATGTCATAGTGCCTTCATCTACTGCACAGCCTGTCCTCTACTATTTATGTTAGTGTATTCGATGTCATAGTGCCTTCATCTACTGCACAGCCTACCCTCTACTATTTATGTTAGAGTATTCAATGTCATAGTGCCTTCATCTACTGCACAGCCCGTCCTCTACTATTTATATTAGTGTATTCGATGCCATAGTGCCTTCACCTACTGCACAGCCTGCCCTCTACTATTTATATTAGTGTATTCGATGTCATAGTGCCTTCACCTACTGCACAGCCTGCCCTCTACTATTTATGTTAGTGTAGTCGATGTCATAGTGTCTTCATCTACTGCACAGCCTACCCTCTACTATTTATATTAGTGTATTCAATGTCATAGTGTCTTCACCTACTGCACAGCCTACCCTCTACTAATTATGTTAGTGTAGTCGATGTCATAGTGCCTTCACCTACTGCACAGCCTACCCTCTATTATTTATGTTAGTGTAGTCGATGCTATAGTGCCTTCATCTACTGCACAGCCTACCCTCTACTATTTATGTTAGTGTATTCGATGTCATAGTGCCTTCATCTACTGCACAGCCTACCCTCTACTATTTATATTAGTGTATTCGATGTCATAGTGCCTTCACCTACTGCACAGCCTGCCCTCTACTATTTATATTAGTGTATTCGATGTCATAGTGCCATCATCTACTGCACAGCCTACCCTCTACTATTTATTTTAGTGTAGTCGTCGATGTCATAGGGCCTTCAACTACTGCACAGCCTGCCCTCTACTATTTTTGTTAGTGTAGTCGATGTCATAGTGACTTCATCTACTGCACATCCTACCCTCTACTATTTATGTTAGTGTATTCAATGTCATAGTGCCGTCATCTACTGCACAGCCTACCCTCTACTATTTATGTTAGTGTAGTCGATGTCATAGTGCCTTCATCTACTGCACAGCCTACCCTCTACTATTTATTTTAGTGTAGTCGTAGATGTCATAGTGCCTTCATCTACTGCACAGTCTGTCCTCTACTATTTATGTTAGTGTATTCAATGTAATAGTGCCTTCATCTACTGCACAGCCTACCCTCTACTATTTATGTTAGTGTATTCGATGTCATAGTGCCTTCATCTACTGCACAGCCTACCCTCTACTATTTATGTTAGTGTATTCAATGTCATAGTGCCTTCATCTACTGCACAGCCTACCCTCTACTATTTATGTTAGTGTATTCAATGTAATAGTGCCTTCATCTACTGCACAGCCTACCCTCTACTATTTATGTTAGTGTATTCGATGTCATAGTGCCTTCATCTACTGCACAGCCTACCCTCTACTATTTATGTTAGTGTATTCGATGTCATAGTGCCTTCAACTACTGCACAGCCTGCCCTCTACTATTTATGTTAGTGTATTCGATGTCATAGTGCCTTCAACTACTGCACAGCCTGCCCTCTACTATTTATGTTAGTGTATTCAATGTCATAGTGCCTTCATCTACTGCACAGCCTACCCTCTACTATTTATTTTAGTGTAGTCGTAGATATCATAGTGCCATCATCTACTGCACAGCCTACCCTCTACTATTTATGTTAGTGTATTCGATGTCATAGTGCCTTCATCTACTGCACAGCCTACCCTCTACTATGTATGTTAGTGTATTCAATGTCATAGTGCCTTCATCTACTGCACAGCCTACCCTCTACTATTTATGTTAGTGTAGTCGATGTCATAGTGCCTTCATCTACTGCACAGCCTACCCTCTACTATTTATGTTAGTGTATTCGATGTCATAGTGCCTTCATCTACTGCACAGCCTACCCTCTACTATTTATTTTAGTGTAGTCGTCGATGTCATAGTGCCTTCATCTACTGCACAGCCTACCCTCTACTATTTATGTTAGTGTATTCAATGTCATAGTGCCTTCATCTACTGCACAGCCTACCCTCTACTATTTATGTTAGTGTATTCGATGTCATAGTGCCTTCATCTACTGCACAGCCTACCCTCTACTATGTATGTTAGTGTATTCAATGTCATAGTGCCTTCATCTACTGCACAGCCTACCCTCTACTATTTATGTTAGTGTATTCAATGTAATAGTGCCTTCATCTACTGCACAGCCTACCCTCTACTATTTATGTTAGTGTATTCGATGTCATAGTGCCTTCATCTACTGCACAGCCTACCCTCTACTATTTATGTTAGTGTATTCAATGTCATAGTGCCTTCATCTACTGCACAGCCTACCCTCTACTATTTATGTTAGTGTATTCAATGTAATAGTGCCTTCATCTACTGCACAGCCTACCCTCTACTATTTATGTTAGTGTATTCGATGTCATAGTGCCTTCATCTACTGCACAGCCTACCCTCTACTATTTATATTAGTGTATTCGATGTCATAGTGCCTTCACCTACTGCACAGCCTGCCCTCTACTATTTATGTTAGTGTAGTCGATGTCATAGTGCCTTCAACTACTGCACAGCCTGCCCTCTACTATTTATGTTAGTGTATTCAATGTCATAGTGCCTTCATCTACTGCACAGCCTACCCTCTACTATTTATTTTAGTGTAGTCGTAGATATCATAGTGCCATCATCTACTGCACAGCCTACCCTCTACTATTTATGTTAGTGTATTCGATGTCATAGTGCCTTCATCTACTGCACAGCCTACCCTCTACTATGTATGTTAGTGTATTCAATGTCATAGTGCCTTCATCTACTGCACAGCCTACCCTCTACTATTTATGTTAGTGTAGTCGATGTCATAGTGCCTTCATCTACTGCACAGCCTACCCTCTACTATTTATTTTAGTGTATTCGATGTCATAGTGCCTTCATCTACTGCACAGCCTACCTTCTACTATTTATTTTAGTGTAGTCGTCGATGTCATAGTGCCTTCATCTACTGCACAGCCTACCCTCTACTATTTATGTTAGTGTATTCGATGTCATAGTGCCTTCATCTACTGCACAGCCTACCCTCTACTATGTATGTTAGTGTATTCAATGTCATAGTGCCTTCATCTACTGCACAGCCTACCCTCTACTATTTATGTTAGTGTAGTCGATGTCATAGTGCCTTCATCTACTGCACAGCCTACCCTCTACTATTTATTTTAGTGTATTCGATGTCATAGTGCCTTCATCTACTGCACAGCCTACCTTCTACTATTTATTTTAGTGTAGTCGTCGATGTCATAGTGCCTTCATCTATTGCACAGCCTGTCCTCTACTATTTATGTTAGTGTATTCAATGTAATAGTGCCTTCATCTACTGCACAGCCTACCCTCTACTATTTATGTTAGTGTATTCGATGTCATAGTGCCTTCATCTACTGCACAGCCTACCCTCTACTATTTATGTTAGTGTATTCGATGTCATAGTGCTATCATCTACTGCACAGCCTACCCTCTACTATTTATGTTAGTGTATTCAATGTCATAGTGCCTTCATCTACTGCACAGCCTACCCTCTACTATTTATGTTAGTGTATTCAATGTAATAGTGCCTTCATCTACTGCACAGCCTACCCTCTACTATTTATGTTAGTGTATTCGATGTCATAGTGCCTTCATCTACTGCACAGCCTACCCTCTACTATTTATGTTAGTGTAGTCGATGTCATAGTGCCTTCATCTACTGCACAGCCTACCCTCTACTATTTATTTTAGTGTATTCGATGTCATAGTGCCTTCATCTACTGCACAGCCTACCCTCTACTATTTATGTTAGTGTAGTCGATGTCATAGTGCCTTCATCTACTGCACAGCCTACCCTCTACTATTTATGTTAGTGTATTCGATGTCATAGTGCCTTCATCTACTGCACAGCCTACCCTCTACTATTTATTTTAGTGTAGTCGTAATGTCATAGTGCCTTCATCTACTGCACAGCCTGTCCTCTACTATTTATGTTAGTGTATTCAATGTAATAGTGCCTTCATCTACTGCACAGCCTACCCTCTACTATTTATGTTAGTGTATTCAATGTCATAGTGCCTTCATCTACTGCACAGCCTACCCTCTACTATTTATGTTAGTGTATTCAATGTCATAGTGCCTTCATCTACTGCACAGCCTACCCTCTACTATTATGTTAGTGTAGTCGATGCTATAGTGCCTTCATCTACTGCACAGCCTACCCTCTACTATGTATGTTAGTGTATTCAATGTCATAGTGCCTTCATCTACTGCACAGCCTACCCTCTACTATTTATGTTAGTGTATTCAATGTAATAGTGCCTTCATCTACTGCACAGCCTACCCTCTACTATTTATGTTAGTGTATTCGATGTCATAGTGCCTTCATCTACTGCACAGCCTACCCTCTACTATTTATGTTAGTGTATTCGATGTCATAGTGCCATCATCTACTGCACAGCCTACCCTCTACTATTTATGTTAGTGTATTCGATGTCATAGTGCCTTCATCTACTGCACAGCCTACCCTCTACTATTTATGTTAGTGTAGTCGATGTTATAGTGCCTTCATCTACTGCACAGCCTACCCTCTACTATTTATGTTAGTGTATTCGATGTCATAGTGCCTTCATCTACTGCACAGCCTACCCTCTACTATTTATGTTAGTGTAGTCGATGTCATAGTGCCTTCATCTACTGCACAGCCTACCCTCTACTATTTATGTTAGTGTAGTCGATGTATAGTGCCTTCATCTACTGCACAGTCTACCCTCTACTATTTATGTTAGTGTATTCGATGTCATAGTGCCTTCATCTACTGCACAGCCTACCCTCTACTATTTATGTTAGTGTATTCAATGTCATAGTGCCTTCATCTACTGCACAGCCTACCCTCTACTATTTATGTTAGTGTATTCGATGTCATAGTGCCTTCATCTACTGCACAGCCTACCCTCTACTATTTATGTTAGTGTATTCGATGTAATAGTGCCTTCATCTACTGCACAGCCTACCCTCTACTATTTATGTTAGTGTATTCGATGTCATAGTGCCTTCATCTACTGCACAGCCTACCCTCTACTATTTATGTTAGTGTATTCAATGTCATAGTGCCTTCATCTACTGCACAGCCTACCCTCTACTATTTATGTTAGTGTATTCAATGTCATAGTGCCGTCATCTACTGCACAGCCTACCCTCTACTATTTATGTTAGTGTATTCGATGTCATAGTGCCTTCATCTACTGCACAGCCTACCCTCTACTATTTATTTTAGTGTAGTCGTATGTCATAGTGCCTTCATCTACTGCACAGCCTACCCTCTACTATTTATGTTAGTGTATTCGATGTCATAGTGCCATCATCTACTGCACAGCCTACCCTCTACTATTTATGTTAGTGTAGTCGTAGATGTCATAGTGCCTTCATCTACTGCACAGCCTGTCCTCTACTATTTATGTTAGTGTATTCAATGTAATAGTGCCTTCATCTACTGCACAGCCTACCCTCTACTATTTATGTTAGTGTATTCAATATCATAGTGCCTTCATCTACTGCACAGCCTACCCTCTACTAATTATGTTAGTGTAGTCGATGCTATAGTGCCTTCATCTACTGCACAGCCTACCCTCTACTATGTATGTTAGTGTATTCAATGTCATAGTGCCTTCATCTACTGCACAGCCTACCCTCTACTATTTATGTTAGTGTATTCGATGTCATAGTGCCTTCATCTACTGCACAGCCTACCCTCTACTATTTATGTTAGTGTATTCAATGTCATAGTGCCTTCATCTACTGCACAGCCTACCCTCTACTATTTATGTTAGTGTATTCGATGTAATAGTGCCTTCATCTACTGCACAGCCTACCCTCTACTATTTATGTTAGTGTATTCGATGTCATAGTGCCTTCACCTACTGCACAGCCTGCCCTCTACTATTTATATTAGTGTATTCGATGTCATAGTGCCTTCATCTACTGCACAGCCTACCCTCTACTATGTATGTTAGTGTATTCAATGTCATAGTGCCTTCATCTACTGCACAGCCTACCCTCTATTATTTATGTTAGTGTATTCAATGTAATAGTGCCTTCATCTACTGCACAGCCTACCCTCTACTATTTATGTTAGTGTATTCGATGTCATAGTGCCTTCAGCTACTGTACAGCCTACCATCTACTATTTATGTTAGTGTATTTGATGTCATAGTGCCTTCAACTACTGCACAGCCTACCCTCTACTATTTCTGTTAGTCTATTCGATGTCATAGTGCCTTCAACTACTGCACAGCCTGCCCTCTACTATTTATGTTAGTGTATTCGATGTCATAGTGCCTTCAACTACTGCACAGCCTGTCCTCTACTATTTATGTTAGTGTATTCGATGTCATAGTGCCTTCAACTACTGCACAGCCTGCCCTCTACTATTTATGTTAGTGTATTCGATGTCATAGTGCCTTCAACTACTGCACAGCCTGCCCTCTACTATTTATTTTAGTGTAGTCGTCGATGTCATAGTGCCTTCATCTACTGCACAGCCTGTCCTCTACTATTTATGTTAGTGTATTCGATGTCATAGTGCCTTCATCTACTGCACAGCCTACCCTCTACTATTTATGTTAGTGTATTCGATGTCATAGTGCCTTCATCTACTGCACAGCCTACCCTCTACTATTTATGTTAGTGTATTCAATGTCATAGTGCCTTCATCTACTGCACAGCCTACCCTCTACTATTTATGTTAGTGTATTCGATGTCATAGTGCCTTCATCTACTGCACAGCCTACCCTCTACTATTTATGTTAGTGTATTCGATGTCATAGTGCCTTCATCTACTGCACAGCCTACCCTCTACTATTTATGTTAGTGTATTCAATGTCATAGTGCCTTCATCTACTGCACAGCCTACCCTCTACTATTTATGTTAGTGTATTCGATGTCATAGTGCCTTCATCTACTGCACAGCCTACCCTCTACTATTTATGTTAGTGTATTCGATGTCATAGTGCCTTCATCTACTGCACAGCCTACCCTCTACTATTTATGTTAGTGTATTCGATTCATAGTGCCTTCATCTACTGCACAGCCTACCCTCTACTATTTATGTTAGTGTATTCGATGTCATAGTGCCTTCATCTACTGCACAGCCTACCCTCTACTATTTATTTTAGTGTATTCGATGTCATAGTGCCTTCATCTACTGCACAGCCTACCCTCTACTATTTATTTTAGTGTATTCGATGTCATAGTGCCTTCATCTACTGCACAGCCTACCCTCTACTATTTATGTTAGTGTATTCGATGTCATAGTGCCTTCATCTACTGCACAGCCTACCCTCTACTATTTATGTTAGTGTATTCAATGTCATAGTGCCTTCATCTACTGCACAGCCTACCCTCTACTATTTATGTTAGTGTATTCGATGTCATAGTGCCTTCATCTACTGCACAGCCTACCCTCTACTATTTATGTTAGTGTATTCGATGTCATAGTGCCTTCATCTACTGCACAGCCTACCCTCTACTATTTATGTTAGTGTATTCGATGTCATAGTGCCTTCATCTACTGCACAGCCTACCCTCTACTATTTATGTTAGTGTATTCGATGTCATAGTGCCTTCAACTACTGCACAGCCTGCCCTCTACTATTTATGTTAGTGTATTCGATGTCATAGTGCCTTCAACTACTGCACAGCCTGCCCTCTACTATTTATGTTAGTGTATTCGATGTCATAGTGCCTTCATCTACTGCACAGCCTACCCTCTACTATTTATTTTAGTGTATTCGTGATGTCATAGTGCCTTCATCTACTGCACAGCCTACCCTCTACTATTTATGTTAGTGTATTCGATGTCATAGTGCCTTCATCTACTGCACAGCCTACCCTCTACTATTTATGTTAGTGTATTCAATGTCATAGTGCCTTCATCTACTGCACAGCCTACCCTCTACTATTTATGTTAGTGTAGTCGATGTCATAGTGCCTTCATCTACTGCACAGCCTACCCTCTACTATTTATTTTAGTGTATTCGATGTCATAGTGCCTTCATCTACTGCACAGCCTACCTTCTACTATTTATTTTAGTGTAGTCGTCGATGTCATAGTGCCTTCATCTACTGCACAGCCTGTCCTCTACTATTTATGTTAGTGTATTCAATGTAATAGTGCCTTCATCTACTGCACAGCCTACCCTCTACTATTTATGTTAGTGTATTCGATGTCATAGTGCCTTCATCTACTGCACAGCCTACCCTCTACTATTTATGTTAGTGTATTCGATGTCATAGTGCCATCATCTACTGCACAGCCTACCCTCTACTATTTATGTTAGTGTATTCAATGTCATAGTGCCGTCATCTACTGCACAGCCTACCCTCTACTATTTATGTTAGTGTATTCAATGTAATAGTGCCTTCATCTACTGCACAGCCTACCCTCTACTATTTATGTTAGTGTATTCGATGTCATAGTGCCTTCATCTACTGCACAGCCTACCCTCTATTATTTATGTTAGTGTAGTCGATGCTATAGTGCCTTCATCTACTGCACAGTCTACCCTCTACTATTTATTTTAGTGTATTCGATGTCATAGTGCCATCATCTACTGCACAGCCTACCCTCTACTATTTATTTTAGTGTAGTCGTAGATGTCATAGTGCCTTCATCTACTGCACAGTCTACCCTCTACTATTTATTTTAGTGTATTCGATGTCATAGTGCCATCATCTACTGCACAGCCTGTCCTCTACTATTTATGTTAGTGTATTCGATGTAATAGTGCCATCATCTACTGCACAGCCTGTCCTCTACTATTTATGTTAGTGTATTCAATGTAATAGTGCCTTCATCTACTGCACAGCCTACCCTCTACTATTTATTTTAGTGTAGTCATAGATGTCATAGTGCCTTCATCTACTGCACAGCCTACCCTCTACTATTTATGTTAGTGTATTCATTGTCATAGTGCCGTCATCTACTGCACAGCCTACCCTCTACTATTTATGTTAGTGTAGTCGATGTCATAGTGCCTTCATCTACTGCACATCATACCCTCTACTATTTATGTTAGTGTATTCAATGTCATAGTGCCGTCATCTACTGCACAGCCTACCCTCTACTATTTATGTTAGTGTAGTCGATGTCATAGTGCCTTCATCTACTGCACAGTCTACCCTCTACTATTTATTTTAGTGTATTCGATGTCATAGTGCCTTCATCTACTGCACAGCCTACCCTCTACTATTTATGTTAGTGTATTCGATGTCATAGTGCCTTCATCTACTGCACAGCCTGTCCTCTACTATTTATGTTAGTGTATTCAATGTAATAGTGCCTTCATCTACTGCACAGCCTACCCTCTACTATTTATGTTAGTGTATTCGATGTCATAGTGCCTTCATCTACTGCACAGCCTACCCTCTACTATTTATGTTAGTGTATTCGATGTCATAGTGCCTTCATCTACTGCACAGCCTACCCTCTACTATTATGTTAGTGTATTCGATGTCATAGTGCCTTCATCTACTGCACAGCCTACCCTCTACTATGTATGTTAGTGTATTCAATGTTATAGTGCCTTCATCTACTGCACAGCCTACCCTCTACTATTTATGTTAGTGTATTCAATGTAATAGTGCCTTCATCTACTGCACAGCCTACCCTCTACTATTTATGTTAGTGTATTCGATGTCATAGTGCCTTCATCTACTGCACAGCCTACCCTATACTATTTATTTTAGTGTATTCGATGTCATAGTGCCATCATCTACTGCACAGCCTACCCTCTACTATTTATTTTAGTGTAGTCGTAGATGTCATAGTGCCTTCATCTACTGCACAGTCTACCCTCTACTATTTATTTTAGTGTATTCGATGTCATAGTGCCATCATCTACTGCACAGCCTGTCCTCTACTATTTATGTTAGTGTATTCGATGTAATAGTGCCATCATTTACTGCACAGCCTGTCCTCTACTATTTATGTTAGTGTATTCAATGTAATAGTGCCTTCATCTACTGCACAGCCTACCCTCTACTATTTATTTTAGTGTAGTCGTAGATGTCATAGTGCCTTCATCTACTGCACAGCCTACCCTCTACTATTTATGTTAGTGTATTCAATGTCATAATGCCGTCATCTACTGCACAGCCTACCCTCTACTATTTATGTTAGTGTAGTCGATGTCATAGTGCCTTCATCTACTGCACAGTCTACCCTCTACTATTTAGTTTAGTGTATTCGATGTCATAGTGCCATCATCTACTGCACAGCCTACCCTCTACTATTTATTTTAGTGTAGTCGTATATGTCATAGTGCCTTCATCTACTGCACAGCCTGTCCGCTACTCTTTATGTTACTGTATTCAATGTAATAGTGCCTTCATCTACTGCACAGCCTACCCTCTACTATTTATGTTAGTGTATTCAATGCCATAGTGCCTTCATCTACTGCACAGCCTACCCTCTACTATTTATGTTAGTGTAGTCGTAGATGTCATAGTACCTTCATCTACTGCACAGCCTGTCCTCTACTATTTATGTTAGTGTAGTCGATGCTATAGTGCCTTCATCTACTGCACAGCCTACCCTCTACTATGTATGTTAGTGTATTCAATGTCATAGTGCCTTCATCTACTGCACAGCCTATCTTCTACTATTTATGTTAGTGTATTCGATGTCATAGTGCATTCACCTACTGCACAGCCTGCCCTCTACTATTTATATTAGTGTATTCGATGTCATAGTGCCTTCATCTACTGCACAGCCTACCCTCTACTATGTATGTTAGTG
>CM026403.1:33243486-33342852 GCA_014843695.1 Archivesica marissinica
TGTAGTCGATGTCATAGTGCCTTCATCTACTGCACATCATACCCTCTACTATTTATGTTAGTGTATTCAATGTCATAGTGCCGTCATCTACTGAACAGCCTACCCTCTACTATTTATGTTAGTGTAATAGATGTCATAGTGCCTTCATCTACTGCACAGTCTACCCTCTACTATTTAGTTTATTGCATTCGATGTCATAGTGCCATCATCTACTGCACAGCCTACCCTCTACTATTTATGATAGTGTAGTCGTAGATGTCATAGTGCCTTCATCTACTGCACAGCCTGTCCTCTACTATTTATGTTAGTGTATTCAATGTAATAGTGCCTTCATCTACTGCACAGCCTACCCTCTACTATTTATGTTAGTGTATTCAATATCATAGTGCCTTCATCTACTGCACAGCCTACCCTCTACTAATTATGTTAGTGTAGTCGATACTATAGTGCCTTCTTCTACTGCACAGCCTACCCTCTACTATGTATGTTAGTGTATTCAATGTAATAGTGCCTTCATCTTCTGCACAGCCTACACTCTACTATTTATGTTAGTGTATTCGATGTCATAGTGCATTCATCTACTGCACAGCCTACCCTCTACTATTTATGTTAGTGTATTCAATGTCATAGTGCCTTCATCTACTGCACAGCCTACCCTCTACTATTTATGTTAGTGTATTCGATGTAATAGTGCCTTCATCTACTGCACAGCCTACCCTCTACTATTTATGTTAGTGTATTCTATGTCATAGTGCCTTCACCTACTGCACAGCCTGCCCTCTACTATTTATATTAGTGTATTCGATGTCATAGTGCCTTCATCTACTGCACAGCCTACCCTCTACTATGTATGTTAGTGTATTCAATGTCATAGTGCCTTCATCTACTGCACAGCCTACCCTCTATTATTTATGTTAGTGTATTCAATGTAATAGTGCCTTCATCTACTGCACAGCCTACCCTCTACTATTTATGTTAGTGTATTCGATGTCATAGTGCCTTCAGCTACTGTACAGCCTACCATCTACTATTTATGTTAGTGTATTTGATGTCATAGTGCCTTCAACTACTGCACAGCCTACCCTCTACTATTTCTGTTAGTCTATTCGATGTCATAGTGCCTTCAACTACTGCACAGCCTGCCCTCTACTATTTATGTTAGTGTATTCGATGTCATAGTGCCTTCAACTACTGCACAGCCTGTCCTCTACTAGTTATGTTAGTGTATTCGATGTCATAGTGCCTTCAACTACTGCACAGTCCGCCCTCTACTATTTGTGTTAGTGTATTCGATGTCATAGTGCCTTCAACTGCTGCACAGCCTGCCCTCTACTATTTATTTTAGTGTAGTCGTCGATGTCATAGTGCCTTCATCTACTGCACAGCCTGTCCTCTACTATTTATGTTAGTGTATTCGATGTCATAGTGCCTTCATCTACTGCACAGCCTACCCTCTACTATTTATGTTAGTGTATTCGATGTCATAGTGCCATCATCTACTGCACAGCCTACCCTCTACTATTTATGTTAGTGTATTCAATGTCATAGTGCCGTCATCTACTGCACAGCCTACCCTCTACTATTTATTTTAGTGTATTCGATGTCATAGTGCCTTCATCTACTGCACAGCCTACCCTCTACTATTTATGTTAGTGTATTCGATGTCATAGTGCCATCATCTACTGCACAGCCTACCCTCTACTATTTATGTTAGTGTATTCAATGTCATAGTGCCGTCATCTACTGCACAGCCTACCCTCTACTATTTATTTTAGTGTATTCGATGTCATAGTGCCTTCATCTACTGCACAGCCTACTCTCTACTATTTATATTAGTGTAGTCGTCGATGTCATAGTGCCTTCATCTACTGCACAGCCTACCCTCTACTATTTATGTTAGTCTATTCGATATCATAGTGCCTTCATCTACTGCACAGCCTACCCTTTACTATTTATGTTAGTGTATTCGATGTCATAGTGCCATCATCTACTGCACAGCCTACCCTCTACTATTTATGTTAGTGTATTCGATGTCATAGTGCCTTCATCTACTGCACAGCCTACCCTCTACTATTTATTTTAGTGTATTCGATGTCATAGTGCCTTCATCTACTGCACAGCCTACCCTCTACTAATTATGTTAGTGTAGTCGATGTCATAGTGCCTTCATCTACTGCACAGCCTACCCTCTACTATGTATGTTAGTGTATTCAATGTCATAGTGCCTTCATCTACTGTACAGCCTACCATCTACTATTTATGTTAGTGTATTTGATGTCATAGTGCCTTCATCTACTGCACAGCCTACCCTCTACTATTTATGTTAGTGTATTCGATGTCATAGTGCCTTCATCTACTGCACAGCCTGCCCTCTACTATTTATGTTAGTGTATTCGATGTCATAGTGCCTTCAACTACTGCACAGCCTGTCCTCTACTATTTATGTTAGTGTATTCGATGTCATAGTGCCTTCACTACTGCACAGCCCTCCTCTATTTATGTTAGTGTATTCGATGTCATAGTGCCTTCACTACTGCACAGCCTGCCCTCTACTATTTATTTTAGTGTAGTCGTCGATGTCATAGTGCCTTCATCTACTGCACAGCCTGTCCTCTACTATTTATGTTAGTGTATTCAATGTCATAGTGCCTTCATCTACTGCACAGCCTACCCTCTACTATTTATGTTAGTGTATTCGATGTCATAGTGCCTTCATCTACTGCACAGCCTACCCTCTACTATTTATGTTAGTGTATTCGATGTCATAGTGCCTTCATCTACTGCACAGCCTACCCTCTACTATTTATGTTAGTGTATTCAATGTCATAGTGCCTTCATCTACTGCACAGCCTACCCTCTACTATTTATGTTAGTGTATTCGATGTCATAGTGCCTTCATCTACTGCACAGCCTACCCTCTACTATTTATGTTAGTGTATTCAATGTCATAGTGCCTTCATCTACTGCACAGCCTACCCTCTACTATTTATGTTAGTGTAGTCGATGTCATAGTGCCTTCATCTACTGCACAGCCTACCCTCTACTATTTATTTTAGTGTATTCGATGTCATAGTGCCTTCATCTACTGCACAGCCTACCCTCTACTATTTATTTTAGTGTATTCGATGTCATAGTGCCTTCATCTACTGCACAGCCTGCCCTCTACTATTTATGTTAGTGTATTCAATGTCATAGTGCCTTCATCTACTGCACAGCCTACCCTCTACTATTTATGTTAGTGTATTCAATGTAATAGTGCCTTCATCTACTGCACAGCCTACCCTCTACTATTTATGTTAGTGTATTCGATGTCATAGTGCCTTCATCTACTGCACAGCCTACCCTCTACTATTTATGTTAGTGTAGTCGATGATAGTGCCTTCATCTATTCATGTCATAGTGCCATCATCTACTGCACAGCCTACCCTCTACTATTTATTTAGTGTATCATGTCATAGTGCCTTCATCTACTGCACAGCCTACCCTCTACTATTTATTTTAGTGTATTCGATGTCATAGTGCCTTCATCTACTGCACAGCCTACCCTCTACTATTTATTTTAGTGTAGTCGTCGATGTCATAGTGCCTTCATCTACTGCACAGCCTGTCCTCTACTATTTATGTTAGTGTATTCAATGTAATAGTGCCTTCATCTACTGCACAGCCTACCCTCTACTATTTATGTTAGTGTATTCGATGTCATAGTGCCTTCATCTACTGCACAGCCTACCCTCTACTATTTATGTTAGTGTATTCGATGTCATAGTGCCATCATCTACTGCACAGCCTACCCTCTACTATTTATGTTAGTGTATTCAATGTCATAGTGCCGTCATCTACTGCACAGCCTACCCTCTACTATTTATGTTAGTGTATTCAATGTAATAGTGCCTTCATCTACTGCACAGCCTACCCTCTACTATTTATGTTAGTGTATTCGATGTCATAGTGCCTTCATCTACTGCACAGCCTACCCTCTATTATTTATGTTAGTGTAGTCGATGCTATAGTGCCTTCATCTACTGCACAGTCTACCCTCTACTATTTATTTTAGTGTATTCGATGTCATAGTGCCATCATCTACTGCACAGCCTACCCTCTACTATTTATTTTAGTGTAGTCGTAGATGTCATAGTGCCTTCATCTACTGCACAGTCTACCCTCTACTATTTATTTTAGTGTATTCGATGTCATAGTGCCATCATCTACTGCACAGCCTACCCTCTACTAATTATGTTAGTGTAGTCGATGTCATAGTGCCTTCATCTACTGCACAGCCTACCCTCTACTATGTATGTTAGTGTATTCAATGTCATAGTGCCTTCATCTACTGCACAGCCTACCCTCTATTATTTATGTTAGTGTATTCAATGTAATAGTGCCTTCATCTACTGCACAGCCTACCCTCTACTATTTATGTTAGTGTATTCGATGTCATAGTGCCTTCAGCTACTGTACAGCCTACCATCTACTGTTTATGTTAGTGTATTTGATGTCATAGTGCCTTCAACTACTGCACAGCCTACCCTCTACTATTTCTGTTAGTCTATTCGATGTCATAGTGCCTTCAACTACTGCACAGCCTGCCCTCTACTATTTATGTTAGTGTATTCGATGTCATAGTGCCTTCAACTACTGCACAGCCTGTCCTCTACTATTTATGTTAGTGTATTCGATGTCATAGTGCCTTCAACTACTGCACAGCCCGCCCTCTACTATTTATGTTAGTGTATTCGATGTCATAGTACCTTCAACTACTGCACAGCCTGCCCTCTACTATTTATTTTAGTGTAGTCGTCGATGTCATAGTGCCTTCATCTACTGCACAGCCTGTCATCTACTATTTATGTTAGTGTATTCAATGTAATAGTGCCTTCATCTACTGCACAGCCTACCCTCTACTATTTATGTTAGTGTATTCAATGTCATAGTGCCGTCATCTACTGCACAGCCTACCCTCTACTATTTAATTTAGTGTATTCGATGTCATAGTGCCTTCATCTACTGCACAGCCTACCCTCTACTATTTATTTTAGTGTAGTCGTCGATGTCATAGTGCCTTCATCTACTGCACAGCCTGTCCTCTACTATTTATGTTAGTGTATTCAATGTAATAGTGCCTTCATCTACTGCACAGCCTACCCTCTACTATTTATGTTAATGTATTCGATGTCATAGTGCCTTCAACTACTGCACAGCCTACCCTCTACTATTTATGTTAGTGTATTCGATGTCATAGTGCCATCATCTACTGCACAGCCTATCCTCTACTATTTATGTTAGTGTAATAGATGTCATAGTGCCTTCATCTACTGCACAGCCTACCCTCTACTAATTATGTTAGTGTAGTCGATGCTATAGTGCCTTCATCTACTGCACAGCCTACCCTCTACTATGTATGTTAGTGTATTCAATGGCATAGTGCCTTCATCTACTGCACAGCCTACCCTCTACTATTTATGTTAGTGTAGTCGATGTCATAGTGCCTTCATCTACTGCACAGCCTACCCTCTACTATTTATGTTAGTGTAGTCGATGCTATAGTGCCTTCATCTACTGCACAGCCTACCCTCTACTATGTATGTTAGTGTATTCGATGTCATAGTGCCTTCATCTACTGCACAGCCTACCTTCTACTATTTATTTTAGTGTAGTCGTCGATGTCATAGTGCCTTCATCTATTGCACAGCCTGTCCTCTACTATTTATGTTAGTGTATTCAATGTAATAGTGCCTTCATCTACTGCACAGCCTACCCACTACTATTTATGTTAGTGTATTCGATGTCATAGTGCCTTCATCTACTGCACAGCCTACCCTCTACTATTTATGTTAGTGTATTCGATGTCATAGTGCCATCATCTACTGCACAGCCTACCCTCTACTATTTATGTTAGTGTATTCAATGTCATAGTGCCGTCATCTACTGCACAGCCTACCCTCTACTATTTATGTTAGTGTATTCAATGTCATAGTGCCTTCATCTACTGCACAGCCTACCCTCTACTATTTATGTTAGTGTATTCGATGTCATAGTGCCTTCATCTACTGCACAGCCTACCCTCTACTATTTATGTTAGTGTAGTCGATGTTATAGTGCCTTCATCTACTGCACAGTCTACCCTCTACTATTTATTTTAGTGTATTCGATGTCATAGTGCCTTCATCTACTGCACAGCCTACCCTCTACTATTTATTTTAGTGTAGTCGTAGATGTCATAGTGCCTTCATCTACTGCACAGCCTACCCTCTACTATTTATGTTAGTGTATTCAATGTCATAGTGCCTTCATCTACTGCACAGCCTACCCTCTACTATTTATGTTAGTGTATTCAATGTCATAGTGCCTTCATCTACTGCACAGCCTACCCTCTACTATTTATGTTAGTGTATTCGATGTCATAGTGCCTTCATCTACTGCACAGCCTACCCTCTACTATTTATGTTAGTGTATTCGATGTTATAGTGCCTTCATCTACTGCACAGCCTACCCTCTACTATTTATGTTAGTGTATTCGATGTCATAGTGCCTTCATCTACTGCACAGCCTACCCTCTACTATTTATGTTAGTGTAGTCGATGTCATAGTGCCTTCATCTACTGCACAGCCTACCCTCTACTATTTATGTTAGTGTATTCAATGTCATAGTGCCTTCATCTACTGCACAGCCTACCCTCTACTATTTATGTTAGTGTATAGATGTCATAGTGCCTTCATCTACTGCACAGTCTACCCTCTACTATTTATTTAGTGTATTCGATGTCATAGTGCCATCATCTACTGCACAGCCTACCCTCTACTATTTATGTTAGTGTAGTCGTAGATGTCATAGTGCCTTCATCTACTGCACAGCCTGTCCTCTACTATTTATGTTAGTGTATTCAATGTAATAGTGCCTTCATCTACTGCACAGCCTACCCTCTACTATTTATGTTAGTGTATTCAATGTCATAGTGCCTTCATCTACTGCACAGCCTACCCTCTACTAATTATGTTAGTGTAGTCGATGCTATAGTGCCTTCATCTACTGCACAGCCTACCCTCTACTATGTATGTTAGTGTATTCAATGTAATAGTGCCTTCATCTTCTGCACAGCCTACACTCTACTATTTATGTTAGTGTATTCGATGTCATAGTGCATTCATCTACTGCACAGCCTACCCTCTACTATTTATGTTAGTGTATTCGATGTCATAGTGCCTTCATCTACTGCACAGCCTACCCTCTATTATTTATGTTAGTGTAGTCGATGCTATAGTGCCCTCATCTACTGCACAGTCTACCCTCTACTATTTATTTTAGTGTATTCGATGTCATAGTGCCATCATCTACTGCACAGCCTACCCTCTACTATATATTTTAGTGTAGTCGTAGATGTCATAGTGCCTTCATCTACTGCACAGTCTACCCTCTACTATTTATGTTAGTGTATTCAATGTCATAGTGCCGTCATCTACTGCACAGCCTACCCTCTACTATTTATGTTAGTGTATTCAATGTAATAGTGCCTTCATCTACTGCACAGCCTACCCTCTACTATTTATGTTAGTGTATTCGATGTAATAGTGCCATCATCTACTGCACAGCCTGTCCTCTACTATTTATGTTAGTGTATTCAATGTAATAGTGCCTTCATCTACTGCACAGCCTACCCTCTACTATTTATGTTAGTGTATTCAATGTCATAGTGCCGTCATCTACTGCACATCCTACCCTCTACTATTTATGTTAGTGTAGTCGATGTCATAGTGCCTTCATCTACTGCACATCATACCCTCTACTATTTATGTTAGTGTATTCAATGTCATAGTGCCGTCATCTACTGAACAGCATACCCTCTACTATTTATGTTAGTGTAATAGATGTCATAGTGCCTTTATCTACTGCACAGTCTACCGTCTACTATTTAGTTTATTGCATTCGATGTCATAGTGCCATCATCTACTGCACAGCCTACCCTCTACTATTTATGATAGTGTAGTCGTAGATGTCATAGTGCCTTCATCTACTGCACAGCCTGTCCTCTACTATTTATGTTAGTGTATTCAATGTAATAGTGCCTTCATCTACTGCACAGCCTACCCTCTACTATTTATGTTAGTGTATTCAATATCATAGTGCCTTCATCTACTGCACAGCCTACCCTCTACTAATTATGTTAGTGTAGTCGATACTATAGTGCCTTCATCTACTGCACAGCCTACCCTCTACTATGTATGTTAGTGTATTCAATGTAATAGTGCCTTCATCTTCTGCACAGCCTACACTCTACTATTTATGTTAGTGTATTCGATGTCATAGTGCATTCATCTACTGCACAGCCTACCCTCTACTATTTATGTTAGTGTATTCAATGTCATAGTGCCTTCATCTACTGCACAGCCTACCCTCTACTATTTATGTTAGTGTATTCGATGTAATAGTGCCTTCATCTACTGCACAGCCTACCCTCTACTATTTATGTTAGTGTATTCTATGTCATAGTGCCTTCATCTACTGCACAGCCTGCCCTCTACTATTTATTTAGTGTATTCGATGTCATAGTGCCTTCATCTACTGCACAGCCTACCCTCTACTATGTATGTTAGTGTATTCAATGTCATAGTGCCTTCATCTACTGCACAGCCTACCCTCTATATTTATGTTAGTGTATTCAATGTAATAGTGCCTTCATCTACTGCACAGCCTACCCTCTACTATTTATGTTAGTGTATTCGATGTCATAGTGCCTTCAGCTACTGTACAGCCTACCATCTACTATTTATGTTAGTGTATTTGATGTCATAGTGCCTTCAACTACTGCACAGCCTACCCTCTACTATTTCTGTTAGTCTATTCGATGTCATAGTGCCTTCAACTACTGCACAGCCTGCCCTCTACTATTTATGTTAGTGTATTCGATGTCATAGTGCCTTCAACTACTGCACAGCCTGTCCTCTACTAGTTATGTTAGTGTATTCGATGTCATAGTGCCTTCAACTACTGCACAGTCCGCCCTCTACTATTTGTGTTAGTGTATTCGATGTCATAGTGCCTTCAACTGCTGCACAGCCTGCCCTCTACTATTTATTTTAGTGTAGTCGTCGATGTCATAGTGCCTTCATCTACTGCACAGCCTGTCCTCTACTATTTATGTTAGTGTATTCGATGTCATAGTGCCTTCATCTACTGCACAGCCTACCCTCTACTATTTATGTTAGTGTATTCGATGTCATAGTGCCATCATCTACTGCACAGCCTACCCTCTACTATTTATGTTAGTGTATTCAATGTCATAGTGCCGTCATCTACTGCACAGCCTACCCTCTACTATTTATTTTAGTGTATTCGATGTCATAGTGCCTTCATCTACTGCACAGCCTACCCTCTACTATTTATGTTAGTGTATTCGATGTCATAGTGCCATCATCTACTGCACAGCCTACCCTCTACTATTTATGTTAGTGTATTCAATGTCATAGTGCCGTCATCTACTGCACAGCCTACCCTCTACTATTTATTTTAGTGTATTCGATGTCATAGTGCCTTCATCTACTGCACAGCCTACTCTCTACTATTTATATTAGTGTAGTCGTCGATGTCATAGTGCCTTCATCTACTGCACAGCCTACCCTCTACTATTTATGTTAGTCTATTCGATATCATAGTGCCTTCATCTACTGCACAGCCTACCCTTTACTATTTATGTTAGTGTATTCGATGTCATAGTGCCATCATCTACTGCACAGCCTACCCTCTACTATTTATGTTAGTGTATTCGATGTCATAGTGCCTTCATCTACTGCACAGCCTACCCTCTATTATTTATTTTAGTGTATTCGATGTCATAGTGCCATCATCTACTGCACAGCCTACCCTCTACTAATTATGTTAGTGTAGTCGATGTCATAGTGCCTTCATCTACTGCACAGCCTACCCTCTACTATGTATGTTAGTGTATTCAATGTCATAGTGCCTTCAGCTACTGTACAGCCTACTATCTACTATTTATGTTAGTGTATTTGATGTCATAGTGCCTTCAACTACTGCACAGCCTACCCTCTACTATTTCTGTTAGTCTATTCGATGTCATAGTGCCTTCAACTACTGCACAGCCTGCCCTCTACTATTTATGTTAGTGTATTCGATGTCATAGTGCCTTCAACTACTGCACAGCCTGTCCTCTACTATTTATGTTAGTGTATTCGATGTCATAGTGCCTTCAACTACTGCACAGCCCGCCCTCTACTATTTATGTTAGTGTATTCGATGTCATAGTGCCTTCAACTACTGCACAGCCTGCCCTCTACTATTTATTTTAGTGTAGTCGTCGATGTCATAGTGCCTTCATCTACTGCACAGCCTGTCCTCTACTATTTATGTTAGTGTATTCAATGTAATAGTGCCTTCATCTACTGCACAGCCTACCCTCTACTATTTATGTTAGTGTATTCGATGTCATAGTGCCTTCATCTACTGCACAGCCTACCCTCTACTATTTATGTTAGTGTATTCGATGTCATAGTGCCATCATCTACTGCACAGCCTACCCTCTACTATTTATATTAGTGTATTCAATGTCATAGTGCCGTCATCTACTGCACAGCCTACCCTCTACTATTTATTTTAGTGTATTCGATGTCATAGTGCCTTCATCTACTGCACAGCCTACCCTCCACTATTTATTTTAGTGTAGTCGTCGATGTCATAGTGCCTTCATCTACTGCACAGCCTGTCCTCTACTATTTATGTTAGTGTATTCAATGTAATAGTGCCTTCATCTACTGCACAGCCTACCCTCTACTATTTATGTTAGTGTATTCGATGTCATAGTGCCTTCATCTACTGCACAGCCTACCCTCTACTATTTATGTTAGTGTATTCGATGTCATAGTGCCATCATCTACTGCACAGCCTACCCTCTACTATTTATGTTAGTGTATTCAATGTCATAGTGCCGTCATCTACTGCACAGCCTACCCTCTACTATTTATGTTAGTGTATTCAATGTAATAGTGCCTTCATCTACTGCACAGCCTACCCTCTACTATTTATGTTAGTGTATTCGATGTCATAGTGCCTTCATCTACTGCACAGCCTACCCTCTATTATTTATGTTAGTGTAGTCGATGCTATAGTGCCTTCATCTACTGCACAGTCTACCCTCTACTATTTATTTTAGTGTATTCGATGTCATAGTGCCATCATCTACTGCACAGCCTACCCTCTACTATTTATTTTAGTGTAGTCGTAGATGTCATAGTGCCTTCATCTACTGCACAGTCTACCCTCTACTATTTATTTTAGTGTATTCGATGTCATAGTGCCATCATCTACTGCACAGCCTGTCCTCTACTATTTATGTTAGTGTATTCGATGTAATAGTGCCATCATCTACTGCACAGCCTGTCCTCTACTATTTATGTTAGTGTATTCAATGTAATAGTGCCTTCATCTACTGCACAGCCTACCCTCTACTATTTATTTTAGTGTAGTCATAGATGTCATAGTGCCTTCATCTACTGCACAGCCTACCCTCTACTATTTATGTTAGTGTATTCATTGTCATAGTGCCGTCATCTACTGCACAGCCTACCCTCTACTATTTATGTTAGTGTAGTCGATGTCATAGTGCCTTCATCTACTGCACATCATACCCTCTACTATTTATTTTAGTGTATTCAATGTCATAGTGCCGTCATCTACTGCACAGCCTACCCTCTACTATTTATGTTAGTGTAGTCGATGTCATAGTGCCTTCATCTACTGCACAGTCTACCCTCTACTATTTAGTTTAGTGCATTCCATGTCATAGTGCCATCATCTACTGCACAGCCTGCCCTCTACTATTTATGTTAGTGTATTCGATGTCATAGTGCCTTCAACTACTGCACAGCCTGTCCTCTACTATTTATGTTAGTGTATTCGATGTCATAGTGCCTTCAACTACTGCACAGCCCGCCCTCTACTATTTATGTTAGTGTATTCGATGTCATAGTGCCTTCAACTACTGCACAGCCTGCCCTCTACTATTTATTTTAGTGTAGTCGTCGATGTCATAGTGCCTTCATCTACTGCACAGCCTGTCCTCTACTATTTATGTTAGTGTATTCAATGTAATAGTGCCTTCATCTACTGCACAGCCTACCCTCTACTATATATGTTAGTGTATTCGATGTCATAGTCCCATCATCTACTGCACAGCCTACCCTCTACTATTTATATTAGTGTATTCAATGTCATAGTGCCGTCATCTACTGCACAGCCTACCCTCTACTATTTATTTTAGTGTATTCGATGTCATAGTGCCTTCATCTACTGCACAGCCTACCCTCCACTATTTATTTTAGTGTAGTCGTCGATGTCATAGTGCCTTCATCTACTGCACAGCCTGTCCTCTACTATTTATGTTAGTGTATTCAATGTAATAGTGCCTTCATCTACTGCACAGCCTACCCTCTACTATTTATGTTAATGTATTCGATGTCATAGTGCCTTCAACTACTGCACAGCCTACCCTCTACTATTTATGTTAGTGTATTCGATGTCATAGTGCCATCATCTACTGCACAGCCTACCCTCTACTATTTATGTTAGTGTATTTGTCATAGTGTTTTGGTGTTAGTGTATTCAATGTCATAGTGCCTTCATCTACTGCACAGCCTACCCTCTACTATTTATGTTAGTGTATTCAATGTCATAGTGCCTTCATCTACTGCACAGCCTACCCTCTACTATTTATGTTAGTGTATTCGATGTCATAGTGCCTTCATCTACTGCACAGCCTACCCTCTACTATTTATTTTAGTGTAGTCGTCGATGTCATAGTGCCTTCATCTACTGCACAGCCTACCCTCTACTATTTATTTTAGTGTATTCGATGTCATAGTGCCTTCATCTACTGCACAGCCTACCCTCTACTATTTATGTTAGTGTATTCGATGTCATAGTGCCTTCATCTACTGCACAGCCTACCCTCTACTATTTATGTTAGTGTATTCGATGTCATAGTGCCATCATCTACTGCACAGCCTACCCTCTACTATTTATGTTAGTGTATTCGATGTCATAGTGCCTTCATCTACTGCACAGCCTACCCTCTACTATTTATGTTAGTGTAGTCGATGTCATAGTGCCTTCATCTACTGCACAGCCTACCCTCTACTATGTATGTTAGTGTATTCAATGTCATAGTGCCTTCATCTACTGCACAGCCTACCCTCTACTATTTATGTTAGTGTATTCGATGTCATAGTGCCTTCATCTACTGCACAGCCTACCCTCTACTATTTATGTTAGTGTATTCGATGTCATAGTGCCTTCATCTACTGCACAGCCTACCCTCTACTATTTATGTTAGTGTATTCGATGTCATAGTGCCTTCATCTACTGCACAGCCTACCCTCTACTATTTATGTTAGTGTAGTGTCGATGTCATAGTGCCTTCATCTACTGCACAGCCTGTCCTCTACTATTTATGTTAGTGTATTCAATGTAATAGTGCCTTCATCTACTGCACAGCCTACCCTCTACTATTTATGTTAGTGTATTCGATGTCATAGTGCCTTCATCTACTGCACAGCCTACCCTCTACTATTTATGTTAGTGTATTCGATGTCATAGTGCCTTCATCTACTGCACAGCCTACCCTCTACTATTTATGTTAGTGTATTCAATGTCATAGTGCCTTCATCTACTGCACAGCCTACCCTCTACTATTTATGTTAGTGTATTCGATGTCATAGTGCCTTCATCTACTGCACAGCCTACCCTCTACTATTTATGTTAGTGTATTCGATGTCATAGTGCCTTCACTACTGCACAGCTCCTCTATATTTATGTAGTGTAGTCGTTTTTTATTTTAGTGTATTCGATGTCATAGTGCCATCATCTACTGCACAGCCTACCCTCTACTATTTATTTTAGTGTAGTCGTAGATGTCATAGTGCCTTCATCTACTGCACAGCCTACCCTCTACTATTTATGTTAGTGTATTCAATGTCATAGTGCCTTCATCTACTGCACAGCCTACCCTCTACTATTTATGTTAGTGTATTCGATGTCATAGTGCCTTCATCTACTGCACAGCCTACCCTCTACTATTTATGTTAGTGTATTCGATGTCATAGTGCCTTCATCTACTGCACAGCCTACCCTCTACTATTTATGTTAGTGTATTCATGTGTGTTTTTTTGGTTTTTTTTGTGTGTGATGTCATAGTGCCTTCATCTACTGCACAGCCTACCCTCTACTATTTATGTTAGTGTATTCAATGTATAGTGCCTTCATCTACTGCACAGCCTACCCTCTACTATTTATGTTAGTGTATTGATGTCATAGTGCCTTCATCTACTGCACAGCCTACCCTCTACTATTTATTTAGTGTATTCGATGTCATAGTGCCATCATCTACTGCACAGCCTACCCTCTACTATTTATGTTAGTGTATTCGATGTCATAGTGCCTTCATCTACTGCACAGCCTGTCCTCTACTATTTATGTTAGTGTATTCAATGTAATAGTGCCTTCATCTACTGCACAGCCTACCCTCTACTATTTATGTTAGTGTATTCAATGTCATAGTGCCTTCATCTACTGCACAGCCTACCCTCTACTATTTATGTTAGTGTATTCGATGTTATAGTGCCTTCATCTACTGCACAGCCTACCCTCTACTATTTATGTTAGTGTATTCGATGTCATAGTGCCTTCATCTACTGCACAGCCTACCCTCTACTATTTATGTTAGTGTATTCGATGTCATAGTGCCTTCATCTACTGCACAGCCTACCCTCTACTATTTATGTTAGTGTATTCGATGTCATAGTGCCTTCATCTACTGCACAGCCTACCCTCTATTATTTATGTTAGTGTAGTCGATGCTATAGTGCCTTCATCTACTGCACAGTCTACCCTCTACTATTTATTTTAGTGTATTCGATGTCATAGTGCCATCATCTACTGCACAGCCTACCCTCTACTATTTATTTTAGTGTAGTCGTAGATGTCATAGTGCCTTCATCTACTGCACAGTCTACCCTCTACTATTTATGTTAGTGTATTCAATGTCATAGTGCCGTCATCTACTGCACAGCCTACCCTCTACTATTTATGTTAGTGTATTCAATGTAATAGTGCCTTCATCTACTGCACAGCCTACCCTCTACTATTTATGTTAGTGTATTCGATGTAATAGTGCCATCATCTACTGCACAGCCTGTCCTCTACTATTTATGTTAGTGTATTCAATGTAATAGTGCCTTCATCTACTGCACAGCCTACCCTCTACTATTTATGTTAGTGTATTCAATGTCATAGTGCCGTCATCTACTGCACATCCTACCCTCTACTATTTATGTTAGTGTAGTCGATGTCATAGTGCCTTCATCTACTGCACATCATACCCTCTACTATTTATGTTAGTGTATTCAATGTCATAGTGCCGTCATCTACTGAACAGCCTACCCTCTACTATTTATGTTAGTGTAATAGATGTCATAGTGCCTTCATCTACTGCACAGTCTACCCTCTACTATTTAGTTTATTGCATTCGATGTCATAGTGCCATCATCTACTGCACAGCCTACCCTCTACTATTTATGATAGTGTAGTCGTAGATGTCATAGTGCCTTCATCTACTGCACAGCCTGTCCTCTACTATTTATGTTAGTGTATTCAATGTAATAGTGCCTTCATCTACTGCACAGCCTACCCTCTACTATTTATGTTAGTGTATTCAATATCATAGTGCCTTCATCTACTGCACAGCCTACCCTCTACTAATTATGTTAGTGTAGTCGATACTATAGTGCCTTCATCTACTGCACAGCCTACCCTCTACTATGTATGTTAGTGTATTCAATGTAATAGTGCCTTCATCTTCTGCACAGCCTACACTCTACTATTTATGTTAGTGTATTCGATGTCATAGTGCATTCATCTACTGCACAGCCTACCCTCTACTATTTATGTTAGTGTATTCAATGTCATAGTGCCTTCATCTACTGCACAGCCTACCCTCTACTATTTATGTTAGTGTATTCGATGTAATAGTGCCTTCATCTACTGCACAGCCTACCCTCTACTTTATGTTAGTGTATTCTATGTCATAGTGCCTTCACCTACTGCACAGCCTGCCCTCTACTATTTATTTAGTGTATTCGATGTCATAGTGCCTTCATCTACTGCACAGCCTACCCTCTACTATGTATGTTAGTGTATTCAATGTCATAGTGCCTTCATCTACTGCACAGCCTACCCTCTATTATTTATGTTAGTGTATTCAATGTAATAGTGCCTTCATCTACTGCACAGCCTACCCTCTACTATTTATGTTAGTGTATTCGATGTCATAGTGCCTTCAGCTACTGTACAGCCTACCATCTACTATTTATGTTAGTGTATTTGATGTCATAGTGCCTTCAACTACTGCACAGCCTACCCTCTACTATTTCTGTTAGTCTATTCGATGTCATAGTGCCTTCAACTACTGCACAGCCTGCCCTCTACTATTTATGTTAGTGTATTCGATGTCATAGTGCCTTCAACTACTGCACAGCCTGTCCTCTACTATTTATGTTAGTGTATTCGATGTCATAGTGCCTTCAACTACTGCACAGTCCGCCCTCTACTATTTGTGTTAGTGTATTCGATGTCATAGTGCCTTCAACTACTGCACAGCCTGCCCTCTACTATTTATTTTAGTGTAGTCGTCGATGTCATAGTGCCTTCATCTACTGCACAGCCTGTCCTCTACTATTTATGTTAGTGTATTCGATGTCATAGTGCCTTCATCTACTGCACAGCCTACCCTCTACTATTTATGTTAGTGTATTCGATGTCATAGTGCCATCATCTACTGCACAGCCTACCCTCTACTATTTATGTTAGTGTATTCAATGTCATAGTGCCTTCATCTACTGCACAGCCTACCCTCTACTATTTATTTTAGTGTATTCGATGTCATAGTGCCTTCATCTACTGCACAGCCTACCCTCTACTATTTATGTTAGTGTATTCGATGTCATAGTGCCATCATCTACTGCACAGCCTACCCTCTACTATTTATGTTAGTGTATTCAATGTCATAGTGCCTTCATCTACTGCACAGCCTACCCTCTACTATTTATTTTAGTGTATTCGATGTCATAGTGCCTTCATCTACTGCACAGCCTACCCTCTACTATTTATTTTAGTGTATTCGATGTCATAGTGCCTTCATCTACTGCACAGCCTACCCTCTACTATTTATGTTAGTTATTCGATGTCATAGTGCCTTCATCTACTGCACAGCCTACCCTACTATTTATGTTAGTGTATTCGATGTCATAGTGCCATCATCTACTGCACAGCCTACCCTCTACTATTTATGTTAGTGTAGTCGATGTCATAGTGCCTTCATCTACTGCACAGTCTACCCTCTACTATTTATTTAGTGTATTCGATGTCATAGTGCCATCATCTACTGCACAGCCTACCCTCTACTATTTATGTTAGTGTAGTCGATGTCATAGTGCCTTCATCTACTGCACAGCCTACCCTCTACTATTTATGTTAGTGTATTCAATGTCATAGTGCCTTCATCTACTGCACAGCCTACCCTCTACTATTTATGTTAGTGTATTCAATGTCATAGTGCCTTCATCTACTGCACAGCCTACCCTCTACTATTTATGTTAGTGTATTCGATGTCATAGTGCCTTCATCTACTGCACAGCCTACCCTCTACTATTTATGTTAGTGTATTCGATGTCATAGTGCCTTCATCTACTGCACAGCCTGTCCTCTACTATTTATGTTAGTGTATTCGATGTCATAGTGCCTTCATCTACTGCACAGCCTGCCCTCTACTATTTATGTTAGTGTATTCGATGTCATAGTGCCTTCATCTACTGCACAGCCTGCCCTCTACTATTTATTTTAGTGTAGTCGTCGATGTCATAGTGCCTTCATCTACTGCACAGCCTGTCCTCTACTATTTATGTTAGTGTATTCAATGTAATAGTGCCTTCATCTACTGCACAGCCTACCCTCTACTATTTATGTTAGTGTATTCGATGTCATAGTGCCTTCATCTACTGCACAGCCTACCCTCTACTATTTATGTTAGTGTATTCAATGTCATAGTGCCTTCATCTACTGCACAGCCTACCCTCTACTATTTATGTTAGTGTATTCAATGTCATAGTGCCTTCATCTACTGCACAGCCTACCCTCTACTATTTATTTTAGTGTATTCGATGTCATAGTGCCTTCATCTACTGCACAGCCTACCCTCTACTATTTATTTTAGTGTAGTCGTCGATGTCATAGTGCCTTCATCTACTGCACAGCCTGTCCTCTACTATTTATGTTAGTGTATTCAATGTAATAGTGCCTTCATCTACTGCACAGCCTACCCTCTACTATTTATGTTAGTGTATTCGATGTCATAGTGCCTTCATCTACTGCACAGCCTACCCTCTACTATTTATGTTAGTGTATTCGATGTCATAGTGCCATCATCTACTGCACAGCCTACCCTCTACTATTTATGTTAGTGTATTCAATGTCATAGTGCCGTCATCTACTGCACAGCCTACCCTCTACTATTTATGTTAGTGTATTCAATGTCATAGTGCCTTCATCTACTGCACAGCCTACCCTCTACTATTTATGTTAGTGTATTCGATGTCATAGTGCCTTCATCTACTGCACAGCCTACCCTCTACTATTTATGTTAGTGTAGTCGATGTTATAGTGCCTTCATCTACTGCACAGTCTACCCTCTACTATTTATTTTAGTGTATTCGATGTCATAGTGCCATCATCTACTGCACAGCCTACCCTCTACTATTTATTTTAGTGTAGTCGATGTCATAGTGCCTTCATCTACTGCACAGCTCCCTCTACTATTTATTTAGTGTATTCGATGTCATAGTGCTCACTACTGCACAGCCTGTCCTCTACTATTTATGTTAGTGTATTCGATGTAATAGTGCCTTCATCTACTGCACAGCCTACCCTCTACTATTTATGTTAGTGTATTCAATGTCATAGTGCCTTCATCTACTGCACAGCCTACCCTCTACTATTTATGTTAGTGTATTCAATGTCATAGTGCCTTCATCTACTGCACAGCCTACCCTCTACTATTATGTTAGTGTAGTCGTATGTCATAGTGCCTTCATCTACTGCACAGCCTACCCTCTACTATTTATGTTAGTGTATTCAATGTTATAGTGCCTTCATCTACTGCACAGCCTACCCTCTACTATTTATGTTAGTGTATTCAATGTAATAGTGCCTTCATCTACTGCACAGCCTACCCTCTACTATTTATGTTAGTGTATTCGATGTCATAGTGCCTTCACCTACTGCACAGCCTGCCCTCTACTATTTATATTAGTGTATTCAATGTAATAGTGCCTTCATCTACTGCACAGCCTACCCTCTACTATTTATGTTAGTGTATTCGATGTCATAGTGCCTTCAGCTACTGTACAGCTTACCATCTACTATTTATGTTAGTGTATTTGATGTCATAGTGCCTTCAACTACTGCACAGCCTGTCCTCTACTATTTATGTTAGTGTATTCGATGTCATAGTGCCTTCAACTACTGCACAGCCTACCCTCTACTATTTATGTTAGTGTATTCGATGTCATAGTGCCTTCAGCTACTGTACAGCCTACCATCTACTATTTATGTTAGTGTAGTTGATGTCATAGTGCCTTCAACTACTGCACAGCCTGTCCTCTACTATTTATGTTAGTGTATTCGATGTCATAGTGCCTTCAACTACTGCACAGCCCGCCCTCTACTATTTATGTTTGTGTATTCGATGTCATAGTGCCTTCAACTACTGCACAGCCTGCCCTCTACTCTTTATGTTAGTGTAGTCGATGTCATAGTGCCTTCATCTACTGCACATCCTACCCTCTACTATTTATGTTAGTGTATTCGATGTCATAGTGCCTTCATCTACTGCACAGCCTACCCTATATTATTTATTTTAGTGTATTTGATGTCATAGTGCCATCATCTACTGCACAGCCTACCCTCTACTATTTATTTTAGTGTAGTCGTAGATGTCATAGTGCCTTCATCTACTGCACAGTCTACCCTCTACTATTTATTTTAGTGTATTCGATGTCATAGTGCCATCATCTACTGCACAGCCTGTCCTCTACTATTTATGTTAGTGTATTCGATGTAATAGTGCCATCATTTACTGCACAGCCTGTCCTCTACTATTTATGTTAGTGTATTCAATGTAATAGTGCCTTCATCTACTGCACAGCCTACCCTCTACTATTTATTTTAGTGTAGTCGTAGATGTCATAGTGCCTTCATCTACTGCACAGCCTACCCTCTACTATTTATGTTAGTGTATTCAATGTCATAATGCCGTCATCTACTGCACAGCCTACCCTCTACTATTTATGTTAGTGTAGTCGATGTCATAGTGCCTTCATCTACTGCACAGTCTACCCTCTACTATTTAGTTTAGTGTATTCGATGTCATAGTGCCATCATCTACTGCACAGCCTACCCTCTACTATTTATTTTAGTGTAGTCGTATATGTCATAGTGCCTTCATCTACTGCACAGCCTGTCCGCTACTCTTTATGTTACTGTATTCAATGTAATAGTGCCTTCATCTACTGCACAGCCTACCCTCTACTATTTATGTTAGTGTATTCAATGCCATAGTGCCTTCATCTACTGCACAGCCTACCCTCTACTATTTATGTTAGTGTAGTCGTAGATGTCATAGTACCTTCATCTACTGCACAGCCTGTCCTCTACTATTTATGTTAGTGTAGTCGATGCTATAGTGCCTTCATCTACTGCACAGCCTACCCTCTACTATGTATGTTAGTGTATTCAATGTCATAGTGCCTTCATCTACTGCACAGCCTATCTTCTACTATTTATGTTAGTGTATTCGATGTCATAGTGCATTCACCTACTGCACAGCCTGCCCTCTACTATTTATATTAGTGTATTCGATGTCATAGTGCCTTCATCTACTGCACAGCCTACCTCTACTATTATTTAGTGTATTGTTGTGTTTGGTTTTTTTTGTGTTTTTGGTCTCTACTATTTATGTTAGTGTATTCAATGTATAGTGCCTTCATCTACTGCACAGCCTACCCTCTACTATTTATGTTAGTGTATTCAATGTCATAGTGCCTTCATCTACTGCACAGCCTACCCTCTACTATTATGTTAGTGTAGTCGATGCTATAGTGCCTTCATCTACTGCACAGCCTACCCTCTACTATGTATGTTAGTGTATTCAATGTCATAGTGCCTTCATCTACTGCACAGCCTACCCTCTACTATTTATGTTAGTGTATTCGATGTCATAGTGCCTTCATCTACTGCACAGCCTACCCTCTACTATTTATGTTAGTGTATTCGATGTCATAGTGCCTTCATCTACTGCACAGCCTACCTCTACTATTTATTTGTGTTTGTGTGTTCTCTACTATTTATGTTAGTGTATTCATGTCATAGTGCCTTCATCTACTGCACAGCCTACCCTCTATATTTATTTAGTGTATCGATGTCATAGTGCCTTCATCTACTGCGTCTCTACTATTTATGTTAGTGTATTCGATGTCATAGTGCCTTCATCTACTGCACAGCCTACCCTCTACTATTTATGTTAGTGTATTCGATGTCATAGTGCCTTCATCTACTGCACAGCCTACCCTCTACTATTTATGTTAGTGTATTCGATGTCATAGTGCCTTCATCTACTGCACAGCCTGTCCTCTACTATTTATGTTAGTGTATTCGATGTCATAGTGCCTTCATCTACTGCACAGCCTACCCTCTACTATTTATGTTAGTGTATTCGATGTCATAGTGCCTTCATCTACTGCACAGCCTACCCTCTACTATTTATGTTAGTGTAGTCGATGTCATAGTGCCTTCACTACTGCACAGCTCCTCTACTATTTATTAGTGTATTCGATGTCATAGTGCCTCATCTACTGCACAGCCTACCCTCTACTATTTATGTTAGTGTATTCGATGTCATAGTGCCTTCATCTACTGCACAGCCTGTCCTCTACTATTTATGTTAGTGTATTCGATGTCATAGTGCCTTCATCTACTGCACAGCCTGCCCTCTACTATTTATGTTAGTGTATTCGATGTCATAGTGCCTTCATCTACTGCACAGCCTACCCTCTACTATTATGTTAGTGTATCGTTGTGTTTTTGTTTTTTCGATGTCATAGTGCCTTCATCTACTGCACAGCCTCCTCTACTATTTATGTTAGTGTATTCGATGTCATAGTGCCTTCATCTACTGCACAGCCTACCCTCTATTATTTATGTTAGTGTATTCGATGTCATAGTGCCTTCATCTACTGCACAGCCTACCCTCTATTATTTATGTTAGTGTATTCGATGTCATAGTGCCTTCATCTACTGCACAGCCTACCCTCTACTATGTATGTTAGTGTATTCAATGTCATAGTGCCTTCATCTACTGCACAGCCTATCCTCTACTATTTATGTTAATGTATTCGATGTCATAGTGCATTCACCTACTGCACAGCCTGCCCTCTACTATTTATATTAGTGTATTCGATGTCATAGTGCCTTCATCTACTGCACAGCCTACCCTCTACTATGTATGTTAGTGTATTCAATGTCATAGTGCCTTCATCTACTGCACAGCCTACCCTCTATTATTTATGTTAGTGTATTCAATGTAATAGTGCCTTCATCTACTGCACAGCCTACCCTCTACTATTTATGTTAGTGTATTCGATGTCATAGTGCCTTCAGCTACTGTACAGCCTACCCTCTACTATTTATGTTAGTGTAGTCGATGCTATAGTGCCTTCAGCTACTGCACAGCCTACCATCTACTATTTATGTTAGTGTATTTGATGTCATAGTGCCTTCAACTACTGCACAGCCTACCCTCTACTATTTCTTTTAGTCTATTCGATGTCATAGTGCCTTCAACTACTGCACAGCCTGCCCTCTACTATTTATGTTAGTGTATTCGATGTCATAGTGCCTTCAACTACTGCACAGCCTGTCCTCTACTATTTATGTTAGTGTATTCGATGTCATAGTGCCTTCATCTACTGCACAGCCTACCCTCTACTATTTATGTTAGTGTATTAGATGCCATATTGCCTTCATCTACTGCACAGCCCGCCCTCTACTATTTATGTTAGTGTAGTCGATGTCATAGTGCCTTCATCTACTGCACAGCCTACCCTCTACTATTTATGTTAGTGTATTAGATGCCATAGTGCCTTCATCTACTGCACAACCTACCCTCTACTATTTATGTTAGTGTATTCAATGTCATAGTGCCTTCATCTACTGCACAGCCTACCCTCTACTATTTCTGTTAGTGTATTATATGTCATAGTGCCTTCAACTACTACACAACCTACCCTCTACTATTTCTGTTAGTGTAGTCGATGTCATAGTGCCTTCAACTACTGCACAACCTACCCTCTACTATTTCTGTTAGTGTAATCGATGTCATAGTGCCTTCATCTACTGCACAGCCTGCCCTCTACTATTTATGTTAGTGTATTCGATGTCATAGTGCCTTCAACTACTGCACAGCCTACCCTCTACTATTTCTGTTAGTGTAGTCGATGTTATAGTGCATTCAACTACTGCACAGCCTACCCTCTACTATTTCTGTTAGTGTATTAGATGTCATAGTGCCTTCAACTACTACACAGCTACCGTTGTTGCGTACCACCTTATTTTACCTTGCATAAAGCATCATTTAAAGCACATTCTATAAACCAAGCGTAGAACATTTTGCAATGCAATTATTCGCTCCGTGGCGTACATAATGATATCATCGACATAAACAGTTAGGACTGCCATTACGTAGTTCTTTATTGATTATATTCAGTATCAACTGTTTAATGCATGTAGTGCAGATCTTTGTTTCCCAAGGTTCTTCCTGGTCGATTAAATCTCAGATGTATGAAATCGTGACAGCAAAGCAGTGTCACGGAATAATTACCACATGCATACATTTAGGAACAATAAATATTGTCCCAACATATGACGGGTAAAATTTCACATGTCTGTTCCATTTATTGTGCTTGGATGTTGGAGTTTAAAATCGCATCGACAGCCTGGGTCATATGGCGACTATCCAGTTGTTTTTGATGGAGGAAGACGCCGGATGATCATCCGAGCAGTATGTCTGGCACCCGGGTAGAACTACCTACTTTCTGTAAGCAGTGGGATTCGAACCTACAGCTTTGAGGGACAAGTGCTCTGAAGTGAACGACCGTAATCACTCGGCCCAGGATTTTACCTTCAATACTGATATGTTCATCGTCCCTTGTTACTCGGCCCAGGATGTTATCTTCACTACTGATATGTTCATCGTCCCTTGTTACTCGGCCCAGGATGTTATCTTCAATACTGATATGTTCATCGTCCCTTGTTACTCGGCCCAGGATGTTATCTTCACTACTGATATGGTCATCGTCCCTTGTTACTCGGCCCAAGATGTTATCTTCAATACTGATATGTTCATAGTCCCGTGTTACTCGGCCGAGGATGTTATCTTCAATACTGATATGTTCATCGTCCCTTGTTACTCGGCCCAGGATGTTATCTTCAATACTGATATGTTCATCGTCCCTTGTTACTCGGCCCAGGATGTTATCTTCAATACTGATATGTTCATCGTCCCTTGTTACTCGGCCCAGGATGTTATCTTCAATACTGATATGTTCATCGTCCCTTGTTACTCGGCCTAGGATGTTATCTTCACTACTGATCTGTTCATCGTCCTTTGTTACTTGGCCCAGGATGTTATCTTCAATACTGATATGTTCATCGTCCCTTGTTACTCGGCCTAGGATGTTATCTTCACTACTGATCTGTTCATCGTCCTTTGTTACTCGGCCCAGGATGTTATCTTCAATACTGATATGTTCATCGTCCCTTGTTACTCGGCCTAGGATGTTATCTTCACTACTGATCTGTTCATCGTCCTTTGTTACTCGGCCCAGGATGTTATCTTCAATACTGATATGTTCATCGTCCTTTGTTACTCGGCCCAGGATGTTATCTTCACTACTGATCTGTTCATCGTCCTTTGTTACTCGGCCCAGGATGTTATCTTCAATAATGATATGTACATCGTCCCGTGTTACTCGGCCCAGGATATTATCTTCAATACTGATATGTTCATCGTCCCTTGTTACTCGGCCCAGGATATTATCTTCAATACTGATATGTACATCGTCCCTTACTTTGTTACTCGTTTCAACGATTTGTTGTTTTCATTTGCGTGATTTTCTAATTATTCTAAATGTGTCTATTTTGTTTTTTATGTTTCATTTCTGTTGTGAATGGTACTTATATCGGGGAGGAAATGAAATACAGTATATCGCTTATATATGTATGTCAGTGTCATTTCGAATACATTCAGTATAAATTTCTACTATAGTTCATCCCTATATGTATTGCAATAATTATAACCTACATTTGTTGCCATAATTATATGCTTATGTCGTAAAATGTATATTTAGTCACTAGAAACTGTATAGTTTATGTGAATAAAAGATGTTCGTTCGTGATTTTCTATTGTTTTTGCACAGACGGATCTGTAGTTCAGTGGTAACACGCTGGACTGGTAATCCAGGGATCGCAGGTTCGATCCCCCGTCTGACCCTAATAAAATTAACAGTCTTTCAGATGGGACGTTTAACCGAGGTATCGTGTCGGTGCTTTACACCGTGCACGTAAAAGAACCAGAGGAGACTCTGGAATGGGTCTCTGTCTGTATCATTGCACTACCCTCCAAAATCTAATATTACTAATCTCTGCAAGAGGCGTTGCTCATATGGGCAACCGGTAGCGACGATAAATAAACGTAAAACACACACGTTTTTGCTCAGAGTTTCGACCATATTTAGTCACTAGAAACTGTATAGTTTATGTAAATAAAAGATGTTCGTTCGTGATTTTCTAACGGGTTTGCTCAGAGTTTCGACCATGACAAAATATAACGAACACATCATATTATTGTTATTTAATATATATATTTAGTATTGTGTTATTCTGAGAGTTATATATACATGTTATAACAGCATATTACATATGATATTTTTCAAATTAATAATAACAAAATTTGACAGAAATGATATACATGTATCCTACAAACGTTAAAAAGTAAATAACAGTTTCAATTAATTATCATGAGTGACCTTTAAGGCACAATACTGACTTATATCACCCAAAAACGCCAGCGTAAACCAGTCACAACACTGATTTAAGTTAACCCACTGACTTAACCCAGCCCACATAACTGGTTCTATACTGTTTGCAAATGATTAATTAACGAAATCCAACCATTTTAGCATGTCCAATGTACTTAAGAAATATGTACTTAAGAAATATATAATCTTATTTGACTAGGGTGGTCTTTTATTCATTAGTCTGTATTCGTAGCTCCGTCTAACCGTAGCAAATCATTAAAGGTAACTATATCAATGTGCTTAAAGCAGCCCTATATCGTATGAAATAAAAGATATTTAATTTGTATAATTATTTTCAATTAGTAAACAGTGATTTTTGCGATAAAACAAACTCGAAACCGAAAGTAGGACTGTCCGAGTCGGTCGGTCGGTCACGCGCACTTGTTTACAATCGGAACCTGATTTACATTCGGAATGCATCGTCCTCCTTCGGCAATGATGAAAACAAACATGGCATGTCCGGTGTTGTTTAACGCATGCGCGCTGTGCGTGTTTTCATTTCGTTTGTTGATAAACAAATTCGCGTATACGACGGTTTATATTTATTTGAATTTTATCGTTTCTGAGCGACTATTTCGATTTTTGCAAACACAAACACATTAGTATTTATATTTTACCAAACACATCCTTTATTACGATATAATGCTGCTTTAAATCACTTTTAGCATATTTTATTGAAATTGGTGGCATACAAAATGGTCTACATGACTTAATATTGTGTTCCTATAAAACAAAGAACAAATATACCTTGTTAAATCTGCATTAAACCACGGCTACGGCTGTTGAATGTTGCTCCCCTGTAAACAACTTATTTTTGGACGTAAGTATCAACAACTTTCAACAATCTTACATTGGCATTGTATACAACGATATGGTAGTGTTATTAACCAGCTATAAAGGAACTATAGTGTTGATGGCTGGAACATGATTTCCAGTGACACTGGAACACATAAGATATTTTACAGGGAGGGCTGTAAATAATGTTGTTATAACTTGTAGCCCAACCCATTTGCTTTTTTCCCTTGACAAAACAAAGGTATCGTATACTGCAATCATATAATTACATATTAATCTCTGATTTGTTTTTAGTATTGTATGTATATATGTAATGTATTGTATGGAAAAATGCAATAAAATATTATTAAAAAAAAAAATTTTACAGGGGAGAATTTTGTAAAAGCGGCCATCAGCCAAAGATCACACAAGGAGACAATATAACATATGCTTTTATTCGTTTATAGCATTATATATGGTCATGTTAGAATGGAAATAATCTTTATCTTGCCGTTTTTATCGACGAATAAACCACTGTTTGTCGTTCTGTTGTGTAGCAATTAACTACTTAGACCTGCATGGTTAATTCCTACGCATCAGAAATCCAACCCGTTGTTCATTTCGCCGAATAACAACGACAATACAACTATTAGTTTCTAAATCGCAGAACAAGACTTGTGTCTTCCTGGACAGGAATATAACAATAACTAACCTTCAATTTGTATATAATATGTATGAGCTAACGTCTTAATTACCGCGTGATATCAGACTGTTAGCAGACGTAAATAGCACTAAGTCGCGAGACCACGATTAGTCAGTCTCGTATCGTATGTAGAAAACAAATTATTTCACGAAACACCCTTTAATGGTATGTGCGATATAAATAGATTTGATGATTTTAAGTCGTTTCGTTTTAATATATTTCTCTATTTGACGAGGGAATCAGTGCCAATTCGAGCACTGGCAACAATTGTTGACTGAATGTTTCTGTTTCATATCTCATTTACATCGAAATAAAAATATGAGATATGGAATCAGAACCATCACACCGGTTGGAATCACGCAGTGAAACCAAACTATTGTAAAACACTATATATTCACGAGAGAGTTTTATTTTTTTGTGACATTTCCTGAACAGAGGAACATCGAAAATTCAGGTTAAAAAAACAATAACGTTGCAGTGTCTATTCCCAATCCCCATTGAAATGATGAATAATGCAGATGTAATTTAATCTATATTAAAGTAACGTATATTACACATGTCAAGGGCAGAACTATTTTCACATCTGAAGTGTCGGTTTACTTTGAGAAATAATATGAATATCTAAATGGAACATTCATCAGGACACATATTTGAAATGCAACAGGCTAAGTCAACCAAGGGACATATTTAACTTGATACATTAATGCAAATCATGTGAGATATGAATAACATTATATTCATTTGATAAATTAAAAAAATAAGTCAGTGTTATCGTTTCATATACATTTATAATTCGTAACATTATCCTGCACACACACACTGTACATTGATACGTAATACTTATACCTAAATACTATTACAGGTAGACAGAGCTACGACACACCCGTCGTGACATTCCTTGTTTCAACTATACAAATTCACCATTTCATTTCAACATCCTAAATTAAGGATTTCACATTAACGAAATTACTATTTCAGCATAATAAATCCACGATTTCACGATTTCAAATTCACGTTGAAATCGTGAAAGAATGAAATGACGAATGACACAACCTGTATTTCGTACATAGAATATACATGTATATATATTTAGTCTGTGTATAAACCTAGTGCGATACTAGCGCACTTCTGTTAACATAATACTGAAATTACCCGAAATATAAACATTTTAGATTAAATAAGTTTCCTAAAACATCATTCTTATGACTATCAAACGTGCAAATATCACTACAGTTATCTAGTCAAGCCATGGCTGGAGTAGAAGCCGCTAGTCAGATTTAAGACTATATCCGATTATTGCAGTGGTTAGCACGCTACATTATCGTAGTGGTTAGCACGCTCGCTTCTCACCAATGCTACCCGGGTTCGATCCTCGGACCGAGATGGTACGGTGGTCGCCAGATCGGACAGGCGAGTTTTCTCCGGGTACTCCGGTTTCCTCCCACACGAATGACCACATTTACGTTTTCATCCGCGCCAACGAGAGTGATTAATATAAGTTGTTAGAACTTGCTTCGCAATCGTTGTAAAACAAATAAAGTTTAAGCTTTTAATATGGAAACTGTGTGTAAGGAAGCCCACCGTAGCACTTCTTGCGTATACTATAATTTTACACCACTCAATACAATCTTACATATTGTTTCGTCCAGAATGAATCCGGTGTCGACAACGACTACAATCACAACTTAGTTCTCTTCATCTTCACCGGGGTTTCGTTGGCGGATTAGTCCTGTCCTCGGTTGATTAAGACCGAGGTCTCCCAACATGAACAGAATTTGAGTTAATAATATTTTATTGCATTTTTTTCCATACAATACATTACATATATACATACAATTCTAAGAACAAATCAGAGATTAATATGTAATTATATGATTGCAGTATACGTTACATTTGTTTTGTCAAGGGAAAAAAAGCAAATGGGTTGGGCTACAAGTTATAAAAACATTATTTACAGCCCTCCCCGTGAACAGAACATGAACAGAAGAAACAGGCGGCGCAATCCAACAATGACATATTAGTACAATATCCTGTATTGACATTTCAGATACAGGCGGATCTGTAAACCAATAGTAACACGCTGGACTGGTAATACAGGGATCGCAGGTTCGACCCCCCGTCTGACCCTAATAAAATTAACAGTCTTTCAGATGGGACTTTAAACCGAGGGCTCGTGTCGGTGCTGTAACACCGTGCACGTAAATGAACCAGGGGATACTCTGGAATGGGTATCTGTCTGTATCATTGCACTATCCTCCAACTATCTAAAATGACTAATCTCTGCAGGAGGTGTGGCTCATATGGGCAACCGGTAGCGACGATAAATAAACGTAAACACGAAAAAAGACTTCAGTTTCTTAAATCGCATTGTACTAGTAATGGTGTTTTTAAACGAATTAACAAATGTGTTTTTGTAGATTATATATTGTTTGTTCTATATTGCATAGGTACTATTATATATAGTATACAGTCAAACCTAGTTGTCTTACGCAGTCAGCCAGCTAAGAGAATCACAGATAGTGGCGGCTTAGCAAATATGGCTGATTAATAGATGTCAGATGTATAATAAAACAACATATTGGGAATCTGGAAACTGGCTGCTTAATACAGATGTGCTGCTTAATAAGTAATAGGTGACCACTAAGACAGGTTTCACTGTATACAGATGTGCTGCTTAATAAGTAATAGGTTACCACTAAGACAGGTTTCACTGTATAAATGTTTGCGATATAAACAAATCGTCTCTTGTAACTCTATATAATGTAGTGTTGTAACTCTATATAGAGTTGCAATGTATGATGCACATTGTATTTTATGTTTTAAACAATGTGTGAGTGAATACATTGATGAGACATAAATAAACAATACAATCTATACTAGTATTCGGACAATACAAAACTGGACACTGGAATTAGGTTCGTCACGTTTAAACGAACCAATGACCGTCGATTTGTTTGGAAACTGTGGAGAACTGTAAACTATGGTTGGCCTAGTTCAACAGATGTTACAATGTATAATATACAGCAACAACAATTACACACATAGTGGTAGACACGTGTTACTACACTTCTTGCATGTCAGGAAAATACAACACGTTTCCTTGATAATAAACGGATATATATACCGGATACAATACAATATACCAATGTATGTCCACACTACTAGCATCAGGAAACTCTGTATGTAGATACTAGTCATTCAGATGTTGATAACTGATTTATGATCATGCGGAATGGTGTATGATAACATATTGCTACAGGTTGCATTGTAATGTTTTATAATGGAAATGCACATAACATAATTGCATAGACAACATTAGTTGTGCAATTGGAGAGAGCCTGTATATACAACATTAGTTGTGCATTTCGAGAGAGCCTGTATATACAACATTGGTTGTGCATTTGGAGAGAGCCTGTATATACAACATTAGTTGTGTATTTCGAGAGAGCCTGTATATACAACATTAGTTGTGCATTTGGAGAGAGCCTGTAAATACAACATTAGTTGTGCATTTGGAGAGAGCCTGTATATACAACATTAGTTGTGCATTTGGAGAGAGCCTGTATATACAACATTAGTTGTGTATTTCGAGAGAGCCTGTATATACAACATTAGTTGTGCATTTGGAGAGAGCCTGTATATACAACATTAGTTGTGCATTTGGAGAGAACCTGTATATACAACATTAGTTGTGCATTTGGAGAGAGCCTGTATATACAACATTAGTTGTGCATTTGGAGAGAGCCTGTATATACAACATTAGTTGTGCATTTGGAGAGACCCTGTATATACAACATTAGTTGTGCATTTGGAGAGCCTGCATATACAACATTAGTTGTGCATTTGGAGAGAGCCTGTATATACAACATTAGTTGTGCATTTGGAGAGAGCCTGTATATACAACATTAGTTGTGCATTTGGAGAGAGCCTGTATATACAACATTAGTTGTGTATTTCGAGAGAGCCTGTATATACAACATTAGTTGTGCATTTGGAGAGAGCCTGTATATACAACATTAGTTGTGCATTTGGAGAGAACCTGTATATACAACATTAGTTGTGCATTTGGAGAGAGCCTGTATATACACCATTAGTTGTGCATTTGGAGAGAGCCTGTATGTACAACATTAGTTGTGCATTTGGAGAGAGCCTGTATATACAACATTAGTTGTGCATTTGGAGAGACCCTGTATATACAACATTAGTTGTGCATTTGGAGAGAGCCTGTATATACAACATTAGTTGTGCATTTCGAGAGAGCCTGTATATACAACATTAGTTGTGTATTTCGAGAGAGCCTGTATATACAACATTAGTTGTGCATTTGGAGAGAGCCTGTATATACATTAGTTGTGCATTTGGAGAGAACCTGTATATACAACATTAGTTGTGCATTTGGAGAGAGCCTGTATATACAACATTAGTTGTGCATTTGGAGAGACCCTGTATATACAACATTAGTTGTGCATTTGGAGAGAGCCTGTATGTACAACATTGGTTGTGCATTTGGAGAGAGCCTGTATATACAACATTAGTTGTGCATTTGGAGAGAGCCATACGTACTCCATGCTGTCTGGTAAGAGTAGTGGTCACTAATGCAACCCGGGTTCGATCCTCGGACCGGGATGTATGCGAGATGGTACGATGGTAGCCAAATTGGACAGGTGGGTTTTCTTCGGGTACGCCGGTTTCCTCCCGCAGGAAATGACCACACATACGTTTTCATCCGCGCCAACGAGCGTGAACAATATAAATTGTTAAAGCTTGTTTCGCATTGTTGTAAAATAAATAATGGTTTTAATGTTGCTAAACCTTGTAGTTCGACCCATGTTGACATATAGTGTGTAATTAATGACGCGAATCGTACATTATGCCTATCTTACATACGTTTGTTTGTATTGTGATGTTTATATTCCCATCAACACCGTAGGTTTGAAATTAATTGTTTATTGGTGGAGGAAGACCCCGGTTCCCCTCCGAGCAGTATTTCGGGTACCCAATATAGAACCACGGACCTACCGCAAGCAATCTGGACAGCTTCCTCGCATGAAGGAATTCGACATCCCCCGTGAGATTCGAACCTGCAGCGGTGAGGTGCAAATGATTCAAAGTGAACGACCGTAACCAATTGGCCACGGAGGCCCCCACCCATATAAATGTGTACATGTACAAATGTTGTGGACTGCACGTTGAATATTTAAAGTGCAATGTGATTAATCTAGGAGCATATGGAGATGGTGTTGCTTAAACACTAACTATCTCGGCAGACACGAACGTGTTTAACATCATTAATTAGCAATTAGCAATATAGGCCCTAGTTGGCAGTATCTATTGTCTATCAAGCTATTGAGTGGCGTTACTGGCACCGAGTCCAATTATGTAAATTATGCTGGTTCAGCTAGAACTCGAGCACTGACTATACTTATCTGACTAGATTAGGAATGTAGTGATTGTAATTATATATCAACTGTAGTATACCAGGACAGGGGCGTAGTTTGTGTTTGATATATGTGCATAGGTACCATTAGGTGAATCGCGGGGTATCTCACCCGGAACTTTTTTTAATTCTATATTGCCGTAGCTGCATGCTGCACTTTACGGCATGTTTTGACGAGAAATATTAGTGCAATTCTGAAAATCTTCTGTTTATCAATTAAAATGTACTGAAATGTCCCATCACCCCATTACCATTCATTTGTATTGCATTTTTTACATTTTCATATTTTCATTGTTTGAAGAAAATGTATAGGCATAGAAGACTACGCCCTTGCAGAACAATGAGTTTGTATTCCAATATGTATGGTATTGCCACATTGGTGATTAAGTCACTTGTTCCAACTCAACTGTTATGAAGGCGGCATTGTGCTTTCTATCAATGTCCTACGCTCAACTGTAACACGCAACAGTCATTGAGTTTTCTATCTAAATGATTATGATATAATTTGCTTATTTTGAATATTCTGTTAAGATAATTCCTGTTCAGGTTGTTGACATACATGTGTATTGATTATCAAAAACCATTATTACTAAAGTGTTTTTCAGTAAACAAATTAAATCAAAGACATTTAAAATGAATTCTATTATAATAAAAATCGTTTTTGACTATCATAAGGCTTTTTTTAGAAAAATTGTATCCCGAACTTGGCAGAAAACCATTCGTCTGTTTCCGTAGACACTCGAATTCTAGTCACGTGATCGTAATTTAAAATAAGTTCTAAAAATAGCGAACCGTATGCAAATTAATATCACCGATCGTTTCCGAGTGACTTGACGATATTTTTGATTCGCTTAAGTAAATCACAATAGGGAATAACTAAATGTGCGTACATCATTGTTAGCAGGTCTTATTCACATTACAAGCATTCTCTCCAAAAATCTAAAATGACTAATCTCTTCAGGAGGCGTCGCTCATATGGGCAACCGGTAGCGACGATAAATAAACGTAAAACACACACACAAGCATTCGCAGTGCAATTTCCTCTTTCTGAACATGGACATAATTATCTTTAAATGATAATTTAAATATTTGAAAGGAAAACGGAGTCAATAATTTGTCGTAAAACGTTAGTACAAGTTGATAAAACATATAATTTAGTTTTAGTGCAACTGTCTATACGAACGAACACTACATAATGCTTTGCACTTTCGATACCACCGATCACAAATACCTAACATACCAAATGTTGTGTTTTTATCACTAACCGTAGCCTGTGAACAGGCGTTGATATAGTTTGGCTAGTCAGCGATATAAATATATGTTAACACCGATAGGATTAATTGGGCCGTATTGATTTTCTGATAATGTCATTTTGCCAGAAGTAAATTAGTGAAAAATCGACAGATTGGAACCCAGGCTACACATTTACCAAAGTTACATTTCCCCCGCTTATTCCTGCCCGGCACAAGATAGATTGGAAAAGCCAATCAGAAACAGTAGCCTTAAATACAAGCATGATTGTGACGTAATGCCGAAACTTCATTGGTCAATACTTCTTGCTCAGAAAATAGCAGAAAATGTCAACAATATATAGCAATACATGTACATACAATGTGCATATAGCACTAGGGGGCAGATTAGTGTAGCATACATTTATTGTAACATGCTGTAAACTGTCAATCAAATTGTAGCGGGGGAGCACTTGTGTTGTGTTTGTTTGTGTTTGGGTTTAAAGTAGCACTACTAGCGTAGGCCACTATGACGATTCTCTCAGGAACAAACGGGCACCCGGGTAAACCTACGACCTTCCTCAAGCTGGATAGCTTCCTCACATGAAAGAATGCGACACCCAATTTGGGGTTCGAAATTACAGCCTTAAGGGCAAATTATTTGAAGTCACCGACTTGAACCACTCGGCTACTGAGATACTCATGGAATTTGTACCTGGCTCGTTAGGTTTGTTTTTGTGGAGTGTGCGGGTGTTGGGGTGGTGTGGAGTGGGTGGTGGAATATGTGGAGTGGGCGGGTGGGATGGGGTGGTGAGGAGAGGGCGGGTGGGTGGTGTGGAGTGCTGGTCGGCACAATTCAGATTCGTCAAGAAATATTTAGATGGATCATTCGACCTACTCTGATATTGTTCAGTTCAAGTTATTTACCTCATACATCACCATTCAACTTTCTATAATATATATATTTATACATGTATAAACAACGTGTGAAACGGTAACAAATATATAGCACAAATTCCGCATTATCTTCATGGATACATATGTACACACATTATATGGCGTTCGATGTCATACCACGTGGTCTGGTCGCACGGTCTGGTTCTCAATGATCACTCGTCAAATGTATTAGAACCAGTCCAAATGAACGTGGCATTTGGCGTGCTTCTAGTTGAGAAATAAACAAAAGCGGTGACTAGTGTTGGCTGCACTAAACATACAAGTTTGTAAGACCTCGTTCACGCTGTCATTATATATATCCACACAATACACCTGTGGAAACGTGTATGTCGTATTTGTGAACAACTATTCCCGCAAAATAAAACATAATTCTCATAACGGTAACGCCAACAAACGTTTCCATACTTTTTGTCCAATGGAAATATTTTAACAATGCTTAATGCTGGTTTTATACATTAATATACCATAATATTATACATGAATAAATACTGTTGTAAATAGCATACATGGGGTAATTGAACAAAGTAATTGTAATTACCTGTAATTAATTACAAAAATGAAAGTAATTGAATGTAATTTGTAATTGAGTATATTTTTTTCAATTACATGTAATTGTAATTTAATTAATTACTTTCAAAATATGCCTGTAATTAACAATTACTTTTCAATTAGAATTCAATTACAATAATGTATAATATGTATTGATGGCTTGCCATGGTATCTATCATAATACAATGTACCTGTGTCAGGCAGGCTATTTATTGGATACAAATTTAATATGAATAGATTTGGCTCAACATACAATTATATATATATTTCGGGATTTCGGGTTTTACGCCTGCATCAGCACAATTTGGGCTATATCGCCGGCGGGCAGTTTACCTAACAACACCTTTCCTGGGCAGGCTCCAGCGGTTAACCAGTACGTGGGTGCACCAACCTCCGTAAGAAACTGCCAACTTTTTCATATAATGAGACACGGCCTGAGCGGGGCTCGAACCCGTGACCATCAGTGATGATATGTTACAGTGGTATACAAGTCAACAACCGTAACCACTCGACCACGGAGGCGGACCCGGCTCAACATACAAATGTACATCTATAGCCACTTATATTTAAATGTAATTTGTACTTTAATTAATTAAATTGGGAATGTAATTGTAATTTAATTAATTACATTGTAAATTTGGTGTAATTGAATTTGTAACATTGCCATTAATTGGTAATTTAATTAATTACATTGCTATGTAATTGACCCCACGTCTGATAAATAGAGAACCAGTGTGACTGGGGGTGGAACTATTTTTCCACACGTCTATATCTAATATATATTAAATACTTGTTTACACACAATACAAGACCGTAATATTGTATACAAATCAAACTTAAGTGAGTACATGTACACCTATACACGAATTACAACTTTCTCAGAAACCGGAAATAATAGAACTAGATATATATATATATCACGTAAATTCTCCACGATGTCCCATAAAGCACGCTATACATGTGCGTCAGCGGAACATATAAATGGCACTGACCAGGTACGGTATCTACCTGTAATGTCCGGTGGTTGCGAAGTATGGTGTCCATGTATGATCAACACTAACAAGGGCCCTAAATTATCAAGCTGCAATGGCATTTTAACAGCATAGATTTTGTGTCATGTATAAAACACACAATCTAACATCATGTCTTATGATTATATGTTTAGAAAACAAAAGTCCGTTAATGCTAATTCTTACTGCGCATGCTACGAAGTATATATTCCATCTTGATCTCAGTTTGGACTTCTTTTTCTGCTGTCCAGTGAACATGCCATTCAGCTATAAGCAGCTAGAGTAATCTGAAAAAGTGCAAGAATATACATCAACATTTGAAAAGCGTTTTGTTCAATACAAGGGTAACTTGATACTCGGTCAGGCCACATGGGTAGTGTCATTGAGCAAAGCAACTCACACACATTGCTTAGTACTCCATAACCACTTAGGTCGGCTAAGCTTGCCCGTGAAAACATGTCTAGGTCCCCGCAAGGGGTTTGACATTAATGGAACATACATACATACAATTGAGTGGTGCGTCACGTGACGGGCCTCCTATTAGGTTCTTGTTCGAATGAGCCACATAAGCCCCCTACAGACAAAACATGCACACGAAGAATTAAGTCCCTAATAACCGCATCTTGCATCCCATCACCTACACGGCTGACGAGGACATGAAATTGTCATAATTTCTTTTCTTTTTTTCTTTTAAAACAATTTGATTAATAATAATAATAATACTAATAATAATAATAAAGACTTTATTTAACGAGAGTACTCATTTAACAAAAGTTAATCTACCACGAGGCCCTCAACATATATACAATCAAATGCAATCAAAAGATAGCACTATAAGTGAGAACTGCACATTGGAATAATATAGCAATGTAAAAGTTGAAAAATAGAGAAACTATATTTAATATGTAATGGAATATGATGATAATTATATGGAATTGGCTAGCAGAGTAGAAAATGGGAATGAGTCAATTAATGATACTAGATCTATCTAACAATGTGCATATTTGACTTGTAGTGGTATCTTCAAAATATGTATGAAATCAACTTAAGGACAGCAATTTTCCGATTCTAATAAATATAGCAATGGCAATACACAGCTTATAAACAGAGCATTACACTAGTACGGTGATGGTTCCTACTACATTGTATGTACATATATATATATATATATGCTTATGGATAAAAGTTCAAGTTCCTGTGGGTATATATATATTCTACCCACAGGAACTTGAAATTTTATCCATATATAAGCCACCAAAGGTCTTGTACCTCTATCCTAGGACACCCCCACCCTTTTTTAATAGAGGAGGGTGTCCTAGGATAGAGGTACAAGACCTTTGGTGGCTTATGGATACCATTTCTACCTGATGCCAGTACATACTCTACAGGTCAGGTCAAATTCCCTGACCGTTGTTACAGTTTTTCGCGATGGTAAGCTTTTATAAAATGGTAATTTAATGTAATAAAAACGGTCTCCTTAAAGTATACACTCCGTGACGATGTGTACGGTATATCTCATCACATCTCATACTAACCCAAAAGAATGTTACAACAGATAACAGGTGTGTATAAAATGACAATTTTCAAAAATATATTTTAGTTTAGTTTCAAGAAAGCAAGGAGGTTATAAATAGGATCGTCGTTCTGCTTTGTAAGCTAATAAAGTCGGCGATATAGAAGTAATAATAAGCCGCCACTCTATCAAGCCTAGCCCACCACCAATCCCTACTTGCATACCGTTACGTCAAGGTGGTGTTCAAATTGTAAGGACATTTATCACCATATAGATGCAATGTTGTAGTTTTTATGAAGTAACCTGGCAACGTATATTCGTATTATATTTTGAAATAGACAACTTGACAACTTAAAGTCAATACTGAGCCGCGCCGTGGGAAACAACCACACTGATCAAGATATCCAATGTGTGTTTGTTTGCTTGCTTTGAGGTACAAACAGCTACTGTTACATGGCGACTCTCTGGCTAGAATATGTGGAGGATGACCCGATCAGTATTTCTGATAGAACTGGCACCCAGGTAGAATCACCGACCTTCCGCAGGCCAGGTGGATAGCTACATCACCTGAAACAATTCGACCACCCGAGTGGACATGATTATTCGAACCAATAATGGGAGGGGGGTGGGGTGGGGCGGGGAGGGGCGGGGAGGGGCAACCGCTTTGAAGTCAACGACCATAACCACTCGGCCACATATGCCCTCCAAACATCAGGAACACGACATTATTAAAAGTGGGTGCAGGGAATGTCGGTTGCTAGTGTCGGTTGCATGAAATTCCATCTTCTGGGCTAATTCTGCATACATAAGAAAGGCAAGAGGTCGATTGAAATTGTCCAGCATGGGCAAACGGCGAAGTAGAATTTCAAAATGGCAACTAAGATGGCCGCCATAATCTGTATGCGTTATATTGAGGATCAGCTCTGCTCTCCAACAACTATACATATATGCTATAGTGTTAAATTGTTTATTAGGGGAGTCATAAGGGGGATTAGTTCAGAACTAATTAGGTTACAGTGACTGCCCAGGTATTACAGTGACTGACCAGGTATTACAATGACTGTCCAGTTATTACAGTGACTGCCTAGGTATTAGTGACTGTCCAGGTATTACAGTGACTGTCCAGGTATTACAGTGACTGTCCAGGTATTACAGTGACTGTCCAGGTATTACAATGACTGTCCAGGTATTACAGTGACTGACCATGTATTACAGTGACTGTCCAGGTATTACAGTGACTGTCCAGGTATTACAGTGACTGTCCAGGTATTACAATGACTGTCCAGGTATTACAGTGACTGTCCAGGTATTACAGTGACTGTCCATGTATTACAGTGACTGTCCAGGTATTACAATGACTATCCAGGTATTACAGTGACTGTCCAGGTATTACAATGACTGTCCAGTTATTACAGTGACTGCCTAGGTATTACAGTGACTGTCCAGAAATTACAGTGACTGTCCAGGTATTACAGTGACTGTCCAGGTATTACAATGACTGTCCAGGTATTACAGTGACTGTCCAGGTATTACAATGACTGTCCAGGTATTACAGTGAATGTCCAGGTATTACAGTGACTGTCCAGGTATTACAGGGACTGTCCAGGTATTACAATGACTGTCCAGGTATTACAGGGACTGTCCAGGTATTACAGTGACTGTCCAGGTATTACAATGACTGTCCAGCTTTAACGAGGAAACTTATTTGATAAGGTCAATCTTCTATACGGCCCACAAAAGAAATACAAATTACAATTACATACAGCATATTTATATACATACAATTATTAAACGCACTACATGATATTATTTGACCTGTAGTCATAACGGAGTTAGAGAGCTGCCAGTAAATATATGTTATGGTACTATAATAAATTAGAATTGTATTTTGGTTGTCATATGCACCCAAAGCATCCCATCACTAGTCAGTGTACCTTGATAGTTTAGGGGACGCTGTAGGCAATTAGTCACCGTTTTGGCTTTCAACGTCCCCTGAACCCTCACTGTACACTGAATCAGGATCCAACTGATGTTTGCACATGTACTATGTAAACTAGTAATATCTTCCGTGTTTGATTGTTAAGTTTCATACGTATTACATAACACGAGACTTCAATATTTACATCAAACTCTTATAAAGTTTCTTTTGTGTGGTAGCTAAATGTCGTTGCGTACTTGTCAATCAACGTATGTCAGCAAGCAAAACATAACCTACACGTCGCGAGCTCACTGTAATAAGAGAGACTACTGAATTCGACGGTGACTGTCGTGAGAAAATACATTATATAATAAAAACTACTCATCATTTGAATGCAGTCAGGTAGTTAAACGTACATTATTATTGTGTCAACATTTTAGTTTGATATATTAGTGTGGGGTGTGGTCATGATTGTGGTCATTGTCCCCAGCCCCCTTCAATAATGTAGGTAGAGAAAGAGACCGCTACATGAGCGTCTCCGCTGTGTACTGGATATGGTGTCATTAAGCAAAACACTTAAACCCCTGTACAAAGCATAACTCATGTCGGTCTCATGGATTCCACATGTACACAGTATAACTCTTGTATGTCTCATGGATTACACCAGTACACAGTATAACTCTTGTATGTCTCATGGATTCCACCAGTACACAGTATAACTCGTGTCTGTCTCATGGATTCCACCAGTACACAGTATAACTCGTGTCTGTCTCATGGATTCCACCAGTACACAGTATAACTCGTGTCTGTCTCATGGATTCCACCAGTACACAGTATAACTCGTGTATGTCTCATGGATTCCACCAGTACACAGTATAACTATTGTCTGTCTCATGGATTCCACCAGTACACAGTATAACTATTGTCTGTCTCATGAATTCCACCAGTACACAGTATAACTATTGTCTGTCTCATGGATTCCACCAGTACACAGTGTAACTATTGTCTGTCTCATGGATTCCACGAGTACACAGTATAACTCGTGTATGTCTCATGGATCCCACCAGTACACATTGTAACTATTGTCTGTCTCATGGATTCCACCAGTACACAACATAACTAGTGTCTGTCTCATGGATCCCACCAGTACACAACATAACTATTGTCTGTATCATGGATTCCACCAGTACACAACATAACTATTGTCTGTATCATGGATTCCACCAGTACACAACATAACTATTGTCTGTCTCATGGATCCCACCAGTACACAACATAACTATTGTCTGTATCATGGATTCCACCAGTACACAACATAACTATTGTCCGTATCATGGATTCCACCAGTACACAACATAACTATTGTATATGTCTAATGGATTCCACCAGTACACAGTGTAACTCTTGTATCTGTCTCATGGATTCCACCAGTACACAGTGTAACTATTGTATCTGTCTCATGGATTCCACCAGTACACAGTGTAACTATTGTATATGTCTCATGGATTCCACCAGTACACAGTGTAACTATTGTATCTGTCTCATGGATTCCACCAGTACACAGTATAACCCTTGTCTGTCTAATGGATTCCACCAGTACACAGTGTAACTATTGTATCTGTCTCATGGATTCCACCAGTACACAGTGTAACTATTGTATCTGTCTCATGGATTCCACCAGTACACAGTGTAACTATTGTATATGTCTCATGGATTCCACCAGTACACAGTGTAACTATTGTATCTGTCTCATGGATTCCACCAGTACACAGTATAACTATTGTATCTGTCTCATGGATTCCATCAGTACACAGTATAACTATTGTCTGTCTCATGGATTCCACCAGTACACAGTATAACTCTTGTATGTCTCATGGATTCCACCAGTACACAGTATAACTCTTGTATGTCTCATGGATTCCACCAGTACACAGTATAACTCGTGTCTGTCTCATGGATTCCACCAGTACACAGTATAACTCGTGTCTGTCTCATGGATTCCACCAGTACACAGTATAAGTCGTGTCTGTCTCATGGATTCCACCAGTACACAGTATAACTCGTGTATGTCTCATGGATTCCACCAGTACACAGTATAACTATTGTCTGTCTCATGGATTCCACCAGTACACAGTATAACTATTGTCTGTCTCATGAATTCCACCAGTACACAGTATAACTATTGTCTGTCTCATGGATTCCACCAGTACACAGTGTAACTATTGTCTGTCACATGGATTCCACGAGTACACAGTATAACTCGTGTATGTCTCATGGATCCCACCAGTACACATTGTAACTATTGTCTGTCTCATGGATTCCACCAGTACACAACATAACTATTGTCTGTCTCATGGATTCCACCTGTACACAACATAACTATTGTCTGTCTCATGGATCCCACCAGTACACAACATAACTATTGTCTGTATCATGGATTCCACCAGTACACAACATAACTATTGTCTGTATCATGGATTCCACCAGTACACAACATAACTATTGTCTGTCTCATGGATCCCACCAGTACACAACATAACTATTGTATATGTCTCATGGATTCCACCAGTACACAGTGTAACTATTGTATCTGTCTCATGGATTCCACCAGTACACAGTATAACCCTTGTCTGTCTAATGGATTCCACCAGTACACAGTGTAACTATTGTATCTGTCTCATGGATTCCACCAGTACACAGTGTAACTATTGTATCTGTCTCATGGATTCCACCAGTACACAGTGTAACTATTGTATATGTCTCATGGATTCCACCAGTACACAGTGTAACTATTGTATCTGTCTCATGGATTCCACCAGTACACAGTATAACCCTTGTCTGTCTAATGGATTCCACCAGTACACAGTGTAACTATTGTATCTGTCTCATGGATTCCACCAGTACACAGTGTAACTATTGTATCTGTCTCATGGATTCCACCAGTACACAGTGTAACTATTGTATATGTCTCATGGATTCCACCAGTACACAGTGTAACTATTGTATATGTCTAATGGATTCCACCAGTACACAGTGTAACTATTGTATCTGTCTCATGGATTCCACCAGTACACAGTGTAACTATTGTATCTGTCTCATGGATTCCACCAGTACACAGTATAACCCTTGTCTGTCTCATGGATTCCACCAGTACACAGTGTAACTATTGTATCTGTCTCATGGATTCCACCAGTACACAGTGTACCTATTGTATCCATCTCATGGATTCCACCAGTACACAGTGTAACTATTGTATCTGTCTCATGGATTCCACCAGTACACAGTATAACTCTTGTCTGTCTCATGGATTCCACCAGTACACAGTGTAACTATTGTATATGTCTAATAGATTCCACCAGTACACAGTGTAACTATTGTAGCTGTCTCATGGATTCCACCAGTACACAGTGTATCTATTGTATCTGTCTCATGGATTCCACCAGTACACAACATAACTATTGTACCTGTCTCATGGATTCCACCAGTACACAGTGTAACTATTGTATCTGTCTCATGGATTCCACCAGTACACAGTGTAACTATTGTGTCTGTCTCATGGATTCCACCAGTACACAGGATAACCCTTGTCTGTCTCATGGATTCCACCAGTACACAGTGTAACTATTGTCTGTCTCATGGATTCCACAAGTACACAGTATAACCCTTGTCTGTCTCATGGCTTCCACCAGTACACAGTGTAACTATTGTCTGTCACATGGATTCCACCAGTACACAGTGTAACTATTGTCTGTCTCATGGATTACACCAGTACACAGTATAACCCTTGTCTGTCTCATGGATTCCACCAGTACACAGTATAACTCTTGTCAGTCTCATGGATTCCACCAGTACACAGTGTAACTATTGTATCTGTCTCATGGATTCCACCAGTACACAGTGCAACTATTGTATATGTCTAATGGATTCCACCAGTACACAGGATAACCCTTGTCTGTCTCATGGATTCCACCAGTACACAGTGTAACTATTGTCTGTCTCATGGATTCCACCAGTACACAGTATAACTATTGTCTGTCTCATGGATTCCACCAGTACACAGTATAACTATTGTCTGTCTCATGGATTCCACCAGTACACAGTGCAACTATTGTATATGTCTCATGGATTCCACCAGTACACAGTGTAACTATTGTATCTGTCTCATGGATTCCACCAGTACACAGTATAACCCTTGTCTGTCTAATGGATTCCACCAGTACACAGTGTAACTATTGTATATGTCTCATGGATTCCACCAGTACACAGTGTAACTATTGTATATGTCTAATGGATTCCACCAGTACACAGTGTAACTATTGTATCTGTCTCATGGATTCCACCAGTACACAGTGTAACTATTGTATCTGTCTCATGGATTCCACCAGTACACAGTATAACCCTTGTCTGTCTCATGGATTCCACCAGTACACAGTGTAACTATTGTATCTGTCTCATGGATTCCACCAGTACACAGTGTATCTATTGTATCTATCTCATGGATTCCACCAGTACACAGTGTAACTATTGTATCTGTCTCATGGATTCCACCAGTACACAGTATAACTCTTGTCTGTCTCATGGATTCCACCAGTACACAGTGTAACTATTGTATATGTCTAATGGATTCCACCAGTACACAGTGTAACTATTGTAGCTGTCTCATGGATTCCACCAGTACACAGTGTATCTATTGTATCTGTCTCATGGATTCCACCAGTACACAACATAACTATTGTATCTGTCTCATGGATTCCACCAGTACACAGTGTAACTATTGTATCTGTCTCATGGATTCCACCAGTACACAGTGTAACTATTGTGTCTGTCTCATGGATTCCACCAGTAAACAGGATAACCCTTGTCTGTCTCATGGATTCCACCAGTACACAGTGTAACTATTGTCTGTCTCATGGATTCCACAAGTACACAGTATAACCCTTGTCTGTCTCATGGTTTCCACCAGTACACAGTGTAACTATTGTCTGTCACATGGATTCCACCAGTACACAGTGTAACTATTGTCTGTCTCATGGATTCCACCAGTACACAGTATAACCCTTGTCTGTCTCATGGATTCCACCAGTACACAGTATAACTCTTGTCTGTCTCATGGATTCCACCAGTACACAGTGTAACTATTGTATCTGTCTCATGGATTCCACCAGTACACAGTGCAACTATTGTATATGTCTAATGGATTCCACCGGTACACAGTGCAACTATTGTATATGTCTAATGGATTCCACCAGTACACAGTATAACTCTTGTCTGTCTCATGAATTCCACCATTACACAGTGTAACTATTGTCTGTCTCATGGATTCCACCAGTACACAGTATAACTATTGTCTGTCTCATGGATTCCACCAGTACAGAGTATAACTATTGTCTGTCTCATGGATTCCACCAGTACACAGTGCAACTATTGTATAGGTCTAATGGATTCCACCAGTACACAGTATAACTATTGTCTGTATCATGAATTCCACCATTACACAGTATAACTATTGTCTGTCTCATGGATTCCACCAGTACACAGTATAACTATTGTCTGTCTCATGGATTCCACCAGTACACAGTATAACTATTGTCTGTCTCATGGATTCCACCAGTACACAGTATAACTATTGTCTGTCTAATGGATTCCACCAGTACACAGTGTAACTATTGTCTGTCTCATGGATTCCACCAGTACACAGTGTAACCATTGTCTGTCTCATGGATTCCACCAGTACACAGTATAACTATTGTCTGTCTCATGGATTCCACCAGTACACAGTATAACTATTGTCTGTCTAATGGATTCCACCAGTACACAGTGTAACTATTGTCTGTCTAATGGATTCCACCAGTACACAGTGTAACTATTGTCTGTCAAATGGATTCCACCAGTACACAGTATAACTATTGTTTGTCTCATGGATTCCACCAGTACACAACATAACTATTGTATATGTCTAATGGATTCCACCAGTACACAGTGTAACTATTGTATATGTCTAATGGATTCCACCAGTACACAGTGTAACTATTGTATCTATCTAATGGATTCCACCAGTACACAGTGTAACTATTGTATCTATCTAATGGATTCCACCAGTACACAGTGTAACTATTGTATATGTCTAATGGATTCCACCAGTACACAGTGTAACTATTGTATATGTCTAATGGATTCCACCAGTACACAGTGTAACTATTGTATCTGTCTCATGGATTCCACCAGTACACAGTATAACCCTTGTCTGTCTAATGGATTCCACCAGTACACAGTGTAACTATTGTATATGTCTCATGGATTCTACCAGTACACAGTGTAACTATTGTATATGTCTAATGGATTCCACCAGTACACAGTGTAACTATTGTATCTGTCTCATGGATTGCACCAGTACACAGTGTAACTATTGTATCTGTCTCATGGATTCCACCAGTACACAGTATAACCCTTGTCTGTCTCATGGATTCCACCAGTACACAGTGTAACTATTGTATCTGTCTCATGGATTCCACCAGTACACAGTGTACCTATTGTATCTATCTCATGGATTCCACCAGTACACAGTGTAACTATTGTATCTGTCTCATGGATTCCACCAGTACACAGTATAACTCTTGTCTGTCTCATGGATTCCACCAGTACACAGTGTAACTATTGTATATGTCTAATGGATTCCACCAGTACATAGTGTAACTATTGTAGCTGTCTCATGGATTCCACCAGTACACAGTGTATCTATTGTATCTGTCTCATGGATTCCACCAGTACACAACATAACTATTGTATCTGTCTCATGGATTCCACCAGTACACAGTGTAACTATTGTATCTGTCTCATGGATTCCACCAGTACACAGTGTAACTATTGTGTCTGTCTCATGGATTCCACCAGTACACAGGATAACCCTTGTCTGTCTCATGGATTCCACCAGTACACAGTGTAACTATTGTCTGTCTCATGGATTCCACAAGTACACAGTATAACCCTTGTCTGTCTCATGGCTTCCACCAGTACACAGTGTAACTATTGTCTGTCACATGGATTCCACCAGTACACAGTGTAACTATTGTCTGTCTCATGGATTCCACCAGTACACAGTATAACCCTTGTCTGTCTCATGGATTCCACCAGTACACAGTATAACTCTTGTCTGTCTCATGGATTCCACCAGTACACAGTGTAACTATTGTATCTGTCTCATGGATTCCACCAGTACACAGTGCAACTATTGTATATGTCTAATGGATTCCACCAGTACACAGTATAACTATTGTCTGTCTCATGGATTCCACCATTACACAGTGTAACTATTGTCTGTCTCATGGATTCCACCAGTACACAGTGCAACTATTGTATATGTCTAATGGATTCCACCAGTACACAGTGTAACTATTGTCTGTCTCATGGATTCCACCAGTACACAGTATAACTATTGTCTGTCTCATGGATTCCACCAGTACACAGTATAACTATTGTCTGTCTAATGGATTCCACCAGTACACAGTGTAACTATTGTCTGTCTCATGGATTCCACCAGTACACAGTGTAACTATTGTCTGTCTCATGGATTCCACCAGTACACAGTATAACTATTGTCTGTCTCATGGATTCCACCAGTACACAGTATAACTATTGTCTGTCTAATGGATTCCACCAGTACACAGTGTAACTATTGTCTGTCTAATGGATTCCACCAGTACACAGTGTAACTATTGTCTGTCTAATGGATTCCACCAGTACACAGTATAACTATTGTTTGTCTCATGGATTCCACCAGTACACAACATAACTATTGTATATGTCTAATGGATTCCACCAGTACACAGTGTAACTATTGTATATGTCTAATGGATTCCACCAGTACACAGTGTAACTATTGTATATGTCTAATGGATTCCACCAGTACACAGTGTAACTATTGTAGCTGTCTCATGGATTCCACCAGTACACAGTGTATCTATTGTATCTGTCTCATGGATTCCACCAGTACACAACATAACTATTGTATCTGTCTCATGGATTCCACCAGTACACAGTGTAACTATTGTATCTGTCTCATGGATTCCACCAGTACACAGTGTAACTATTGTGTCTGTCTCATGGATTCCACCAGTACACAGGATAACCCTTGTCTGTCTCATGGATTCCACCAGTACACAGTGTAACTATTGTATCTGTCTCATGGATTCCACCAGTACACAGTGTAACTATTGTGTCTGTCTCATGGATTCCACCAGTACACAGGATAACCCTTGTCTGTCTCATGGATTCCACCAGTACACAGTGTAACTATTGTCTGTCTCATGGATTCCACAAGTACACAGTATAACCCTTGTCTGTCTCATGGCTTCCACCAGTACACAGTGTAACTATTGTCTGTCACATGGATTCCACCAGTACACAGTGTAACTATTGTATCTGTCTCATGGATTCCACCAGTACACAGTGTAACTATTGTGTCTGTCTCATGGATTCCACCAGTACACAGGATAACCCTTGTCTGTCTCATGGATTCCACCAGTACACAGTGTAACTATTGTCTGTCTCATGGATTCCACAAGTACACAGTATAACCCTTGTCTGTCTCATGGCTTCCACCAGTACACAGTGTAACTATTGTCTGTCACATGGATTCCACCAGTACACAGTGTAACTATTGTCTGTCTCATGGATTCCACCAGTACACAGTATAACCCTTTTCTGTCTCATGGATTCCACCAGTACACAGTATAACTCTTGTCTGTCTCATGGATTCCACCAGTACACAGTGTAACTATTGTATCTGTCTCATGGATTCCACCAGTACACAGTGCAACTATTGTATATGTCTAATGGATTCCACCAGTACACAGTATAACTCTTGTCTGTCTCATGAATTCCACCATTACACAGTGTAACTATTGTCTGTCTCATGGATTCCACCAGTACACAGTAACTTTGTTATTGTATTGTCTCATGGATTCCACCAGTACACAGTGTAACTATTGTATATGTCTAATGGATTCCACCAGTACACAGTGTAACTATTGTATCTATCTAATGGATTCCACCAGTACACAGTTTAACTATTGTATCTATCTAATGGATTCCACCAGTACACAGTGTAACTATTGTATCTATCTAATGGATTCCACCAGTACACAGTGTAACTATTGTATATGTCTAATGGATTCCACCAGTACACAGTGTAACTATTGTATATGTCTAATGGATTCCACCAGTACACAGTGTAACTATTGTATATGTCTAATGGATTCCACCAGTACACAGTGTAACTATTGTATATGTCTCATGGATTCCACCAGTACACAGTGTAACTATTGTATATGTCTAATGGATTCCACCAGTACACAGTGTAACTATTGTATCTATCTAATGGATTCCACCAGTACACAGTTTAACTATTGTATCTATCTAATGGATTCCACCAGTACACAGTGTAACTATTGTATCTATCTAATGGATTCCACTAGTACACAGTGTAACTATTGTATATGTCTAATGGATTCCACCAGTACACAGTGTAACTATTGTATATGTCTAATGGATTCCACCAGTACACAGTGTAACTATTGTATATGTCTAATGGATTCCACCAGTACACAGTGTAACTATTGTATATGTCTAATGGATTCCACCAGTACACAGTGTAACTATTGTATATGTCTAATGGATTCCACCAGTACACAGTGTAACTATTGTATATGTCTAATGGATTCCACCAGTACACAGTGTAACTATTGTATATGTCTAATGGATTCCACCAGTACACAGTGTAACTATTGTATATGTCTAATGGATTCCACCAGTACACAGTGTAACTATTGTATATGTCTAATGGATTCCACCAGTACACAGTGTAACTATTGTATATGTCTAATGGATTCCACCAGTACACAGTGTAACTATTGTATATGTCTAATGGATTCCACCAGTACACAGTGTAACTATTGTATATGTATAATGGATTCCACCAGTACACAGTGTAACTATTGTATCTGTCTAATGGATTCCACCAGTACACAGTGTAAATGTGGATATGTCTAATGGATTCCACAAGGATTGAGGTCTAAGCGGCTGATCAAAAATTGTAAACAGGAGTGCCGAATATCACAATATACGCATGTCCTAGTTTTGTGAAGATTGGATAAAAAACGATTTCAAGTTAGAGAACGGACGCCGGACGATACAAGTTAGACCATTAAAGGGCCATCACTCCGGAATGACCGCGGCAATCTAGTTGGTTATCGAACTTGACATATATATTATGCCAAATAAACATTATGTGCACGTTTGGTGAGGATTGGTTACAAACTGTTCCAAGTAATAGGGAGCGGACACCATTGTGGAAAGCCGCCCGCCCGACCGGCCATAGCCCGCCCGCCGGCGATGAATACATGACACGACACGTATTTTCAAACAGGCCTGTAAAATTGTTTTCGCAATGCGAGGTATATAAACTTTATAATAGAAACCATGACGATATCCAATATCTCCATAATAAGTTATTGAGACTTTAATTACAAGTTTGAAAATCAAGCAAGAAATTTAATGTTTTCTTTGGTGAAATTACTATGTGTATTTGTAAGCTGTACCCCTTTAGGAGTTTTGATTTACAAACTCATGAATAAGTAAAATGAATTGTAAAATTTATTGGAGGTTTGATAAAGTCAACTAACTCTATATAATGCAATACATTCAGATAAGGAATAGTGACGCTTTGTGTTTTAAACTTGAATAACTTGTAGCCCAACCCATTTGCTTCCCCCCCCCCCGATTAAATAGCATACAGCAATAATATTAAATCCTAATATAATTTCATATTGTTTTTCTACGTATTTCATTGTGTGTAGGCGCTATAATTGATATGTAATGTATGGGGGGGGGGAATGTAATAAAATATTATTAAATAAAAATAAACCTGAATATTAATACAAAAGTGTTGCCAAAATGTAGCAATTATAAAAGACATCGATTTCAACAAAAAACGAGTCATCTATGATTAAATGTGTTGAAAATTGACAACAATGGTAATTTTTATGAATGTATGTGTCTCTTTTTATTAGCGGGACACCTATTTATTAGTGGTCGATCAAACAAATGCCTCAGCGCAGACATAATATGATAAGTCATTGTTGACATTGAATATAAGTCACAATAGCTCTACAACCCGACTCATTCTTCGTACACAATTCAGCTATACCGTTCATTATGCCACTTCTTAACAGTGTGATCTAGAATGAATAGCATGGTCAAACAGGTGAGTAATCGAGCGTTTCAACGAGTGAGGAATCAAGCGTTTCAACGATTGATGAGTCGAGTGTTCGAACCTTGTCCGGTGAGGAATCAAGCGTTTCAACGAGTGATGAGTCGAGTGTTCGAACCTTGTCCGGTGAGGAATCAAGTGTTTCAACAAGTGGTGAGTCGAGTGTTCGAACCTTGTCCGGTGAGGAATCACGCGTTCCAACATGTGAGTAATGGAAACGGTGTTCGCTTCATAACCGACTGGTTGCGAGTTCAACCCATTATAACCGACTGGTTGCGAGTTCAACCCATTATACCCCTCCCCCACACATGTTGTCAACATTATAAATAAATATATATATATTATATATCCGGATACATAGTCACATTACATTAATTAGACAATCATATTTAAAGTCCACCGCAATTCCAATGACAGACAATGGCCAGTTACTCCCCCTGAATACTCTTTCGGAAGGATTTATAAGTCTTCTTAATTGGTTTCCTCCGGTTTCACGTGCGTTTCCTTTCAACAACATGCTATTAACAACTGTCATCCGTTTTCTCATCTTATAATTATTAAATTACTAAATCACTGTAACAATTTGTTATCATTAAAACGAACATGATTTTGATAAAATCACGTTAATCACGCCACGACATTTGGTTATGTAACAACACAAACAAAGGATTCCAACTGGATTAAAATAAAACAAATACAAATGATATACATTTCGGGATAACTCGGACATCATCTGCAAAGGGAAGTAATAATAAAAACCAGCAATATATCGTTCATTAGCTAACTATTCGGAATTGATGCAATACATACCTAGTACATGGTAAAGTCACCGTCGTTTTTGTCGGCTGCTCCAATGTTCATGGCATCATTCAGTTCGTATGCCGTCTGGTAGGATTGTGGATCATATGACTGGCGGCCCTGTTCTTTGATGCTTTTAGAAAAGTTTCTTTCGTTCATATGTTGGTTCTCATCCTGCCGGAAGTCACGCGGAGGATATAACTGGTACCCGGTCGTTGGATTATTAGGACGGTTGCCTCTTGGTAATTCTGAATTATACCCTGCAATGCTTTCCGGGGAATTGTCGCTGTATTCCGGTTGTCTCCTGAGTCCCTCTCTGGGATAGTACATGCTATGGTCTTGTGGTTGCGTCATATGCATGTTCCGTTTCTGCTTTTTTGTCTTCTTCTTTCCCTTCTTCCTGCGAGGTGATTTAGATCTTTGACGACCAATCCCGGGAACTGAAGTTGACCTCAAGTGAGGGTTATACATCGTAAAAGGCGCATAGCCCCCGTGTCTGGGCGGATGCACATAATAATCGTAACCATGCTGTTGGACACGATCTGGAGGTGGACCGTATCCATATTGGGGAGGTTGTATTCCGTACTTCACCTCGTAAGTGTCTCGTCGGCTCATACGCTCTCCTTTGCGTCTGTCGTCATAATCTGTCGGCGGGGTAGATGGCCGTTGTCGGGTTGTAGCACGGATAGAATCTTCGCTGGATTCATCCGCATTTGGTATTCTCTTAGGGATAGTATTATCTTCATCATTTGCTTGACGTGTAGGTGTTTTGGATCTAGAGTCACGTGATAGGGCTGAGTCAGACGACTGTGATCTTGATTTACTTCCGGCAGAATTATCTCTTGGACGACGGATAAATATCGGTTCGGCCATCATAGGTGGTGGCGCCCCTGGTGGCATCATAAACGGGTGAGGTCGCATTCTCGGAGGAGGAGGTGAGAAGAATCTGGGTCTGCCGTACATAGGTGGTGGTGGCCTGAAAAACATGGGCATTGTGGGACGTGGCATTGGCGGTCCAATGTAATGTTGGCGAGGATGCCGAACGTAGATTGGTGCAGGCATGTGGGTAGCGTTGTTTGGTGTTGGTCGATGTGTAGTTACTGGTGCATTATTTACTTGCGTGTGTGTCGGTATGTAGCGCGGCGTAGTGCTTGTAGCATTGACCGTTTCTTTATCCGTGTCTCTGTTTAGCTTTTCTATGTTGTATTTCTTTACTGCAGTATTGTTACTGCTGTAGAAGTACCCTTGTGTTGACACGGGCTCGAAAAATTCTGGACCGGCTGTAATTTGTGATATCGGTTCCGCAGGTACAAGTCTCATTGAAGCACCGTTGTGGGTCCCGTTTTGTACTGACGACCTATTTATAGATGACGTCGGTTCAAATGCTGATCCATTTGACAAGCGATTAGAACGGTCACCCATATCAAGGTGCGCGTCTGACGTACCATTCGTGGTCAGAGTACGGTTAATAGACGGCTTATATGATTTAATTGTTCCATTTTGTTTGTAGTTCTTCCCAGCAATGGAAGCACTTTTAACTAAGTTCAGAGCATCTTTTGGTGCTGTACATATAAACCCGTGACATTCTAATACCTTCCGTCCTTGTGTGCGGCGGGTTATCGCGGTGAATATCGCTGGACGAGTGGGACTATCTCCACCTGCTAGTGGGTCATTAAGGGATACGAACTGCATCCCCTTTTCACCAGTAGCCGTATTAACAGTTGACACACACCTGACTGCTGCACAAAGGGTCAGGGTAGAAATAGGAAACTGGATAATTTGATCAACATCATTCATATACTGCATCTGGATACAACTATCCGTGACACTAACCATGGCGTCTATCCCTTCTATGCTCGACTCGTCATCTACTGGATATCTCTCCTTCAACGGCCCCTGTATGGCATCCAGTCCAGCTGCTGTGTCAAGCGGCACCGCACTCCCAATATATAACACTCTACATTTTGCCATAGGGCTAGTAACATTCAAAACCACCATTTTAACTTCCTTCAAATGTATCAGTTTAAAATCACCTCATTTATCCGGAAGTTAACGAGAAGCTTTAATAGCAATATGTCCGCTTTTAAAACAATTCCAAATTTCACCACAAATTAAACACAAAATCCAAATTAATGTTTATCTAATTCGTCAGCTATATTCGGCACATTGACAGTTCTTTAGTTGAGTAGTTAGTCCATACGCACGATTGACATAAGAGATATCCGTCGTTTTCATCAAATCTACCCGAACAATCACCACATTAACTGGAACAACCTCGTTCGCAAGCAAGTAATTCTACACCGAAATTTATGAGTGTCACACGATCAGCAAGGCATGCTACTTTCATGCGTAACTTGTCCAATCTGTCAATTGTAATCCCTTTTACTACAGTCATTTCTTCGTTTTACTACACCTGTTCCAATTCTATAGCATCCGCATTGCACAAATTACAAACGTATCCAAATGAAGCGTCCCTTGAACCGTATAATGTTCTTAATCAATCCGATAATATCATACACACATTTCAATGCAAATATGAAACTATTTTGATCGCCTGATCAGTCATGCGCAGATAGTGTATTTTCAAAACCGGTTCTGTTCTTTTGGCTTCTAAATTTACAATTATTTCTTCAAAGCGACATGGGGCCGCCTTGGGGAACGTGTTGAATACGATTTTAAAATATTTCATAGCACTATAATCCATTTCTTCTTCTTCTGACATCAGTTCCTGGTGTGCTATTAAACTTAATGCCACAGCGGCCGAGCTGTGATCGTGTGTAGAGTATCCCACAGCGGCCGAGCTGTGATCGTGTGTAGAGTATAAATTAGTTGTATTACCTGTGTGTATCGATTACTGTTTGTCTGTAGACACAATTGATTTGTACAGTTACTACCGGTTACTATTTATATAACGGGAAAACCTGTCGGTCGCCTTCATTCATCAACTTGCGGTAAATGCAGTAAAATATAATTTTCACATCAATGAATGTATGGTAATAGGACAATTATATACAGCGATGGTATGTGGAAAACACAAACAGTAGCCAGGTGAGAAAGTGCAAAGCAAAACCATAACGAAATTTTTCAATAGCGTGTTTTGTTGTTTTATTTAGCTTAGTTTATACACATTTATTTTAGCTCGATTGCGAAACAAGTTCTTACAACTTATATTAATCACTCTCGAGACCTCAGTCCTGATGGAATCCATGGCAACGAGGGAGAGAGAAGAGGCAACGTGTAATTTAAATACCTTGCCTAAGGGCACACTCTTAACGGCTCCAGCGGGGCTTAAACTCCGGACCTTTCGCACCTGAAGCGAACGCGCACCCACTGCGCTATCACGACTTCCATGTTTTTAGTTTATTTATCGAGGCCCCTGTTTAAACGGGACGACGCCTCCAGCAGTATATTAGTGGAAGTCGTGCCCTTAGGCAAGGTATTTAAAATCCACATTGCCTCTTCTCTCTTCTTCATGGCGATGGATTCCATCAGGAATGACGTCTCGAGAGTGATTAATATAAGTTGAAAGAACTTGTTTCGCAATCGAGCTAAAATAAATTTGTATAAACTAAGTATATTAGTCATAGCATTTGTTGGAGGACAGCACAAGATACAGAAGACGCTCCAATTCCAGAAGCATCCCTGGTTCTTCTCCATGCCCATAAGCACATAAACACGAGACAACGGCTTAAAGTCCAATCTGAAAGACTGTTTATAGTATTAGCGTCAGACAAGGGGATCGAACCTATGCTCCTGGATTTGCATTCCAACTCGTTAACCAATGAACCACTGATATGTCTGTGATTAGTTTAAACATAGTTTATTTCCCAATATAATACATATTGAACAATCACACATAATCAGAATACAGAAACAGGATTAGAATGGAAGACATAGTCTTATATAATTCTTCTCCTCTGTGATTGACAGGGCCATCTGCGTACTGGAGCTTGTATGGGCACACGTCCTCGATGGGGTAGGGGAGGGGGAGCAGCTACTACAAACAAAGCATTAACTTGATTTAGTTTGTGCATACTGCATGATTAGCATCTATTGGTAACAGAAGTGGCACATATTAGATAACTTGTGTGTGTTTTACGTTTATTTATCGTCGCTACCGGTTGCCCATATGAGCCAGGCCTCGACACATTTTTAATTTCTTACTCGTCCTACTGGGCGAGTGATGCCACTGTTCCACTCGTCCAGATTGGACTATCACTCGTCCCATGTATTTTAGGAAAATTAAAAATCGTCAGAATTGCACTTTAATTTATTAATAAATGCAATTATGTGGCAGCATAAACACATTAAAATATCCGCGGTGAGTTCCCATTATCACGCCTGGTAATCATTCCGAAGAAAGTAAAACGGATATTATTTTATTTTGTTCCTACGATTTATATTGGATATTTAGCTGAAATTTTCACTTGTCCGACTGGGCAAGCGACTTGGAATTTCTACTCGTCCAGATCGAAAAGTCACTTGTAAATACGAGCGGACGAGTGGATTTGTCGAGCCCTGTGAGCGACGCCTCCTGAAGAGATTAGTCATTTTAGATGTTTGGAGGCTAGTGCCATGACACAGACAGATACCCATTACAGAGTCTCCTCTGGTTCTTTTACGTGCACGGTGTACAACACTGCCATGATACCTTGGTTTAAAGTCACATTTGAAAGACTGTTATTTTTATTAAGATCAGACGAGGGATCAAACCTGCACAGACGGATATGTTGTCCAGTGGTAACGCACTGGACTGGTAATCCAGGGATCGCAGGTTCGATCCCCCGTCTGACCCTAATAAAATTAACAGTCTTTCAGATGGGACGTTAAACCGAGGTCTCGTGTCGGTGCTTTACATCGTGCACGTAAAAGAACCAGAGGATATTCTGGAATTGGTCTCTGTCTGTATCCTCCAAAATCTAAAATAACTAATCTCTTCAGGAGGCGTCGCTCATATGGGTAACCGGTAGCGACGATAAATAAACGTAAAACACACACACGATCAAACCTGCCATCCCTGGATTAGATAACTGTCATGCTAACATATAGTATATCTATATATAGTCATATACATATACTATTTACACGTGATCAATGAAATACCAAACTAATTAAGTATAATCATCAGTATGATGTTTAGAGTAGAATTAATATAGATGTTTATTGTTTCTAAACAGTATAAACTTGCAATGTATAAATTGCCAAATATAAAGTATATTAGATGTTAAACCAGCCTGTTAATCGCGGCTAACATCCCTTTGGCGAACATAAAAGACCAGGCTCAATGGTGTCTGCCCAGGCTACATGGTGCCTGCTATTAGGATAGTGGAGACAAACCATTTGGCAGAATAGCAAACAACATAGATCCTGATCAGACGCGGCGTTACTGACTATATTCCGCTTGCAAAAATAAGGGTTAAACAATGGTGACAAACCATTTGGCAGAATAGCAAACAACATATGCAACAGGATAAGGGTTAAACAAGGTTTTTTGATAATGATGTGGCTAGTCTTATTTCCAATTAATATTTTATAATTAAACGAAATAACAATTTAATAACAACATCACTGGTAATAATACATACCGCGAACACATACAAACAACAGGGGTTTTGACCCCTTAATTGCCAATTAGTACGTAGCTTACTGCTGTGGCCGCATATTGCAGGTGTGTAAATATTTCGATGAATAGTAAACAAGGACCTAGCCTGGGTTCCAGTCTGTCGATGTTTCACTAATTTACTTCTGGCAAAATGATATTATCAGAAACTCAATACGGCCATTTGAATGGTCTCGGTGTTAAAGCTATAATTACAGTCAAACCTGCGTTAGTGGTCACCTCTATTAAGCAGTCAACCTGTATTAAGCAGCCAGTTCCAGATTCCCAATATGCTGTTTTATTATACATTAATTTTGACCTCTATTAAGCAGCCACCTGTGCTAAGCAGCCACTTTCTGAGATTCCCTTGGCTGGCTGCTTAAGGCAGGTTTAGCTGTATATGACTGACTAGGCAAAATATATCAACGCATGTTCCCAGGCTAGCAATGATTGTATATACAATCCAAGATATTCTGGTATATGTCTAAAGTATGGTTCCCGTTCCCAAATTCGGTGACACAATTTATTGCATCTGTGTTAATATGCTTATTATAATGTTTATTATATATTAAACTTTAAACGTTGGATTAAAGTTGTCACTTATTTTCTTGAATAAAATAAATCAATGATGTTAAATTATTTGCTATGATTTGAACGAATTCATGGAAAACTTACCCACCCTTCCGTGATATTGATATAACCCACACTACGCGACCCCCCTCCGGAGGACGTGTGTAGAGAGTGTCACGTTGTGATGATGACAATAATGACTCCACCCAATATGTGATTTCCTGCCGTAGATGAAGTATAAACATTAACAGCTTACCTGTATATTAAACACTCTCGTTTGCGCGATGTAAGCGCAGGTCTATGTGTGGTCATTCGTGTGGGAGGAAAGTGAAGCTTTGGCGCGATGTAAGCGCAGGTCTATGTGTGGTCAGTCGTGTGGAAGGAAAGTGAAGCGTTGGCGCGATGTAAGCGCAGGTCTATGTGTGGTCATTCGTGTGGGAGGAAAGTGAAGCGTTGTTGCGATGTAAGTGTAGTTCTATGTGTGGTCATTCGTATGTAAGGAAAGTGAAGCGTTGACGCGATGTAAGCGCAGGTCTATGTGTGGTCATTCGTGTTGGAGGAAAGTGAAGCGTTGGCGCGATGTAAGTGTATGCCTATATATGTGTGGTCATTCGTGTGGGAGGAAAATGAAGCGTTGTGAATGAAAAGGTGACGATTACCAAAATTGCACGACGTTCCGTACTGCTGGCTTGTGCAGTATGTATAGACATATACATGATTATTGTTTATTTTAAGCTCCAGTGCGGATGTACATATTATATACTGTTAGCGAACAGTGCACAAATAATTCATAAGTTTAAGGCATAAACGCATCCATGTGAGCTATCACAAACACAGAGTGTATATTTCTATATGTACATAAGATAAGATAATTGTTTATTATAGTGACTTGTGTTTTCCAACATACTTACAACATGTATTCAGTATAATGTGAAATGTTAACACCCGGCCCAACGGGCCTATAAGTCACCTTATGTTAACACCCGACCCAACGGGCCTATACGTCACCTTATGTTAACAGTTTTAAATAGCGTGTACATGTACTAATTAGCTGATATGTGTCTAATTCAAACCAAATTCAGTTGTTTATTTCTAAAATGGAAAAGGCCAAGAGACGCAAAAAAAACTCGTCAACGTTGAAGTTGTAAAATCTATCGAAAGTTGTTAATTATTATCAAAATTTAATTGTATACATACTTTGGTACTTGTCGTAGAACATGAGCGATCATTTAAATATTCCTATAAGTAACTGCATTCATTGTTAAACTACTTTACTTATATAATAAGTTTACAGGTGTGCATTGTAAAACATAGATCTAGTGGTTACGGTCGCTGACTTGAATACCACTGTAACCTATCATCTCTGATGGTCACGGGGTTCGAGCCCCGCCCAGACAGTGTCTCATTGATATGGAAATGTTGGCAGTTTCTTACGGAGGTAGGTGAACTAAGTACTGGTTAACCGCTGAACCCTGCATAGGAAAGGTATTGTTAGGTAAACTGCCCGTCGCTCAAATGGGAAACCGGAAGCGACGTTAAATAAACTTAAATAAATAAAACATAGAACACGTCTATATTTCATTTGAGATATATATGCAATATATTCAATACTAACCTACATAACATTGATATTCGGTTAGTTTTGCTTAAAGCAGCAGTACATCGTATGAAATAAAAGATATTTGAAAAATTCAATTTTTACGTATGGGTAGCAATGCTGCTACACATTCTAACATTATACTTTGTATGCTTATGTTCATTTGGTAAACAGTGTTTTATTGCGATAAAACAAACTCGAAACCGAAAGTAGGACTTTCCGAGTCGATCGGTCACGCACTTGTTTACAACCGGAACGCATGGTCCGCACTTGTTTACATTCGGAATGCATCGTCCCCATTTGTCCCACGTTGTCTTTTTTAATTAAATTACTTGATATGTTGATTCATACCTCTGTTAGCTAAGTCTTTTAGGGATATTTCGACATCCCCACGAGGGGTTCGACATTAGAGGAAGATAGATAGATAGTCTTTCATGTTCAAAATATATACGTTGTTTTCTACATCCTCTGTTGTTTCACGCCTGTGCGCTGTGCGTGTTTACATTTCGTGTGTTGATAAACAAATTCGCGTATACGACGGTTTAAATGTATTGGAATTTTATCGTTTCTGAGCGACTATTTCGATTTCTGTAAACACACACATATTAGTATATATATTTTACACAAAACATCCTTTATTACGATGTAATGCTGCTTTAAATAGTTTATTTCAAACAGATATTTACACTTACAGATACTCGTTATGGCAGGATATAATGCATTAAGCAAGGATATTAATACCTGACAGATAGTGTTTATAATATTATAATATATAGGTCTTCCCCTGTAATTCGATATAATTAATTGTGTTGAGAAGATGACAGAATGTGTGAACAACTGAACATGTCTGAAATAAAAGTTTGGTGAAGAAAGGCAAATGACCTAGCAATATATATATATATACTTATATATTGAAACACCGGTCGAAGGGTGACAACTCTCTGAGCTAATGCAAGCAACACAGTAAGCGTTACGTGAGCTTTGTGGCGGACGTGTGTATAGTCTTGCAATAGAGATGGACATGTGTATAGTCTTACAATAGAGATGGACGTGTGTATAGTCTTACCATAGAGGCGGACGTGTGTATAGTCTTGCAATAGAGATGGACGTGTGTATAGTCTTACACTAGAGATTGACGTGTGTATAGTCTTACAATAGAGACGGACGTGTGTATAGTCTTACAATAGAGATGGGTGTGTGTATAGTCTTACAATAAAGACGGGCGTGTGTATAGTCTTACAATAGAGATGGACGTGTGTATAGTCTTACAATAAAGACGGGCGTGTGTATAGTCTTACAATAGAGATGGACGTGTGTATAGTCTTACAATAGAGATGGACGTGTGTATAGTCTTACCATAGCGATGGACGTGTGCATAGTCTTACAATAGAGACGGACGTGTGCATAGTCTTACAATAGAGACGGACGTGTGTATTGTCTTACAATAGAGACGTACGTGTGCATAGTCTTACAATAGAGACGGACGTGTGTATAGTCTTACAATAGAGATGGACGTGTGTATAGTCTTACAATAGAGACGGACGTGTGTATAGTCTTACAATAGAGATGGACGTGTGTATAGTCTTACAATAGAGACGGACGTGTGTATAGTCTTACAATAGAGATGGACGTGTGTATAGTCTTATAATAGAGACGGACGTGTGTATAGTCTTACACTAGAGATTGACGTGTGTATAGTCTTACCATAGAGACGGACGTGTGTATAGTCTTACAATAGAGACGGACGTGTGTATAGTCTTACAATAGAGACGGACGTGTGTATAGTCTTACAATAGAGATGGACGTGTGTATAGTTTTACCATAGAGACGGACGTGTGTATAGTCTTACAATAGAGACGGACGTGTGTATTGTCTTACAATAGAGATGGACGTGTGTCACGGTATATTCTTTCAATATAGATGGACGTGTTTATAGTATTAAAATAGAGACGGGCGTGTGTATAATCGTACAATAGAGACGGACGTGTGTATAGTCTTAAAATAGAGATGGACGTGTGCATAGTCTTACAATAGATGGATGGGCGTGCGTATAGCATAGCCATAGAGGCGGACGTGTGTATAGTCTTTCCATAGATACTTATAGTCTTACGATAGGGACGGACGTGTGTAGTTAGCATATCACCCGCTTAGTTCGCACCGCTTAGTTCGCATGCCATACGTTAAGTAGTATAATTATATAGTTTCTCAATGACTTGTTGTATGAAGTGAAATTAATATCTTTCAGACTCTCAGAAATCCAGAAATGTGAGCTCAATATCTCGTCTTCTACTTTAGTAGCTGAACTGTGATCTAATGTTGTGCTGATTTTCGCCCATCCATCCAACCAGCCAGCCACTTACATCCATCCAACCAGCCAGCCACTTACATCCATCCAACCAGCCAGCCACTTACATCCATCCAACCAGCCAGCCACTTACATCCATCCAACCAGCCAGCCACTTACATCCATCCAACCAGCCAGCCACTTACATCCATCCAACCAGCCAGCCACTTACATCCATCCAACCAGCCAGCCACTTACATCGATCCAACCAGCCAGCCACTTACATCCATCCAACCAGCCAGCCACTTACATCCATCCAACCAGCCAGCCACTTACATCCATCCAACCAGCCAGCCACTTACATCCATCCAACCAGCCAGCCACTTACATCCATCCAACCAGCCAGCCACTTACATCCATCCAACCAGCCAGCCACTTACATCGATCCAACCAGCCAGCCACTTACATCCATCCAACCAGCCAGCCACTTACATCCATCCAACCAGCCAGCCACTTACATCCATCCAACCAGCCAGCCACTTACATCCAATTAGTCATGGATATTTAAAAAAATTAAGCATGGCAGTTACTCATGTCATCTCTATTTGAAGATCCGCTGTATACCTCCGTTCGCTGTAGGTGTCTGACCAATGTATCGAATCGTCTTCGCCAAAGTATAGATATGTTGATCCACTATGTGAGTACTGAGATCTGGAGTACATTGCGGATGTCATTGTGTTTTGTACACGCACATTGTCTCAAAACAACTGCATCATTGTAACTATGGCAGGTGGTTTTGTGTTAAGCACTTGTTTTGAAGACTGGAAGCGGACCAAGACATGACATCACCTTTGTTATTATTTCCTCAACATGTTGAAGCATGTCAGATTGCTATGGGCTGTACTGTAGATTGGACGCATTCCCATAGTAAGCATTTGTTCTTTTGGTTGAACGCTTTTCATTTATGTGCATGTTATAAGGGACATCTTTAACTTTATAATATTTAAAATAGAACTTACCATCACACAGTGACACAATTCGACACATTCGATGAACACACATTCAATGTTATAAGGCTATTGCAAATGGTGGATTGAGAATAAAATGGTAGTCGGTTATCATGACATTCAGCGAATGTTTTAAATATGATTTATAAATAAAAATATACACATTAAATCAGGTTATCAGGTAAACAGGCAGTGGATTATATTGAACCTTATAAAACGATATTAAATTATAGCTAAGTCTTTTAGGGACATTTATTCATCCCCGCGAGGGGTTCGACATTAGCGGAAGATAGATAGATAGTCTTTCATGTTCAAAATATATACGTTGTTTTCTACATCCTCTGTTATTTCACGCATGCGCACTGTGCGTGTTTACATTTCGTGTGTTGAAAAACAAATTCGCGTATACGACGGTTTAAAATTTATTGGAATGTTATCGTTTCTGAGCGACTATTTCGATTTTTGTAAACACACACACATTAGTATTTATATTTTACCCAAAACATCCTTTATTACGATGTAATGCTGCTTTAAATTATTTCCTTTTCTTAGAGTAAAGGCCCTTTGAAAATGCATTGTGGATACCCCTGGTATTTATTAAATCTAATGTATTATGAAAACATAGCAAGTAGTTCTCTTCTAAGCATAAATAACAAAAAATAGACTGCATTTTATTTAAATATATATTTTTAGTTTAATCATATTTTATTGTATATGTATACATAAATACAATCACAATCATACAGGTATTACATACATACACAAATGGGTTGGACCACAAGTTATAACAACATTAGATTCGGTCCTCCCCATTGTAGCTGATAAATAAGTAGTGGTTTATTTGTATGAAAGCGTACAAGAAGTGAGGATATAATTAAGAGAAGGAAAAAACATGAAGAAAATGGACAAGTATGCTCAGATGTCATCGCCCCACCCCCGGGACCCTTGTTATCAGAGTAAAGTATATAGTGACTCGTGATACAAACTATATATTATATGTATCATAATGTATGTTAATTAATGTTTAAATCGTTCCGTTTCTTTTATAAATATTTGGACATGATTGAAAATAGATACATTTTGATCATCGGTTAGGTTTTCATTGCCAAATAATAATTTGTATGTACTCATGGGATGGAAACCTCGCGTATTGGTAAATAGTTTTATTATCCGCTGGATAATGAAACGAGTACATCTAAAAAAATAATGCTCAGCGTCTTCAATGTCATGTCCACAATCACATACAAAGCTAGGTATTAAATGGTTACCATGTAAATCGGCATTTAGATTACTACAATTATTTCGTATACGGGCATGATGCACGGCTGAAAAACGTTCACCTTTTAAATAGTATAATGGGACAGTTGGAGATCTAAACATAGCTTTACGTTTTCGTTTGAATACAGGAAGTGATATAGATGCTCTAATAGCTTGACCAAGTTGGTTCCAAAGTTGCAACGACGATGGAATGACAGATTGTGAATAAATCTCCGTTCTCCTAACTAAAGTTGCAAAATTGGTACTATTTCTTAAGTTATAGGGATTAGCATCTGAAACACTCGATGGGAATAGATCATGTAAATAAGCCGGTAAAATTCCTGTTTTTTCTTTATAAATTAACACTAGCTTTTGGATTTTTCTTCTGTCTGCTAGAGATACCCATCCTATTTCACGTAGTAAGTTTTGTATTGATACAGATCTGGTAAGGCCTGTTACAACTCTTGCTGATTCATATTGTATTTTTTCTAGAGTTTCTTTCTCATATTGTGCACAATTGTCCCAGATTAGTGAAGCGTATTCTAGCAACGGCCTCAAATACGATATATACATTTGATTTAGAGTTTGACGTTTTAGCTTGAATTTTAGCATTTTCATTGAACCTAGAACTTTAGACGATGATGTAATTATATTAGATATGTGTTTGTGCCACGACCCATCTTCGCTAAAAGTAATACCAAGATGTCTATGATGTTCAACAAACGAGTGTTATCAAAGTACACATTAGGGCGGTTTCTTTTGATAAAGGAGAAGAACATTGCTTCTGTTTTTGTTGGGTTGAATTTAACAAGCCACTGCTTGGACCAGGACATAATAGTGTTCATATCTTCATTAAGTATTGTCTCCATTAGCGATATGTCACACGTTGATGTTGCAAGGGAACTGTCGTCTGCGAATAGTCTGGTAATACTTATCAAAGAATCTGCAATATCATTAACGTAAATTAAAAATAGTAGAGGACCTAATACTGAACCCTGCGGGACACCTTCGTATAATGATTTTTCTTCAGAAAAAGACGTTCTAACAAAAACCTGTTGCTTGCGATTCGATAAGTAATTTGAAAACCACGTCAACAGATTTCCGGTGATACCATATTGCTCTATCTTAAATAATAATCCTTTGTGCCATACTCTGTCAAATGCCTTGGATATATCGCAAAATAGTATACATGTTGATTTCTTATCATCGAGTGCCTTGCAAATGTGATTGTAAATATCTATTAGTTGGTAGATAGTTGAGTGACCTGGAAGAAATCCAGATTGTTTGGGATATATAAGATTATTTCCGTGTAAATAGTTATACGTTTGTTTGAAAATAACTCGTTCCATAACCTTACCTACACAACTGATTAAGGAGATCGGTCTATAGTTTGACGGTTCGTCTTTGTCGCCTTTTTTATATAGTGGCATTACATTAGCTGATTTCCAACATTTAGGATAGACACTTTCAGCTAATGAGCGATTAAAAAGTATAGATAATGGTACACATAATGTATCTGAAGATTCCTTCATCATTCTGTGACTTATTTCGTCGGGTCCAGATGCCTTATTAACCATTAAATTAGATAAAACACCAGTAATGTCCTGTTCAGTTATAATGAAATTATTCATACGTGAATTGGTTTTAGATATAAACGTTGGCAAAGGAGTTTGCGAATCATCTACCTTTGATATAGAGACAAAAAAGTCGTTTAATGTGTTAGCCTTATCGGTGTCCGAAAGCGAGAATGACTGATCGTTGTTTTTTAATGGTGGTATACTTTCACATTGTTTTGAAGTTCCCTTAAGTAACATTTTGATTATTTTCCAATACTGTCTGGGATTGGACGAGCTATAGTCACTTAAAGTAAATTCAATATTGTTAAAAAATATTTCTTTCGCATGCTTTTTCATATTATTTACTGTATTTCTTATATGTTTGTAAATAATCCAATCCGAATGTTTTCCAGAATTTATAGCTTTATGCTTTTGTCTGTCACGCTGACGTGAGGATCGACGTATTTCGGAATTATACCAAGGTTTGTCATTAGGTCTTATAGTTACAAAACTCGTTGGAATACACAGTTTAGCTATCTCAATAAACTTGGAAACGAAAGAATTGCATGCCTCATCGATAGTACCACTAATTATTATATTTTCCCAATTAGTTGTTCTTATTAAATTGTTCATTTTGTTAAAATCTGCACGCTTGTAGTTCCATACTCTACGTTTAGATGAGGGAAAGTGTTGAAAGTCTATTTTTATGTGTACGTATGTTCCAAAATGATCGCTTACTGTGTCCGGAGTTACGAAAATTCCCGAATCATGCACTTCTATTGTATTTGTAATGGCTATTGGATCAAGTAATGTTCTAGTATTGTCTGTCACGCGTGTTGGTTCGTTTATTATATTAGTCATATTGTTTACTCGGAGTATATCTCTAAATTTGTTATTAGAATCATTTAATTGGTCTTCATTAATATCTCCGACTAAAATCAGTTTCTGTATGTTTTCTGTTGCCTTTTCTATGCAAATATTTATTTTGTCCCAAAATGCAGTGGTATAATGAGGTGGTCTATAAAGTGTGCATAGTAAAAAGGTTTGTTTTCGATCATTAATTTGAACCCATATTGACTCTGGAAGCAAATTTTCTAACTCCAAAACACGTTTAGGTCGTAAGTGAGCAGCTACATATATTAAAAAACCACCAGAGTGACATGTGTTATCTTTTCTAAAAGTATAATCAAAACCTTCCAACTTTAAACTGTCATCGTGTATATTTGCCGCAAGATGTGTTTCTGTGAAGCATAAAATATCAAAATCTAAATAATAGTTCTTTATAGAATCAAATTTGTTTCTGATGCTTCTAATATTTTGATGCATAATGGATAGACAGTGTTCGGTTCCTAGCGGTCCTGGATTAGGCTCAATGTCGCCTGCTAACATTAGTAATTTACTTGTATATATTAGATAGTACATATTTAGAGATTCCGCTGAGATGTAGTAGTTTCTATACCTGTATCGTTGTTTACTATGTGAGTATGTCCAACTATTAAAATAATACCAACTGCAAAATCTATATTCATACATGGCTTAATTATTAAGTTTTGAAGACATTTTAGATATATTACTAATTTATATTTTAGAAAAATAAGCCCAAGTAGTAACGACTCTAATGGGTAAAGTATGTAATTGTATGTTTTACGAGTCACCTGTCTGCGACAGTTGAAAGACCCGACCGACGCTCGCCATGACATTAAGTCATTACCTATGTTGATATAATACTACGTCCGATGTGTACATGGCGGGCAACAGCAGGGATCTTCCGGTCATAATCAAGGGAATCAGGGAGGTGCGACGGCAAATGAAATATATACAAGTAAAGAGACACATAAAGAAGAAAAGATAAACAAATTGAAATCCAAAAGAAACAATTTAAATAAAAAAATAAAAAAACACGAAATTTTAAATGGTAAACTCAATGGGTTATGTGCTAAATACAGGATATTATTGTTAGAATAATACTAAGAAAAAAGGCCTCTGGCAACGATGGACACAAATCAAACAGTCTAAACACACACTCATTGCTAGTCATTAATATACAAATATACAAAACTGTGCGCAATATTTAAAGATGGTTCGCACAATTTGAGAGGATATATATTGAAATACTGAAATATTTTGATTTAATTATTGGTTGGCCAGGAATATAAATAATATCAACAACAATCTAAGAATTGATTCTAGTAATTATACTGGTTCCCAATGCCTTGGAAATTGGATTGAAGACTACATATAGTCCAGATGAAATTACTTGATTTTAAATGACTAACTATTCTATACATATATATAAACAGCGCCTTGAACAGCAGGTCTAATTCCGAAAACGAAAATGAGATTAGGCTTGCATAAAGCGCTAATTGTAAATAAATGCAGTTTACATAATATTTGTTTTTAAATATTATAGGCGTAGATTCACGTAGGCACTATAGGCCTGAAAATTATAAACATTATCCACATAAACAATAACTACAAGCAAACAACTCCATATAGCTTGGTATGAGTATTCAATATAATACAGGTCTCCAGTTTCATGAAGACCTGATAAGGAGCGGTCGTCATAGAAAGCGTACATGTTATAAAATTGTGTGTAAGGCCACCGGAAATGATACCATTGTTTTCAAGCATTCGATTGTTAGCAGCAATATATATCTACGGACTAGCCGAACCGTGAAACGCGAACACCTGCGACAATATTATAGACTATATAATTATGTAGTACGCATCACGCCGTACGAGCTCACAGCCCAATAAATCCGCAAAACGTATATTATAACGGTACCCTTGAACCAAATGCACGAATATATATATATATATGTGTGTACTGCAATATACCAAGTGTCATCAACCTACACAAACTAAAACAACAAAACAAATCTCTATCCATATAAAGACATGATGTAAATAGTAAACAATAGTGAATCAACCATACAATACCTAGACTATTTTGATTTCTGATTAACGCAATATGATTTGGGACCATCGAAATAGATAGTATTCAAGCATGTACAATAGCAGTATCATTACGTTATAGTTGGTGTGGATTGAACTGTCCCAGTTACATATGATTTGCATACAATTATAAACAGTGCATTTTATTGATAATAGTATATTATAGGATTATGGACAATTGTGAATGTACCCGAAATGAGTGTGATACATTTACCGTTACTCAACAGTTACTTATTTTCCACAATAAGCTTTGCCTTATGGATATTTGTGTGACCTCTAAAAGGGACAGTTCAATCTGCACTAACTATACCATATGAATCTGTTCGTGTTATAAATAGTCTAAGCTTGCTTTATGATATTTGGAATAATTGTTGGATTTACGTCTTAGATGTGTGCCAATATAATGACAACTTCAGTAAATTGCATGTTCCATAATAATGTATTAAAACATATTATAAGTGAATGTGGACCTAAGTTACTTGAACATAGAATATATGGAGATATCTCTGTTGTGACAGTGTCGTGGATTTGGACTACTACAGGTAAGTGTATATATATATATTTGAACAGAAGGGATTAAATATAGCTATACGATAGAAAAGACTCGACAATAGCTAGACTATTCACAATTGTATCGATATTCACTGTCTATTGTATGTCCAGCTGATATTCGCCACAGTCAAAAAGGTAGAACGATCAAATGTAAATAAACAACTACACGTGTTATACTGACAGTTCTCACACAACGTTTTAGAAAATCTACATGGGTTAAACAGTCTATGGATATGATGGGTCAGTGTAGGATGGAACAACTCCATTCCTCACTGACTGTATAGCAATCATATCTCTAATGAAGAATTTCCGTTCTGTTCCATGAGTGTTCATAATGCCGACAATTCTTCCTCCTGCAACCCAAGTCTGATCAAGTTTGTTTTCACGTTTTAGTTTACGGGCTTCATAGGCGAGTTGTTCCCTGGTGCCATTGTTTGAGCTGCTTTTTGGATGGGAATACATCATTTGAAAGCATGTTTCCTCTTCAAAAGTTAAATAGCACACATTAAAATGGTTAAAACAAAACATCTCCAAATTGCACCCGGATGTGAGCATCTATGTCTAGATGCCCTAGACTATTTCCGGCCAAATGCGAATATCGATATTAGACACCAGCGTGTAAGTGGAAACTTAAAGATATTTCACGATGAAACCAGTCTTTAGAAGTTAATCAAACCGAATGCATCCAGATACTGGTGTTGTTCTTTGTCACCGACGTCTACATAGGCGGCTTTCAATGAAGTCTAAAGTTTCAAATTAATTTGTAATATACACCCAACTGAACTATTCATAGTTGACATTTTTCACTATGTGGGTGTATAGAATGAATTACAATTTATAATGTTAATGGTACATGACAAGTAGTGTACGCGATCCATTGCTAGTACAAAAATCGCTCTATAGATACTATAAATAGAATTAACCGAGGGACAAGCATGCTGAACTTTTAAGATCACATGTGTTTATTTGTAAAGTGATTCACCCAGGTGTATGTACACATGTGCTGTATATCCAAGTTTACACTTTCACGATATTGTTCAGTATTAGTATATATATACAGTCATATAACCTATAGTTACATGAACATGTACCATAATCTGTTTGCTTTGTAGGGGATGGGCCTCCGATCCCTACACGACCCCTAATATACATGTACCAATTACGTAGCTAATTAAATGGTGTTTCCTCGAATGGGGCCTGAACTAGAAAAATAACACAACATATAAAATGATCCATTTTCATGTTTGTGCTTTATAGGCTTTTATCATAAATGGTTCGGGGTCGGATTCGGAGTCAGACTCGGGGTCGGACTCCGGGTTGAGGTTTCACAGCGATGGCTTGTTTTGTGTTTTGGTTATGTCTAATGAATCGTGCGGGCTTGCTTCTACGGTACCCTGCTGTGGGATGTCCCCATGACCTGTATGCCTTAAATGATATTCCGGAGATGGTGGTGTTCTGTAGGCGTTGGGTGTTAGGGGGTTTGGGAACGTGTTGCTGGGGTGCGTCTCTCCCGTCATGATTGGATAGCAACCTGGTCTTGAGATCTCATGGTTTTATGGCGATTTTTGTCACGTTAACGTTCGCGTAATAACGGAAGTTACGTTACGTTCTTGTAATCGATTATTTGTACAATTTGAAAAAGACAGTCGGAACATGTACAATATACGCAGTGCGGTCATTTCAGTTTCCTTTACATGATGAAATGATGACAATCTCATGAATATAACAGACATACAAACTTAATGCAACATGCATATATGGGTTTAATTGAACTTAATAATATTTTATTGCAATTTTTATACAGGTTATACAAGTACACCCTTACATCAACATGCACATCTGGGTACGCCCTTACCCCAATATGCACATCTGGATACGCCCTTATCCCAACATGCACATCTGAGTACGCCCGTACACCAACATTGACATCTGGGTACGCCTTTACTCCAAACATGTACACCTGGGTACGCCCTTACCCCAAGCATTCACATATGGGTATGCCCTTACTCCAAATATTCACATCTGGGTACGCCCTTACCTCAAGCATTCACATCTGGGTACGCCCTTACCTCAAGCATTCACATCTGGGTACGCCCTTGCGGCAATATGCACATCTGGGTACGCCTTTACTCCAAACATGTACACCTGGGTACGCCCTTACCTCAAGCATTCACATCTGGGAACGCACTTACGGTAACATGCGCATCTGGATACGCCCTTACCCCAACATTCACATCTGGGTACGCACTTACGGCAACATGCACATCCGGGAACGCCTTTACTCCAGACATGCACATCTGGGTACGCCCTTACCCCAAACATTCACATCTGGGTACGCCCTTACCTCAAGCATTCACATCTGGGTACGCACTTACCCCAATCAGTTACATCTGGGTACGCCCTTACCCTAAAATGATAGTGTCTGAAACGGGACTTTGATCCGACTTCGAGATAACCGGATAATTCGATATAACCGACTTTGACATAACAGGTGTAGACGTTTATGTATTTTTGCTGTAAATACACATGTGTGGTACGTTTATATGTATACATGTATTAGATATTACCTGTATTTATGTTGTAAATACACATGTGTGGTACGTTTATATGTATACATGTATTAGATATTACCTGTATTTATGTTGTAAATACACATGTGTGGTACGTTTATATGTATACATGTATTAGATATTACCTGTATTTATCTGTAAATACACACGTGTGGTGCGTTTATATGCCATTCAAACATTTCTATAAAGTTTCACATAACTGTCGGAAACGAGCACAACACGCCCTGTTGCTTGAATGCGTCACGCCTAGCTTTATATACAAAACATCACGCTTAAAATAGTAAAGTAAAGAAGTTCATTGCACTGGTGCATGCTTGTATGTTTGTTCAACGGGTATGTTGAGGTATAACAGCCAAAGCTGAACGAATGACATGCTTAGTTGTCCCCAGGTGCATACACGTTATATTTCTGATAAAAGAATACACTGTACAGTCCAACATGTATTAATCAACCATTCAACAGGAGCATTGAAAGTGTCTGCTTGACACAGTTCACTGCTTAATAGAGGTCAACATTTAATATGTAATAACATGCCAGTTTTGTAATATGGAGGCTGGTTGCTTGATACAGGTAGGGTGCTTAATAGAGATGACCACTATAACACAGGTTTGACTGTATATACACAATATATACATTCCGGATCGATCGCGACTGTAGCACGTATGTTGTATGTAATCTTAATTCGATAAATATATAGCACCGGGTACAGGCCCGTAGCCACACTGAGGCAAATGAGGCCCTCTCCTCGGTTAGAATTTGGCAAGTGTATGGCAGGTATATAGGAAAACGGATAAAACTGCCTTCAGAATACACAGACAAGCATACACACAAATAATTCGAGGGGTGTCGCCTCGGTTATATTCAGATTCTGGCCACGGCACTGGTGTAGCCGTGACGCAGAGGGTAGCCGTGACGCACCGGAAATGCCGTGACGCATCGGAAATGCCGTAACGCAGCGGAAACGTAGTGACGCAGCGTAAGATGTAATGTAGCATAGGTTCATTCACAAGTATACGCATCACAATATGGAGATACATGTACTTGTTTGTTTCTGAGCGAAATCAAGGTTTTGGGTTTTTTATCTTTCATTTTATAAACAGTTATTTAACGTCGCTACCGGTTGCCCATTTGAGCGACGGGCAGTTTACCAGTACTTGGTGCACAAACCTCCGTAAGAAACTGCCAACATTTTCATATATAGAGACACGGTTTGAGAGGGGCTCGAACCCGTGACCATCAGTGATGATATGATACAGTGGTATACAGTAGTATACAAGTCAGCGACCTTAACCACTCGACCACGGAGGCATACTTTATATTTAATTAGAAGCGTTATACATGTATAGTTTGATGCTCTGGTTTCTAATATATCCAGACTTTCTGACATACAGACGGACGGACGGACTGAAGCCTGACAATAACTATAAATCAAAACCTATCATATGTATGTTGGCAACTACTGATCTTGAATTTGTCAATAGTTAGATAAGATTATGTGATCGAATTACTGTAGATATGTATATTGCCGCCAGTCGTCACTGGCTATAGGATGTTTAGTTAATCAATCAGAAATCTACATATTTTGCTACAATTTAAGCGGAAAAGATATTTCGTGAAATCCACCGTAGGCCATTCATTACATGTGCACTTCTAAACATAGTGACACGGTGCAGTAGTTGAATACACCAGTAAAGATAGTGACACGGTGCAGTAGTTGAATACACCAGTATCCGCAATGTTTATGTAAGCAACCCACATCTCAATATCATTCATCAAACATAGACGGGTCAGTAGTCCAGCGCATGGTTAGCACGTTGAGCTGCGAATCCATGGATCGCAAGTTCGATCCCCCATCTAACCGACCTACTTTCAAATCTCACAAAAAGCATGCAATGTCAGTCTTCGTGTACTGTTATTATACTTTGTATAGGATTAACTGTAATGTGTAATACTCGGATAGTTCGGAAGTCGTGATAGCGCAGTAGTAGCGCCTTCATTTCAGGTGCGAAAAGCCCCGAGTTCGAGCCCCGCTGGAGCCGTTACGATTGTGCCCTTAGGCAACGCATTTAAATTCCACGTTGCCTCCTAATCGCTCTCCCTCATGGCGATGGATTCTATCAGGAATAAGGTCTTGAGAGTGATTAATATAAGTTGTAAGAACAATTGAGCTAAAATAAATGTATATAAACTGTAATGTTGACCGACACTAGTCTCACCTTGCATGTGTATACATATTGCAGAACACCAACACCTATCACGTCTAAGCTATTAACAGTATTTCTTGGAACAGATGGATGGATGGATGGATGGATGGATGGATGGATGTGGTGAATGCCCCCGCCATAGCCCGGGCTGGGAATATTGCCTCAGATGGGCGGGCGGACAGGGTGAACGCTATATGCTTCCCTTCGGTGGCAGACACATATATTTAAACGTAAAAGGTACACGTCGAGGTCAGGCATGGACGAGTGAGCTTGGTGTCTTCGAACGGGAAACCCTACAAGCAGGTTCCGTCTGTCTGAATGTTTATCTGCGCCACTTCTATGGCCAATTGAAAAACACTGGAGCCAATTTAAAAAACTTGGAGCCAACTAATAGTCATATAGATCACAAATAAATAATTAGCGCCAATATTTCTTTTTTGTCGCCATTGGCTACCGTCAGCGGGATCAATCTAACTCGTGATTACCGTCGGGGTTTAGATAGTATTTTAATTTCCTGTAAAGTTCACAAATACAGTATTCAATATGATGTAACAATATGCTATATAGTTAAGGGGCTATGTCTTCTAAAATGTGCTAGATATTGACCCAAAACAAATAACAAATACACAACTCACTCGCTTCATTTTATTAAATTAATTAGAACTATTTTTCAAGAATAATTGTATCTATGGTAACTCTTTTGCCCTCCAAGATATGTGTCACCTAATTTCGCGACCAAAACAAACCAAGGTCAATCATATATTCAGTGATTATGCACTTTTCTGCATATCATATGTACATGTAGAACTCAATAAACCCTAGATAGTTATCCATAGCATAACTGTGTAACATATTGACATAAATGTTAATTCCTTATGGACGATATGACGCCCAATAAATAATCTAATGTTCTAGAGATTCATTAATTAACCATATATACCTTTTCAAACTCAAGTTTCTATTTCTAAACATCGTAGTTGTGCCACTATTTAATTTTATAAAGAGAAGCGTGATAACAGCGCGTGTTGTTGTTTATTTTGGAAACCTTCGTTTTGGGTCAATATCTAGTACATTTTAGAGGTCATAGCCCCTTAATGTACAGTTACATATGCCACACAGTAACAAGGTTCTGAAACCAAGTTACTGTCTATATTTCTATGATTTGCAGTTATATATTATATTATTATTATAATAATATATTATTATACGTATATATAAAACTATTATTTATAGATTGCCTCCTCCTCCGTGTTGTGTACTGGGTACGGTGTCCGCTTCGAGAGGTTGTGAGTTCGAGTGCCGCTAGAACCACGGTGGTGGTGTACTTAGTTTAGATACTTAAACCCACATTGCCTCTTCTCTCACATTCATGGCGATGTATTACATCAGGAATGAGGTCCCGGAAGCGATTAAAGTAAAGGTGCAAGAACTTGTTTCGCAATCGAGCTAAAATAAATTGCATAAACTACCCCAACCCCATAACGCTATCCATTCAAGCATAATCAATGACTTTAAAATTGATGCTAAACTACCAAAAAAAACATATAATAAATCAGCAGTCGTATCTTAATTCGAGAATAGGATTTATAATTCCACTTTTTAAGAAGTTGCATGCATCATGTTAACTATATATGTATAGGATATAAGCCGAAAACGATCCAATATGTAAAATATTGTACTGTTTGAGGCGCATATCGCCGAAGACAGTACCAATATTTTACATATTTGATCCGTTTGAGGGTTATATCTTACTTAAAACACACACTTATATAACAAGATCCTACGAATTAAAATTGTTCATTTCGTACATTTACGTGTATGATTTAAGATAATACCCTGGCCTTTTGTAAATTTATAATAATGGACTGCAAGTACAAAGGTATGACGTCACAAAAGTGTATTGTTCCAGTTGAAGATACGAGTACTGTTAGAAACATACTCGGTGCTAGAATAAAATAAAGAATTTATAACCGCAGTGTGCACGTAAAGTTCGTAACTACAAACTGTTGTTCCCGGATCTTACTGAATTAATCAAATACAAGTTCCTCTATCGTGATTAAGGGTCCTCTATCGTGATTAAGGGTAGCAACCCGTAACCCTATTCACACAAGCCCTTAATACAGCCGCCGCCACTGGTTACCATACCCAGCTACACATACTTAATTACGGGGTTATCACAGCTGATAGTACTGGGTACGGCGAGGAACGTGCGTGAGTAATGTTACCATATCGTATTCCACTGTGCACTGTGTTTGGTTAAAACAGGAAGTTAACGCAATGATTGCGCAATTATCCTCGTCAACTCAACCTGAATGTAATGCTCATGCGCAATGGCATTTCCGGATATTTCTGTGTTAGCCAAATTCTGCAGTAAATGATCACGTTTAGGATATAGCACGCCGTGTGCATATCAATGATAAACCATTTATTCCGCGCCACGGAGGCGATACTATTCACTCACACTCCTGTATAATGCATACTGATCCTATACACGTGCATAACGATTGCACTAAAAATAAGGTTTGGTACGGTCTATGTTCATCAACATATCCTGATACGGCCTACGTAGATGTTTATTCGATACAGTTACATAGTTCAACGTCTCACGGCTCGTCTCCTAGGACTGTTTCTATCTTCACTTGAGGAACTTGAAGAGCTGCTATATCCTGGGTTGGATTTAGCGGTAGGTATGTCGTATAGCATGGCCTCGTGGAGATTGACGGCCGTTGGATAATGATAAACCGGTGGTCCCTTCGAGATCCGATCATCAGCATGAATTCTTCGCGCAAATGCTCTCTCATTTAGAAACATGTTTTCCTGTTGTCTGAAATCTCTTGGCGGGCCCGGATGTTGGAAGACACCTCTTGGTGGACCCTGGTATTGAAAGGCATCTCTTGGTGGCGGAGGTGCCTGCTCGTATTGCTCTCTCCTGGATATTCTGTGTTCCACAATATCGCTTTTAGCGCCTCTCCATTTCGGTTGATATTCATCCTTTTTGTGCATGCGTACTTCCGAATTAACTTGCCCGCCATAGACCGGCGATGCTGAACGCCTCCGGACATTGTAATGCATCGGATGTTGCGGAACGAACATCGGCCGTGGAGGGGGGATAGCTCGTGTTGTAAACATTCTCTGTTGCGGATGCGTCATCATCGGAGGCGGCGGCGCTCTCATGAGAACAGGACGAGGCATCATGATCGGATGCATGGGTGGTTGTGGAGGAGGTGTCGGCCGTAAAGTATAATTCGGAATATCTACGTACGGACGTTCCGGTGGCATATCATCGTAATATACCTGATGCTGTGCATGTGAGTCGTATGCAATCCTAGTGGGTGTCTCAGATCGCCGAGTGTGACGAGGTGCATGCTCGATTTTCATCGTGTTCTCCCCTGTTTCTACTAGGTTTGATTTGTCAAAGCTAATATATATGACTTCCGGTTTGGGAGCTTCGACTGTTGGTTGCTGCATTTGATAGCTCTTCGGTGCCATCTGACTGATGTTAGGCTGTGCCATTATAGTATCGTTTTCAGATTGTTCGTAGGCTTGTTTCGTGGCATCGCCGTTACCAACGAAACCACCATTATCGTATTCGTTACCAATTCCGGCACGCACAACAATGACGTCATTGTTATATTTAGTAGATCTTACCGTACGACCTCCCCGTTCCCTGAGAGCTATGTTTGCCGTGGCAACGGCGTTAACAAGGTGGAGGGCATCGCGAGTGGAGTTGCAAATGTACATATGACATTCCGCGATTTGTCTCCCTTTACTGCGACGAATAATGGCGGCAAAGATGGCCGGATGTTTGGATTCTGGCGATACTGTATTAACAGGAGCAAACTGCCTTGACTGTTGACCGGTGGCGCCATCAACTATATTTACAGCCCGAACTCCTGCGCAAATGCTCAATTTTGTCAGTGGGAAATTGACAACTTCTCCCGACGTCATATACGTTATCTCCAACTCGGTCGGTAGAACACGTAAGTTGGCGTCAATACCCGCAACTTCTCCGAGGTCATCCGGATACCTTTGGTTTAGTGGTTCCTGTAATGCTTCCACTCCTTTCAATGTCTCAATTGGCGGTGCGCTGCCTATATACAACACTCTGCATTCGTACATCATCGAATCTCGTAAAGCAACCATCCTTCAGTTGCTCACAGAACGCAGTTTGAAAGTACTCCCCACGGTAATGTTTTAATCCACACACAATGAATGATACAGCACGCCCTAGCTGGGTTTACTCTAAATCACTCGCCAATATAATTTGAACTTTGAGAGAGAGAGAGTGAAAGAGAGATTAAATATGTTCAGCGAACAGTCTTAAAATCCAGCCAAAGTTACATATATAATCTTTTCAAACGTGAATAATTCATGTGTATCCAATGAAGTTATCTAAAGTATATTTCACGGTTTAGTTGACACCCCTTAAACATAATGTTATCACATTCTTGTGATATAACCGGTTTGTAAGATACAGCGTGATTTATAAACAGCTTCAGGTTAACCCTCCCTACCTCGCAAAGCTATCGAATCATTTCTTCACACTCGGATTCACACTCCGGGTATAACAATACAGTGGGACTCAATTCAATGTACGGAAATAAATTATATACAGCGGGATTAAATTCAGTGTACGGAAAATGATTATTCTTTGAGAGATTACTTGTTTTTCTATTCCTATTTCTATTACCTCCCTTGATGGATAAAGTCAGATTTATCCCGAAATATATATTGATCCTTTTAGTTGGAATCCTTCGTTTTTACTGTTGTCGTCTAACCAGATGTTGCGTTAGGATAAATGTAATTTTATCAAAATCGTGTTAATTAATTGAACACATTTTTACAGTAAGGTATCCATTGGACATGCTAAAGGATATCTGTCGAGATTTAATAATTTCATAATTATAAGACGCGAATACGGGTAAGAATGGAAAACATGTGGTGCAAAGGAAACAGCGATAAAAACAGAGGAAACCAATTAAGAGGACCAATATACTATTAAGAGTATTCAGGGGCAGTAACTGACTAATGTTTCTCATTGTCGCTCTGCCGTCTTCGTTACATTATAAGTATAAATATGAACTGCACAGTCGTGGATTTATGAAATCAATACTTCATTGTTGGAGCATTGGTGTAATGAATATGAGTTCCGCCTAGGAACCCAAGGGCTGTGAGTTCTAATCCCGCCTGAACCACGAGGATGCCGTTCATAGATATCACCTTCCTCTCTCATGACGATGGAGTCCAATAGGAATGAGGATTAGAGATCGATTAGTCTAAACATGTTTCGCAATGGCGATACAAAATATATACATATTGCTACCCTGCAATGAGTATAACCACTAATGGTACGACCCTTGTGTCGCGGGGTCTATGTATATGAATGTTTGGCATCAGACCATATGAGGAAGTCTGTAAGATATGTATATACATATATAAATATCTATGGTAGTAATGGTGTTGAATTTTCCACACATTATTATCATTAAGCTGCCAGTAATGGTGTTGAATTTTCCACACATTATTATCATTAAGCTGCCAGTAATGGTGTTGAATTTTCCACACATTATTATCATTAAGCTGCCAGTAATGGTGTTGAATTTTCCACACATTATTATCATTAAGCTGCCAGTAATGGTGTTGAATTTTCCACACATTATTATCATTAAGCTGCCAGTAATGGTATTGAATTTTCCACACATTATTATCATTAAGCTGCCAGTAATGGTGTTGATTTTTCCACACATTATTATCATTAAGCTGCCAGTAATGGTGTTGATTTTTCAGCTAGTTGACTACAATGACTGAGTTGCTTTTCAAAGTTAGCCGTTAATAATTACTGCTGCAGCAGCAACAACATCATCAACAACAACAACAACAACAACAACAACAACAACAACAACAACAACAACAACAACAACAGCAACATGACCTATAGAAACTCAAGTCACATAGGAGTGTTATTGATGCATTAGTTGCGAAAGTTTGAAAGATGACATAAAGTTATAAGAATATATAAAGAATATATAACATTATGATATGTTTCTGCAATTTTTTTTATTATTTAAGTTTATTTAACGTCGCTACCGGTTTCCCATTTCAGCGACGAGCAGTTTACCTAACAACACCTTTCCTGGGCAGGTTCCAGCGGTTAATCAGTACTTGGTGCACCAACCTCCGTAAGAAACTGGCAATTTTATCATATAAATGAGACACGGTCTGAGCTGGGCTTAAACCCGTGACCATCATAGATGATAGGTTACAGTGGTATACAAGTCCGCGACCTTAACCACTCGACTACGGAAGCGGACGTTTCTGCAATAATATACATAGGTGTATTATATATTCTAACACGACCCAGCTAATAACATACATACTTGTAGAGTAAAATCTACCTCGGGTTATTCTGCGATATACCTACCTTGAACTATGCTGCTCGCGCACCGTGTTTTGGCTATTCCATTTATACAATGTGTGTAAAGTTTTATGAATGAAAGTCACGTGATGCTAGTAAATACTACCGTGGGTATTCGCGGAAATGAGCTATTTTTAGAATCAGATAATCTCTTGTCCGTCTTGTTTTTCTGTTAAGTAACGTTTCAGTTACTATTCTGTACAGTTTTATTTGACAACATAAATAAAATTATTGATCAGTTACAACTTTTGTTCATTTGTGCACTAGATTGATATTTTCCATACAAAATAACGTCATCACCCCTTACGCGGGAGGAAATTTCGAAAGCCAAATGCAGCGGAGTAGCACGGCGTTTGAAGAAAATACTCCTTTGATTCTCATCTAAAATTATTAGAAGTAAGTCGTGTTAGAATCGAAATAATAAGTATCAACCGTGGTAATCGCAGAATAACCCGAGTTTGTCGTTCTTATGCGTAGAAATATATCACGAAGGCCGAATTAGAATGATTGATGACTCTGTTAGTTAATTGTGCTGAGTTGTATAATTAATTACATATACAGTAGTGGGCACAACTAGTATACGTGTTATGAAATCATAAAGTTGATTTTTCAAATGTAAGTTGCATCAGTCAATTGGTCTAAAATGGTGTATCATTTCTATAAAAAACTAATAAAACGTTGATCAGTAAATGCAGGTGTTGGACATGTATTGTCAGAAATTCTGTCAATATGAATAACAAGAATCAATTGACTTGTAATTGTAACCTATAATCTAATTGGGAGAACCTATCATATGCACAGGGATTCGGCACGTTTGGGGGTACTAGTATATATAGTTAAGTAAATATATATACTAGTACCCCCAAACATGCCGAATCCCTGTGATCATATGTACCGTCAACTTGATTTATCCCAACATATAAATACATGTAGGTCCTCAAAGTTGGAATCCTTTGCTTTTACTGTTGTTCTCTAACCAGATGTTGCGGTTTGATGCAGTATGTGGTTTTTATCACAATCGTGTTAATTAACTGATAATATTGTTTTTCAAATTAATTGTTTTTTTAATTTCAAATTAATTTTCATTATAATATTGTAGGACATATGTCGAGATCTAGTAATTTAATAATCATAAGAAGCGATAATGGAATAAAATTGCTAGCATGTTGTGCAAAGGAAATAACAATAAAAAACCCCATAGGAAAACACTTAATAGGACCTATCTACTTTTAGGGAGTATTCAGGGGCAGTAACTGACCGATGTCTCTCATTGGATTACATTAGAATTGTGGTGTAGCTGTAACACGTTGAACACTGAGTGAGGATAAAAGATGCACCTGCTTCTGAATCGGGGACGGATATGTAGTCCAGTGGTAACACGCTGGACTGGTAATCCAGGGATCGCAGGTTCGATCCCCCGTCTGACCCTAATACAATTAACAGTCTTTCAGATGGGACGTTAAACCGAGGTCACGTGTCGGTGCTTTACACCGTGCACATAAAAGAACCGGAGGAGACCCTGGAATGGGTCTCTGTCTGTATCATTGCACTATCCTCCAAAATCTAAAATGACTAATCTCTTCAGGAGGCGTCGCTCATATGGGCAACCGGTAGCGACGATACATAAACGTAAAACAAGTCTCGATAGCGCTATGTAATGTAATCAAGGTAAAATAAATTTATAGAAACCAGTGGACGAAATATTCTGAGCTAGCGAGGAAGTACAGCATGGGGGCTACACATGATTCATTGTGAAATTATTCCATTGGGGGGGGGGGTAGTCCAGTATCCAAAATAGCACACAGCAACATTTACAAACGTCGCATGCGTGGGATGACGACGGACAGCGCATTATTGAAGGAAGGCAACGGACGGCGACTGATTGATGGATGTCAACGGACGGCGACTGATTGATGGATGTCAACGGACGGCGACTGATTGATGGATGCCAACGGACGGCGACTGATTGAACCTATAACAGAAAATGAAGTAGAATTCGCAATTAAAAACCTGAAAAAGAACAAAGCTAGTGGCTATGATAAAATAGTAAATGAACAAATAAAAGCATCGTTTTCTTTAATGAAAATAATTTATGTTAAACTTTTTAATCTCATTTATGACACTGGTATTATTCCAGAACGATGGACCATTGGTATTATTAATCCCATATATACAAATAAAGGTGATATAACAAAACCCGAAAACTACCGACCAATAACCTTGTTAAGCTGTCTAGGAAAAGTTTTTACCTGTATCTTAAATAAAAGAATAACAGACTATGTTGAAAGAAATAATATACTTAATAATACACAAGCAGGATTCAGAAAAGGATTCTCAACAACAGACCATTTATTCGTTTTACAGCACATTATCCAATATCTCAATACGAACAGAAAAAAGTTGTTTTGCTCCTTTATTGATTTAAAACAAGCATTTGACACTGTGTGGAGAAATGGTTTATGGAAAAAATTAGTAAACGCAAATATAAATGGAAAATGTCTCCAGGTTATTAAAAATATGTATAGTAATATAAAGTCATGTGTCAAAGTAAATTCAAATTTTTCTAACTTTTTCCCGTGTAACATTGGTGTACGTCAAGGCGAAAACTTATCTCCTTTGATGTTTTCATTATTTCTGAATGACTTGGAATCTTTCTTTCAACATAATAGAAATGTACAAGGAATACTAATGGAAAATGAAAGAAATACGAACTTTTCAGTCTTTTAAAAATATTTATTCTGCTTTATGCGGATGATACAGTTATTATTGCTGAATCAGCAAACGATCTACAGGAAGCATTAAATACATACGAACAGTACTGTGAAAACTGGAAACTCAAAGTTAATACTTCCAAAACAAAAATAGTAGTATTTTCCAAAGGAAGACAGCCTGTCTATAATTTCACATTTAAAAATGAACCCATAGAGGCAGTAAACGAGTACAAATATCTTGGTATATATTTTAATAGAAGTGGATCCTTTTTAAACGGAAAAAAACATATAGCAAATCAAGCTACCAGAACAATGTATAGTCTTATCAAAAATGCAAATCGCCTTAACCTTCCAATAGATTTACAAATTGAGTTATTTAATAAAACAGTTAAGCCAATTTTACTATACGGAGCAGAAATATGGGGATTTGGAAATTTAAATATATTAGAACGGGTACAATTAAAAAATTTAAAACATATACTTAAGTTAAAAAGATCAACCCCTAACTATTTTGTCTATGGAGAAACTGGATGTATGCCCTTGTCACTCGATATTGAAGCAAGAGTTATAGCATTCTGGTCGAAACTCTGTACAAATGATGGAATAGTCCACAAATTATCTACATTTGTTTATAAACAAACACTACTTTCCACAATTGGACTAGATGATGACACATTTAAAAAAAAATATCCATGGATGTACAATGTTAAAACTATTCTGATAAAATGTGGCCTTGTAAATGTGTGGTTTGACAATATACAAACAAATTTTAATTGGCTTAAACTGGCTGTGAAACAAAAATTAAAAGATCTATTTCTTAATGAATGGTATTCTAAAATTGATAAATCGAGTAATAGTATGTCTTACAGAGTTTTTAAAAAGACATTCGGTATTGAACCCTACTTAGCGGAGTTAGGAAATCAACTTTTGTACTATTTTATAAAATTTAGAACTAGACATCATCGACTACCAATAGAAACTGGAAATTGGCTAAGAACGCCTATAAATCAAAGATTTTGTAACATTTGTCAGGATAAAATTGGCGACGAATTCCATTATTTATTTAAATGTCCGCAATTTAACGACGAAAGGAACAGATTTTTGAAGCCTATATATTACCGTAGACCAAACATGTTTAAACTGGAAAATCTAATGTGTACTAAAAATAAGCCAGAATTCATTAAATTATGTAAGTTCGTAAAATGTATTATCCAAAAGATTAGAATGTAGCGTTCTCCTTTGCTAAGACTGTTAAGTTTTATTCAATTGTTTTCGGATATATTTTGATAAAATGTATATTTCTCAGTATGCCTAAATGTATTGTAGCCTCGTTTGTATGTTTTGTCAATTGTGAAAACCTCATATTTGCATGTTTATACATGTATAGAGTGAAATAAAAGAGATGTTCTGTTGAAGGATGTCAACGTACGGCGACTGATTGAGGTATGTCAACGGACGGCGACTGATTTATGTATGTCAACGGACGGCGACTGATTGAGGGATGTCAACGGACGGCGACTGATTGATGGATGTCAACGGACGGCGACTGATTGAGGGATGTCAACGGACGGCGACTGATTGAAGGATGTCAACGGACGGCGACTGATTGAGGGAAGGCAACGGACGGCGACTGATTGAAGGATGTCAACGGACGGCGACTGATTGAGGGAAGGCAACGGACGGCGAATGATTGAGGGAAGGCAACGGACGGCGAATGATTGAAGGATGTCAACGGACGGCGAATGATTGAGGGAAGGCAACGGACGGCGACTGATTGAGGGAAGCAAACGGACGGCGATTGATTGAAGGCTGTCAACGGACGGCGATTGATTGAGGGAAGCCAACGGACGGCGATTGATTGATGGATGTCAACGGACGGCGACTGATTGATGGATGTCAACGGACGGCGATTGATTGATGGATGTCAACGGACGGCGACTGATTGATGGATGTCAACGGACGGCGACTGATTGATGGATGTCAACGGACGGCGACTGATTGATGGATGTCAACGGACGGCGACTGATTGATGGATGTCAACGGACGGCGACTGATTGATGGATGTCAACGGAGGCGATTGATTGAGGAGCAACGGACGGCGATTGATTGAGAGAAGCCAACGGACGGCGATTGATTGAAGGATGTCAACGGACGGCGACTGATTGATGGACGTCAACGGACGGCGACTGATTGATGGATGTCAACGGACGGCGATTGATTGAAGGATGTCAACGGACGGCGACTGATTGATGGATGTCAACGGACGGCGATTGATTGATGGATGTCAACGGACGGCGACTGATTGATGGATGTCAACGGACGGCGATGATTGATGGATGTCAACGGACGGCGACTGATTGAGATGTCAACGGACGGCGACTGATTGATGGATGTCAACGGACGGCAACTGATTGAAGGATGTCAACGGACGGCGATTGATTGATGGATGTCAACGGACGGCGATTGATTGATGGATGTCAACGGACGGCGACTGATTGAGGGAAGGCAACGGACGGCGACTGATTGAGGGATGTCAACGGACGGCGATTGATTGAAGGATGTCAACGGACAGCGACTGATTGAGGGATGTCAACGGACGGCGATTGATTGAAGGATGTCAACGGACAGCGACTGATTGATGGATGTCAACGGACGGCGACTGATTGATGAATGTCAACGGACGGCGACTGATTGATGGATGTCAACGGACGGCGACTGATTGATGGATGTCAACGGACGGCGACTGATTGATGGATGTCAACGGACGGCGACTGATTGATGGATGTCAACGGAACGCGACTGATTGATGGATGTCAACGGACGGCGATTGATTGAGGGAAGCCAACGGACGGCGATTGATTGAAGGATGTCAACGGACGGCGACTGATTGATGGACGTCAACGGACGGCGGCTGATTGATGGATGTCAACGGACGGCGATTGATTGAAGGATGTCAACGGACGGCGATTGATTGATGGATGTCAACGGACGGCGACTGATTGATGGATGTCAACGGACGGCGACTGATTGATGGATGTCAACGGACGGCGACTGATTGATGGATGTCAACGGACGGCGATTGATTGAAGGATGTCAACGGACGGCGACTGATTGATGGATGTCAACGGACGGCGATTGATTGATGGATGTCAACGGAAGGCGACTGATTGAAGGATGTCAACGGACGGCAACTGATTGAAGGATGTCAACGGACGGCGACTGATTGAGGGAAGGCAACGGACGGCGACTGATTGATGGATGTCAACGGACGGCGATTGATTGATGGATGTCAACGGACGGCGACTGATTGATGGATGTCAACGGACGGCGACTGATTGATGAATGTCAACGGATGGCGACTGATTGAGGGAAGGCAACGGACGGCGACTGATTGCTGGATGTCAACGGACGGCGACTGATTGATGGATGTCAACGGACGGCGACTGATTGATGGATGTCAACGGAACGCGACTGATTGATGGATGTCAACGGACGGCGATTGATTGAGGGAAGCCAACGGACGGCGATTGATTGAAGGATGTCAACGGACGGCGACTGATTGATGGATGTCAACGGACGGCGATTGATTGATGGATGTCAACGGAAGGCGACTGATTGAAGGATGTCAACGGACGGCAACTGATTGAAGGATGTCAACGGACGGCGACTGATTGAGGGAAGGCAACGGACGGCGACTGATTGATGGATGTCAACGGACGGCGATTGATTGATGGATGTCAACGGACGGCGACTGATTGATGGATGTCAACGGACGGCGACTGATTGATGAATGTCAACGGATGGCGACTGATTGAGGGAAGGCAACGGACGGCGACTGATTGCTGGATGTCAACGGACGGTGACTGATTGATGGATGTCAACGGACGGCGACTGATTGATGGATGTCAACGGAACGCGACTGATTGATGGATGTCAACGGACTGCGATTGATTGAGGGAAGCCAACGGACGGCGATTGATTGAAGGATGTCAACGGACGGCGACTGATTGATGGACGTCAACGGACGGCGGCTGATTGATGGATGTCAACGGACGGCGATTGATTGAAGGATGTCAACGGACGGCGACTGATTGATGGATGTCAACGGACGGCGACTGATTGATGGATGTCAACGGACGGCGATTGATTGAAGGATGTCAACGGACGGCGACTGATTGATGGATGTCAACAGACGGCGATTGATTGATAGATGTCAACGGAAGGCGACTGAATGAAGGATGTCAACGGACGGCAACTGATTGAAGGATGTCAACGGACGGCGATTGATTGATGGATGTCAACGGACGGCGACTGATTGATGGATGTCAACGTACGGCGACTGATTGAAGGATGTCAACGAACGGCGACTGATTGAGGGATGTCAACGGACGGCGACTGATTGAGGGATGTCAACGGACGGCGATTGATTGATGGATGTCAACGGACGGCGACTGATTGATGGATGTCAACGGACGGCGACTGATTGAGGGAAGGCAACTGACGGCGATTGATTGATGGATGTCAACGAACGGCGACTGATTGATGGATGTCAACGGACGGCGACTGATTGATGGATGTCAACGGACGGCGATTGATTGATGGATGTCAACGGATGGCGACTGATTGATGGATGTCAACGGACGGCGATTGATTGATGGATGTCAACGGACGGCGACTGATTGAAGGAAGCCAACGGACGGCGATTGATTGATGGATGTCAACGGACGGCGACTGATTGATGGATGTCAACGTACGGCGACTGATTGAAGGATGTCAACGGACGGCGACTGATTGAGGGATGTCAACGGACGGCGACTGATTGATGGATGTCAACGTACGGCGACTGATTGAGGTATGTCAACGGACGGCGACTGATTGATGGATGTCAACAGACGGCGACTGATTGATGGATGTCAACAGACGGCGATTGATTGATGGATGTCAACGGACGGCGACTGATTGATGGATGTCAACGGACGGCGATTGATTGATGGATGTCAACGAACGGCGACTGATTGAAGGAAGCCAACGGACGGCGATTGATTGATGGATGTCAACGGACGGCGACTGATTGATGGATGTCAACGTACGGCGACTGATTGAAGGATGTCAACGGACGGCGACTGATTGAGGGATGTCAACGGACGGCGACTGATTGATGGATGTCAACGTACGGCGACTGATTGAGGTATGTCAACGGACGGCGACTGATTGATGGATGTCAACGGACGGCGACTGATTGATGGATGTCAACGGACGGCGACTGATTGAAGGATGTCAACGGACGGCGATTGATTGAGGGAAGGCAACGGATGGCGATTGATTGAGGGAAGGCAACGGACGGCGACTGATTGAGGGATGTCAACGGACGGCGACTGATTGATGGAATGCAACGGACGGTGATTGCTTTACGGAAGCCAATGATAGTGACTTATTTAAGGAAGGTAATGGACGGCGAATGATTGAGGGAAGGTAATGGACAGCGGTATATCTATTCCGAACACTTTTCACTGATGCAATCACTCAGTGTAAACGTTTCTGCTTAGAACGTAGTGTATCGAGTGGAATAATATAACCACCATGCGCGTATTATCAGCCTACGATTCGTTCTGATCTGATGCGCACAACATCGATTTCAGTTTAGTCAACGAACTATCTATAACAATTAATACTTCATACATTCAGTAACCATTGATAATCAATGAAAATGTTCCACAAACAAGCCCATAGAAGGTGTAATGTTTATACAAATGTATTATAGCTCAATTTTTGCGAAGTGTGTGTGTGTTTACGCTTATTTATCTCGCTACCGGTTGCCCATATAAGCGACGCCTCCTGAAGAGATTAGACATTTTAGACTTTTGGAGGATAGTGCAATGATACAGACAGAGACCCATTCCAGCGTCTCCTCTGGTTCTTTTACGTGCACGGTGTAATGCACCGACACGAGACCTCGGTTTAAAGTCCCATCTGAAAGACTGTTAATTTTATTAGGGTCAGAATTGCGAAACAAATATTCACAACGTATACGAATCTCTTTCGAGACCTCGTAACAGGTAACAGTGGTATCTATTGGTTAATATACCGGATAATTGACAAGAGCTGTTCTTAGCTATCTGTAATTCATATATATACCGTACCGTATCGTACAGCATAATGTGGGAAGTATGTGATATGGTACGGTGGTCGCCAGATCGGACAAGTGGGTTTTCTCCGGTTACTCCGGTTTCCTCCCACACGAATGACCACATTTACGCTTTCATCCGCGCCAACGAGAGTGATTAATATAAGTCGTTAAAGCTACGCAAATCACTATTAGCATGTTTTAATAGATATAATTGGCATTATAAACGGGACACTCGCATACGACTTGGCGTCCGTGGTCCAGTGATAGAGCCTTTGATTTGGATTGATGGGTGTCCCGGGTTCGATACTCGGCCATGGAACGTAAGTGTAAGTAGTGTCATTGAGCAAGGCACATCAGAGGCATTGCTTAGTACTGGTCAATCGCTTAGGCCCTATCCGACCAGGAAAACACTCTCATATTCACACATGTACATACCTACATATCTGATAGTAAGCGATTTGAATAATAGTATTAATAACGATTATTGTGACATGAGGCATACATTCTCTCCTCTCTTATCTTCTTATCACCTTCTTCTCACTACATTCTTTTCTCTCGCTCTCTCACTCATAATCCACTATATTATGATATTTATTAATGTTTAACATGTAGTTATTTTCGCATGTTTTCATGTTAAACCTTTCCTAACTCTATAACACAATTGCAAAAGCCAACCGAAATACATACAATCTTTGCAGAGGAGAAGAATTATATAAGACTCTGTCTTCCATTCTAATCCTGTTTCTGTATTCTGATTATGCGTGATGTATGCATTGTTCAATATGTATTATATTGGGAAATAAAATATGTTTAAACTAATCGCTTAGGTTGTCTAAGTCTGTTTAAGAAAACTTGTCCAGATCCCCATAAGGGATTTGCATAAATGGAACATATATATGTCGACAATACAGTATTTATTAACAGGTGCGTTACTGTATATAATATAGTGTGTCTGTGTTGTAGTAACCGGGTTTCCAGTAGATGGTAGTGAGTCCGGGTTTCCAGTAGATGGTAGCAGAGGGTCCGGGTTTCCAGTAGATGGTAGCAGAGGGTCCGGGTTTCCAGTAGATGGTAGCAGAGGGTCCGGGTTTCCAGTAGATGATAGCAGTGGGTCCGGGTTTCCAGTAGATGGTAGCAGTGGGTCCGGGCTTCCAGTAGATGGTAGCAGTGGGTCCGGGTTTCCAGTAGATGGTAGCATAGGGTCCGGGTTTCCAGTAGATGGTAGCAGTGGGTCCGGGTTTCCAGTAGATGATAGCAGTGGGTCCGCGTTTCCAGTAGATGATATAGCAGAGGGTCCGGGTTTACAGTAGATGGTAGTGAGTCCGGGTTTCCAGTACATGGTAGCAGTGGGTCCGGGTTTCCAGTAGATGATAGCAGTGGGTCCGGGTTTCCAGTAGATGGTAGCAGTGGGTCCAGGTTTCCAGTAGATTGTAGCAGTGGGTCCGGGTTTCCAGTAGATGGTAGCAGTGGGTCCGGGTTTCCAGTAGATGTTAGCAGTGGGTCTGGGTTTCCAGTAGATGGTAGGTGGGTCCGGGTTTCCAGTAGATGGTAGTGAATCCGGGTTTCCAGTAGATGGTAGTGAATCCGGGTTTCCAGTAGATGGTAGCAGATGGTCCGGGTTTCCAGTAGATGATAGCAGTGGGTCCGGGTTTCCAGTAGATGGTAGTGAATCCGGGTTTCCAGTAGATGGTAGTGAATCCGGGTTTCCAGTAGATAGTAGTGAATCCGGGTTTCCAGTAGATGGTAGCAGATGGTCCGGGTTTCCAGTAGATGGTAGCAGTGGGTCCGGGTTTCCAGTAGATGGTAGCAGTGGGTCCGGGTTTCCAGTAGATGGTAGTGAGTCCTGGTTCCCAGTACATGGTAGCAGTGGGTCCGGGTTTCCAGTAGATGGTAGCAGTGGGTTCGGGTTCCAGTACATGGTAGCAGTGGGTCCGGGTTTTCAATAGATGGTAGCAGTGGGTCCGGGTTCCCAGTACATGGTAGCAGTGGGTCCGGGTTCCCAGTACATGGTAGCAGTGGTCCGGGTTTCCAGGAGGTAGCAGTGGGTCCGGTTCCCAGTACATGGTAGCAGTGGGTCCGGGTTTCCAGTAGATGGTAGCAGTGGGTCCGGGTTTCCAGTAGATGGTAGTAGTGGGTCCGGGTTTCCATAGATGGTAGCAGTGGGTCCGGGTTTCCAGTAGATGGTAGCAGTGGGTCCGGGTTTCCAGTAGATGGTAGTGAGTCCGGGTTCCCAGTACATGGTAGCAGTGGGTCCGGATTTCAAGTTGATGGTAGCAGTGGGTCCGGGTTTCCAGTAGATTGTAGCAGTGGGTCCGGGTTTCCAGTAGATGGTAGAAGAGGGTCCGGGTTTCCAGTAGATGGTAGCAGTGCGTCCGGGTTTCCAGTAGATGGTAGCAGTGAGTCCGGGTTTCCAGTAGATGGTAGTGAGTCCGGGTTTCAAGTTGATTGTAGCAGTGGGTCCGGGTTTCCAGTAGATGGTAACAGTGGGTCCGGGTTTCCAGTAGATGGTAGCAGAGGGTCCGGGTTTCCAGTAGATGGTAGCAGTTGGTCCGGGTTTCCAGTAGATGGTAGCAGAGGGTCCGGGTTTCCAGTAGATGGTAGCAGTTGGTCCGGGTTTCCAGTAGATGGTAGCAGTGGGTCCGGGTTTCCAGTAGATGGTAGCAGTGGGTCCGGGATTCCAGTAGATTGTAGCAGAGGGTCCGGGATTCCAGTAGATGGTAGCAGTGGGTCCGGGTTTCCTGTAGATGGTAGCAGTGGGTCCGGGTTTCCAGTAGATTGTAGCAGAGGGTCCGGGATTCCAGTAGATGGTAGCAGTGGGTCCGGGTTTCCAGTAGATGGTAGCAGAGGGTCCGGGTTTCCAGTAGATGATAGTGGGTCCGGGTTTCCAGTAGTTGGTAGCAGTGTGTCCGGGTTTCCAGTAGATGGTAGCAGTGGGTCCGGGTTTCCAGTAGATGGTAGCAGTGGGTCCGGGTTTCCAGTAGATGGTAGCAGATGGTTCGGGTTTCCAGTAGATGGTAGTGGGTCCGGGTTTCAAGTAGATGGTAGCAGTGGGTCCGGGTTTCCAGTAATACAGTAATACCTCATAGTTAGTACTTCAATTACTGGGCAACGTAATACAGTAATACCTCATAGTTAGTGTTTTTCTCTTCAATTACTGGACAGCGTAATACAGTAATACCTCATAGTTAGTGTTTTCTCTTCAATTACTGGACAGCGTAATACAGTAATACCTCATAGGTAGTGTTTTCTCTTCAATTACTGGGCAGGTCATACAGTAATACCTCATAGTTAGTACTTCACTTCAATTACTGGACAGCGTAATACAGTAATACCTCATAGTTAGTGTTTCTCTCTTCAATTACTGTACAGCGTAATACAGTAATACCTCATAGTTAGTGTTTCTCTCTTCAATTACTGGACAGCGTAATACAGTAATACCTCATTGTTAGTGTTTCTCTCTTCAATTACTGGACAGCGTAATACAGTAATACCTCATAGTTAGTGTTTCTCTCTTCAATTACTGTACAGCGTAATACAGTAATACCTCATAGTTAGTGTTTCTCTCTTCAATTACTGGACAGCGTAATACAGTAATACCTCATAGTTAGTGTTCTCTCTTCAATTACTGGACAGCGTAATACAGTAATACCTCATAGTTAGTGTTTCTCTCTTCAATTACTGGACAGCGTAATACAGTAATACCTCATAGTTAGTGTTTCTCTCTTCAATTACTGGACAGCGTAATACAGTAATACCTCATAGTTAGTGTTTCTCTCTTCAATTACTGTACAGCGTAATACAGTAATACCTCATAGTTAGTACTTCACTTCAATTACTGGACAGCGTAATACAGTAATACCTCATAGATAGTGTTTCTCTCTTCAATTACTGTACAGCGTAATACAGTAATACCTCATAGTTAGTACTTCACTTCAATTACTGGACAGCGTAATACAGTAATACCTCATAGTTAGTGTTTCTCTCTTCAATTACTGGACAGCGTAATACAGTAATACATCATTGTTAGTGTTTTTTCTTCAATTACTGTACAGCGTAATACAGTAATACCTCATATTTAGTGTTTCTCTCTTCAATTACTGGACAGCGTAATATAGTAATACCTCATAGATAGTGTTGCTCTCTTCAATTACTGGACAGCGTAATACAGTAATACCTCATAGTTAGTGTTTCACTCTTCAATTACTGGGCAGCGTAATACAGTAATACCTCATAGTTAGTGTTTCTGTCTTCAATTACTGTACAGCGTAATACAGTAATACCTCATAGTTAGTACTTCACTTTAATTACTGGGCAGCGTAATACAGTAATACCTCATAGATAGTGTTTCTCTCTTCAATTACTGTAGAGTGTAATACAGTAATACCTCATAGTTACTACTTCACTTCAATTACTGGACAGCGTAATACAGTAATACCTCATAGTTAGTGTTTCTCTCTTCAATTACTGTACAGCGTAATACAGTAATACCTCATAGTTAGTGTTTCTCTCTTCAATTACTGGACAGCGTAATACAGTAATACCTCATTGTTAGTGTTTCTTTCTTCAATTACTGTACAGCGTAATACAGTAATACCTCATAGTTAGTGTTTCTCTCTTCAATTACTGTACAGCGTAATACAGTAATACCTCATAGTTAGTGTTTCTCTCTTCAATTACTGGACAGCGTAATACAGTAATACCTCATAGTTAGTACTTCACTTCAATTACTGTACAGCGTAATACAGTAATACCTCATTGTTAGTGTTTCTCTCTTCAATTACTGTACAGCGTAATACAGTAATACCTCATAGTTAGTACTTCACTTCAATTACTGTACAGCGTAATACAGTAATACCTCATAGTTAGTGTTTCTCTCTTCAATTACTGGACAGCGTAATACAGTAATACCTCATTGTTAGTGTTTCTTTCTTCAATTACTGTACAGCGTAATACAGTACTACCTCATTGTTAGTGTTTCTTTCTTCAGTTACTGTACAGCGTAATACAGTAATACCTCATATTTAGTGTTTCTCTCTTCAATTACTGGACAGCGTAATACAGTAATACCTCATAGATAGTGTTGCTCTCTTCAATTACTGGACAGCGTAATACAGTAATACCTCATAGTTAGTGTTTCTCTCTTCAATTACTGGGCAGCGTAATACAGTAATACCTCATAGTTAGTGTTTCTGTCTTCAATTACTGGACAGCGTAATACAGTAATACCTCATAGTTAGTATTTCACTTCAATTACTGGACAGCGTAATACAGTAATACCTCATAGATAGTACTTCACTTCAATTACTGTACAGCGTAATACAGTAATACCTCATAGTTAGTGTTTCTCTCTTCAATTACTGGACAGCGTAATACAGTAATACCTCATAGTTAGTGTTTCTCTCTTCAATTACTGGGCAGCGTAATACAGTAATACCTCATAGTTAGTGTTTCTGTCTTCAATTACTGGACAGCGTAATACAGTAATACCTCATAGTTAGTATTTCACTTCAATTACTGGACAGCGTAATACAGTAATACCTCATAGATAGTACTTCACTTCAATTACTGTACAGCGTAATACAGTAATACCTCATAGTTAGTGTTTCTCTCTTCAATTACTGGACAGCGTAATACAGTAATACCTCATAGTTAGTGTTTCTCTCACCAATTACTGGACAGCGTAATACAGTAATACCTCATAGTTAGTGTTTCTCTCTTCAATTACTGTACAGCGTAATACAGTAATACCTCATTGTTAGTGTTTCTTTCTTCAATTACTGTACAGCGTAATACAGTAATACCTCATAGTTAGTGTTTCTCTCTTCAATTACTGTACAGCGTAATACAGTAATACCTCATAGTTAGTGTTTCTCTCTTCAATTACTGGACAGCGTAATACAGTAATACCTCATAGTTAGTACTTCACTTCAATTACTGGACAGCGTAATACAGTAATACCTCATAGTTAGTGTTTCTCTCTTCAATTACTGTACAGCGTAATACAGTAATACCTCATAGTTAGTACTTCACTTCAATTACTGTACAGCGTAATACAGTAATACCTCATAGTTAGTGTTTCTCTCTTCAATTACTGGACAGCGTAATACAGTAATACCTCATTGTTAGTGTTTCTCTCTTCAATTACTGTACAGCGTAATACAGTAATACCTCATAGTTAGTACTTCACTTCAATTACTGTACAGCGTAATACAGTAATACCTCATAGTTAGTGTTTCTCTCTTCAATTACTGTACAGCGTAATACAGTAATACCTCATAGTTAGTGTTTCTCTCTTCAATTACTGGACAGCGTAATACAGTAATACCTCATTGTTAGTGTTTCTTTCTTCAATTACTGTACAGCGTAATACAGTAATACCTCATTGTTAGTGTTTCTTTCTTCAGTTACTGTACAGCGTAATACAGTAATACCTCATAGTTAGTGTTTCTCTCTTCAATTACTGGACAGCGTAATACAGTAATACCTCATAGTTAGTGTTTCTCTCTTCAATTACTGGACAGCGTAATACAGTAATACCTCATAGTTAGTGTTTCTCTCTTCAATTACTGGGCAGCGTAATACAGTAATACCTCATAGTTAGTGTTTCTGTCTTCAATTACTGGACAGCGTAATACAGTAATACCTCATAGTTAGTATTTCACTTCAATTACTGGACAGCGTAATACAGTAATACCTCATAGATAGTGTTTCTCTCTTCAATTACTGTACAGCGTAATACAGTAATACCTCATAGTTAGTGTTTCTCTCTTCAATTACTGGACAGCGTAATACAGTAATACCTCATAGTTAGTGTTTCTCTCTTCAATTACTGGACAGCGTAATACAGTAATACCTCATAGTTAGTGTTTCTCTCTTCAATTACTGGACAGCGTAATACAGTAATACCTCATAGTTAGTGTTTCACTTCAATTACTGGACAGCGTAATACAGTAATACCTCATAGTTAGTGTTTCTCTCTTCAATTACTGTACAGCGTAATACAGTAATACCTCATAGTTAGTGTTTCTCTCTTCAATTACTGGACAGCGTAATACAGTAATACCTCATAGTTAGTGTTTCTCTCTTCAATTACTGTACAGCGTAATACAGTAATACCTCATAGTTAGTACTTCACTTCAATTACTGGACAGCGTAATACAGTAATACCTCATAGTTAGTGTTTCTCTCTTCAATTACTGTACAGCGTAATACAGTAATACCTCATAGTTAGTACTTCACTTCAATTACTGTACAGCGTAATACAGTAATACCTCATAGTTAGTGTTTCTCTCTTCAATTACTGGACAGCGTAATACAGTAATACCTCATTGTTAGTGTTTCTCTCTTCAATTACTGTACAGCGTAATACAGTAATACCTCATAGTTAGTACTTCACTTCAATTACTGGACAGCGTAATACAGTAATACCTCATAGTTAGTGTTTCTCTCTTCAATTACTGTACAGCGTAATACAGTAATACCTCATAGTTAGTGTTTCTCTCTTCAATTACTGGACAGCGTAATACAGTAATACCTCATAGTTAGTGTTTATTTCTTCAATTACTGTACAGCGTAATACAGTATACCTCATTTTAGTGTTTCTCTCTTCAATTACTGTACAGCGTAATACAGTAATACCTCATAGTTAGTGTTTCTCTCTTCAATTACTGGACAGCGTAATACAGTAATACCTCATAGATAGTGTTGCTCTCTTCAATTACTGGACAGCGTAATACAGTAATACCTCATAGTTAGTGTTTCTCTCTTCAATTACTGGGCAGCGTAATACAGTAATACCTCATAGTTAGTGTTTCTGTCTTCAATTACTGGACAGCGTAATACAGTAATACCTCATAGTTAGTATTTCACTTCAATTACTGGACAGCGTAATACAGTAATACCTCATAGATAGTGTTTCTCTCTTCAATTACTGGACAGCGTAATACAGTAATACCTCATATTTAGTGTTTCTCTCTTCAATTACTGGACAGCGTAATACAGTAATACCTCATAGTTAGTGTTTCTCTCTTCAATTACTGGACAGCGTAATACAGTAATACCTCATAGTTAGTGTTTCTCTCTTCAATTACTGGACAGCGTAATACAGTAATACCTCATAGTTAGTGTTTCTCTCTTCAATTACTGGACAGCGTAATACAGTAATACCTCATAGTTAGTGTTTCTCTCTTCAATTACTGTACAGCGTAATACAGTAATACCTCATAGTTAGTACTTCACTTCAATTACTGGACAGCGTAATACAGTAATACCTCATAGTTAGTGTTTCTCTCTTCAATTACTGTACAGCGTAATACAGTAATACCTCATAGTTAGTATTTCACTTCAATTACTGGACAGCGTAATACAGTAATACCTCATAGTTAGTGTTTCTCTCTTCAATTACTGTACAGCGTAATACAGTAATACCTCATGTTAGTTTTCTTCAATTACTGTACAGCGTAATACAGTAATACCTCATAGTTAGTGTTTCTCTCTTCAATTACTGGACAGCGTAATACAGTAATACCTCATAGATAGTGTTTCTCTCTTCAATTACTGGACAGCGTAATACAGTAATACCTCATAGTTAGTGTTTCTCTCTTCAATTACTGGGCAGCGTAATACAGTAATACCTCATAGTTAGTGTTTCTGTCTTCAATTACTGGACAGCGTAATACAGTAATACCTCATAGTTAGTATTTCACTTCAATTACTGGACAGCGTAATACAGTAATACCTCATAGATAGTGTTTCTCTCTTCAATTACTGTACAGTGTAATACAGTAATACCTCATAGTTAGTACTTCACTTCAATTACTGGACAGCGTAATACAGTAATACCTCATAGTTAGTACTTCACTTCAATTACTGTACAGCGTAATACAGTAATACCTCATAGTTAGTGTTTCTCTCTTCAATTACTGGACAGCGTAATACAGTAATACCTCATAGTTAGTGTTTCTCTCTTCAATTACTGGACAGCGTAATACAGTAATACCTCATAGTTAGTGTTTCTCTCTTCAATTACTGTACAGCGTAATACAGTAATACCTCATTGTTAGTGTTTCTTTCTTCAGTTACTGTACAGCGTAATACAGTAATACCTCATAGTTAGTGTTTCTCTCTTCAATTACTGGACAGCGTAATACAGTAATACCTCATAGTTAGTGTTTCTCTCTTCAATTACTGTACAGCGTAATACAGTAATACCTCATAGTTAGTACTTCACTTCAATTACTGGACAGCGTAATACAGTAATACCTCATAGTTAGTGTTTCTCTCTTCAATTACTGGACAGCGTAATACAGTAATACCTCATAGTTAGTGTTTCTCTCTTCAATTACTGTACAGCGTAATACAGTAATACCTCATAGTTAGTGTTTCTCTCTTCAATTACTGGACAGCGTAATACAGTAATACCTCATAGTTAGTGTTTCTCTCTTCAATTACTGGACAGCGTAATACAGTAATACCTCATAGTTAGTGTTTCTCTCTTCAATTACTGGACAGCGTAATACAGTAATACCTCATAGTTAGTGTTTCTCTCTTCAATTACTGGGC